>CM023201.3:26991129-27305470 GCA_004115045.4 Sinella curviseta | reverse complement strand
TTAATCAGTGAGACAGGTTAATAATAGCTTGCAATTTCCTCTCCCTCTCGTTCAACGAGAAATCCTTGTCATTTTACTGCACCATGAGATTATAGAAATTCAAAGTTGTTTTTTATGTGTTATCTTAATGAATCGAGTGCAATGTACAAACATGAAGAATTCAATGCAATTTACGATAAAAGTTCTCCAATTTCCTGCTATCGATGATAAAAGTGTTATAAGTTGGTTGGGATGAATCAAAGCTTTTAGACAATGTTAAACTCTGAAACATGTTTATCGAGTGGAACAAAGAAACTGAAATCCATAAAACGTGACAATATTCTTATGTTGTGTACCTAGTTTAGTAAGAGTAGGTCGTAAAAAATAAATCATTGCGGTTTTTTCCTAAGTTTTGTTCGTGAAAGAGAATATTTTCATTGATTTTTAAACCAAGACATCCTCCAAAAACTGCAGATTATTTTGGAGGAAAGGGTCTCGCCTTTGCGAATCCATTTGAAAAGTAAGTTAAAACGTATTTTTGCACCGTTAATTTTTCAAGGGGCAAGTGGAGACATGCAAGTTGGCAGCAGTGCACACGTGCACAGTTTTACATATTTCATAACCACCAACATGCATACATTTGTTATTTTTGGAAATTACGTAATTGTCAATTTTAAAATCATCTAACAGCACTACATAAATAAGGCACAATGTAATTCAGTAACAAACAAATAGCGTGTGGTTCAATATTCTCCCGTCCCATTTTTGGTGATGCTTAGACACATTTTATTGTCCTCGTCAAATTTCATCTCAGGTTTCCCATTTTAATCATCTCTCTGTCTGGCATCATTACATTCTAAAACTGCATTGTGTTTTTTTCGCATGCAAACAAGAAATGAAGATAAAATTCATGCAAGTAGTTTATTTTGTTGTATTGTACTTAAGAAACTGAAAACTATAAAAATTATCATTCAGTTATTTGGGAATTTGGGACAAATACACCAGATTCTCACACTGCCCCAAGAAAGCAGACTTTATAATAGTTTTGGAAAAACTAGCAAACTATTATAATATTTAAAGAATATTAAATTCTCTGTGACTCCGAATACAGACAAGACATTTTATTCTATTTAGTAGATAAACATTATAACAATCAGTGAGAGACAATCTAATTATTAGATTTGCATTGTGAATGGATTGACGAGCAATTAATTTGAAACCAATCCTTGTAGGCTAAACAGACACACCTATTACGTTAGTAATTGATGGCCGGTAAACAAATGAGGGAGCGACGCTGATCGCTCTTCCACCTCTCTTCCATTTTCTTGGAAGCCTGGCGAAAGATATCGAAACAAATTAAGATTGCAATTTTAGAATATAATTTTAAGTAATCATGGAAAATGAAAAGGCGATTGGGTTCTAAATTGAGGCTCCCTTACCGTAAATGGACCTTCGAAAAAGAGGTGCGTCAGCTTGGGCATTTTGAGATAATCGTGCTCGAAGACGGCGTCGGAAACAAAGCACGGTGTAGTCACGTACTTATCATCGTAGCGGATGCTGAAGCAACGGGTAACTTTCACAGACAAACACTTCAGCTCTGAAAAAATAATCAATAATGATTACTTCATTAATTAATTAAAACCACCACTTAAATCAAATCAAACGAGTCGTAGACACAGCTTTAGTAGATTTAATTAGGTAGTTAATTAATTATGCTTTACGTGCCTTGCAAGTTGGAAATTGCGACAATGTTTTCGTCATTCTCAATCAAACTGCCTGGTGACGCCAACATCACCGAGGGCAGTCCGGTGAGTATGGGATCCCAGGGATCAGTCTCCTTGTCACCGGAAGGGCCGTACAGGTCGCCAAAAACGTGCAGTTCCAGCTCCTCCAGTTTCCTCATTTCCCGGAACACGTAATGGAGTCCACTTGGGTCACTGCTGGAAATTCCCAGCCCCAACTTGCGCAAATTGGGAAAGGCAGCGTTGACCAGCTGCATGGCCTCCACGTTGGCACTGACGAGGATCTCATCCGTGTCGTCATCATAATCACTGTCGTCCTCAGCCACAAGCAATTCCAATTGGGTCACTCCATCAAACACTGAGGATTCGGTCCACTTGCGAAGCTGCGCGAGAGACTGATGACGCAGCCTTAAAGTGCGCAACTTTGGAAGGCATGTGTCAGGGGAATCGCATCCATCCTGCTCCAACACGGCGGTTACGTAGCTCAAGGAGAATTCCTCGCGTTGCTCCATGACCGGAAACTGAATTGGGCAGAGGATTCGAGGTCCTTCGTAATATCCCTTGATCGCCAGAGCTTTCAAGTCAGTCTTCCACTTATCCAAAATGCTAAATAGCAATAGGTCATCCTCGAAGATGGCTTTCCGGGGAGTTAAGGAAAACGAGATCACGTTTGGAAGTGGAGTCCTCAAAATAGTTTTCATGAGCGCTCTTGCGTGCTCCACCTCCAAGTCGAAAGCCAATTCGATTTTCGCCAAGGTGGGAGGGAAGGTCAGGGTCTCGAGAAATGTCACATCAGGAGCAGGAGCACCAAATGAATGGTCTAAAATTGACAACTCGAGCTCAGCCAAGCTGTGGCACCACGTAATATAGATTCAATCAATCGCTCATTCTCGAGTTCCTCAGCACTTCCACCTTGACTCCGTTCCCCGATAGTCATCCATGCTCCAGAACCAAGGAACAGAAAAAAATTCAATTTGTGGAGACGTGAAAGTGATAACCACGGTTCTCTGGGAATCCTCCGCTGGTTTTCAACTTCATAACTGTCAATATACATTTGGAGGAGTGCCGGGCTGCACTTGGTGACGAAGGCCAAGAATTGTAGAATCTCCCTCTCCTCACATAGGGAAGAAAAACGACCCAATTTCAATGGAGGAGGAAGGTCACGGCTGGTCAGGCAAGACGAAACTAGGAACGTCTTGGTAGCGGCATCTAAGTTGCCTCCAGTTCCACCATTGACCTTGAAGAGAGGCTCATGGGCTTTCCAAAGGATCCCGAGCACACTCTGATCGCAGCTCTTCTGAACAAGACGCAAAGTGCAGGCAGTTTGTAGGTCAACTCTCTTGTTGGTGCCGATGATGACATGTTTGAGGATCTCCTCCCGCAGGTGGAGGAGCAACAGTAGGATAAAAACAAAATTAATTAAAAACCGGCTTCAACATTACGTAATCTAAACAATTAACATGTATTTAAATGATGAGCTGAAAAATTATCGTACCGTTTGATTGTCGAACACCTTCAACATGACCTGCTTTTCCCTCTGCCGTGGGGATGACCTCGATCCCTGTTGTGGTGGGATCAAAGTCGAGGAGGACGTCGACTGATCACTTGCATTGGCACTCATTTTTTCACCTTCCTCGTGAAGATTTTCAAAAATAACAAATTAATAAAACTGCAAACTCACATGCGGTTGGACCGATTAAGTTAAAGGCTTGTGACCAAATTCTTACAATTGGTTATTCAGTATTTACACTTAACGTGTGCGTGTGGGCAATTTTACAGAATTTCCCGACTCCACTACCAGTAGTAAATTATTTAGTAGATTTATTAATAATTACTGTCAAAATCTTCCTCAAATGACCATAGTAATTAATGGAGGTGGGAGGAAATCCGTGCGGAATTTTAAGAAAGGTCAGCAGTCGGAGAAGTCGATAAATAAGAATTTGTCATAAGTTAATGGAGCATCTCAACTGACCCCAGTCTGTTCAACCATAATTAGTTTGATCTTAAACTGTATTTTTTTTTGTATATGAAAGAAGCCAAGTGAAACGGTACGAAATAAATTACCTCTCAATCAGCATTTTGTAATAGTATTGGAAATTTAAGTAGCAAACTATTATAATATTTAAAGAATATTAAATTCTCTGTGAATCCAAATACAGACAAGACATTTTATTTAATTTAGTAACTAAATACAAACACATACATGTCATAAATATCCATCAGAGACAATTAATTAGTTTACAACTTCCATAAAAGAAAATTAATCCAATATAAAAATCGTATCCAGGTCATCATCATCTAAATATATACTACCAAAAGAGTTCATTAAGCTAATTCAGTAGTACCAATCGTAAAAAATAAATTAATACTCTGTCGAATAAGTGGAATTGGAGATGAATTAATAATTAAATACCTAAGTGCACTTTGCACTTACGCCAAGTTTTCATCATTCACCAATCACTGTTATGGAGTTTGCGCCCTTGGTCCCTCCACCCTTTTGTAGTTTTGCTCCACTCCTTGAAAAAAAAATATTTTTTTTACAGAAACACTTCACAAGTTGATTCTGCAGTAATTTAATGGAAAATTAATTTTGACTCCACTTACACGGATAGAAAACCTGCCCCTCAAAGTCAAATCCTTCAGTTTAGGCATTTTCAGTAGGGCAAAATGGAAGGTCAGGTCAGAAATTAGCGGCTTCTCTGACCGTCCACCATGGTTGGTCATCAAACAAAGAGATCTCAGTTCTAAAATATCACAATCAAAATAACACATACTACGCAAAATCATTCTAAGAAATATAAAATGGCTTTAGCCTATAGCCTACCTTGTAAATTCCTAACGGATGCAAAGCTCGCGTCTGTAAGCTGAACGCCCTCCCAAAACTCTGGAGACTCCCGTAATGCTGCGACAAACTTGACTGGAGCGCCGATCAGCAGCCCGTCCCAGAAATCCAACTCAAACCCGTCGTTAGTGCCCACAGCATTAATATACAAATGAGTCAACTGCTTCATTTCCAAGAACAGGTACTTGAGTCCACAGGCGTTGGCGGCACTAACGGTCACGTCCAATTGGCGAACATTTGGAAAGGTCCGGTGCAAACTGCGCATTCTCTCTAAATTCACACCCAGTCCGTACTCGACGTCCAAGGCGGAAGCAGTTTCGTTGACCAAATGAAGTTGCAGCTGCTCAACAGCCGAGAATGTTCCAGCATCCGTCCATTTCCGAAACATGTCACCGGTTTGATTGGTCAGTGCCAAACGGGCTAGTTTAGGAAGACATTCCTCCAGTGAGGTTATCTCTGGCTCCAGCTCGCAGTTGAAGGAAAAGTTGAAGAACTCTTGCAGTTTCTCCATGACCGGGAAGCGAAGAATGGTAACATGTCGTGGGCGATTATTCCTGCACCATTTCCCGCGTAGTACAAGCCAGCGCAAAGAGTTTCGAAAGTTGTTCAGGATTTCAAATAGTAGTTCATCCGGATAAGCGCTGTCCGACCGTATGTAGAATGTCAAACAGGTTAACAAGGGGAGCGAGCATTGGACAAGTAGGTCAAGGTTTTCACTGGTCATGTCACAAGACAAGGTCAACGTGGTGATGGAGGGAGGGAGGGTGAAGAGCTGGTAGGCCAACGGCAACGTGTCAACATTAAACCAGCCTTGCGATGTCACCACAAATTGGGTCAACCCGGGAGCGACATTCAATAGGTAGTTGGTAAAGTGGGACACGTTATCCTCACTGCTCCGTTGTTGGGCAGCAGGTCCCTCCATCCAAGCCAGATCTAGCACTAATTTTCGAAGACTCGGGAGCGAGAAGCTAGGAAAAATAAACTTGAGAGTGCCCGAATTCTCGATCCCCAGCGGAGGGATACGCATTTCGAGTGCGACAAGACCAGCGCCACACTGAACAAACATGGAAGACAGGCTCCTGTGATTCTCTTTACGGAGAACAGCTGGCGCGATCACAACGCTGAATGTTGGAACAGTACGCTGTGTGCCAAGGTTGCTCACAAACCGGTCCAGTAATTTTCCCCCTTCGCCTACATTCGCGTTAAGAGAGTTCCTCCCATTCAACCTCAACTTGAACAGTGGCTCCTTGGACTTTTGGAGCAGCTTGGTGATGGTCTTCAGCCAGGATTTCTGGACAAGGCGAAGAGAAGAGAGGGCCGAGGGGCTAACTTCACCGTTCCCCTCCCGAATAGCGTGGTTCAGAATCATTTCCAGGACCTTGAAACAACGAGGGAGAAAGAGAGGTCGTATTTAGTACCAACTCTAAAAATAGAGGCTTCAAAAAATAGACTAAAAATAGTTAACTTGCTTACCAACTTAATTCCAAAAACTTGCTCCGTTAAACCCTCCATTCCTTCACCACTACCTCCTTGGAGGGGATGATGCTCCCACTGGCTCAACGGATGACGGAAAAATTCTGAAATAAAATAAAACAATCGCTCATCAACAACAAATCAATTTAAATTATTTTGAAACCTGCAGTCCTCGCTGAGTCATCCCTTTAAAGGATGAGATCTAAAGGGTGCGAGGCAGCGAGACATTTTCAGTTGTCAGTTAGTTAAGATATATTTATTATTTACTTCTATCGTTTAAGGAGCAGTTGAGTGGAGAATTTTCAAGTGGCTTACCCTTGCACAATGTTGTTAATCTTTCCAAACTTAATTGTTCTATGACCTTTCTGGATTTTGTCAAATGCCGAGCACCCTTCACCCTTCTTTCCAAACATCCACATCAAAAACAAAACCGAAGCAGGCGATACAAAAGCGTGAGATAGTTCCGTTCCGGCACCATTCACCATTTCAACTAAACGGAAGGGAAGTACACCAACTTTGAATGTAAATCAATGATAACATAATATGGGTAGGTATATACATTACACATCATATTTAGGTAGTATCCTACATATAATGTGAACGCTTGTCACAATACAATCATATTAAGTTGTTCCCGATGACATCTTATGTATGATATAAACACGAAATTAAATTAAAACTAACAGACGTGGGGCAACGTGAGACAATTAATGGATAGAACCATTCCAATGGATTCTAGAAACTACGGAAAGGTTTTCTGATGGCTCGGGAAGCACTGTACATTATATACAACTTGGACATATTTTAACTAATTAGTTCCAACTGTATTACCTACATTTTATGCATATATCAAAGCCATAATACCAATTAAAATGGTGAGTGTCGACTGTCGACCATTGCCGCAAACTCTGAACTTCAAAATGTAACTCTAATTGCGAAATGCTATACACGTTAATTATGGAAATAACTGATCATATATTAATTAAAGACACGACACGGCATGGACCAGAGTCAGAGAATCTTTGTACATGATAATACATATTGTACGTGAGAAGTAGTAGTGGTTGGAAACGTAAATGTCGCTATTTATGACAGGTCCCGTTTACTTAAATCTAATTTGTAAGTTGTAACGTGCAGGGGCATATTGAGACAACGCTTTCTTGATAAAATACCTACCCATTCATCTAAAAAATGGCATTTTAATGATGTTTTCTCGCGGTACCCCAAAATGTATTTCATTTGTACAGAAATCCAATTGAAAGATAATTGTTGTGGGTATTTTTTGCATGCTATATGCTATTTACCATTTAAATTTCGAATGAGTTGCAAATTGAGTTGTTGTGTATTAGTGTATTAGCTATTACTATTACCTACTATTACTTAATTACTGTTTCTAGTTACTAATTAAGAATGTCTCGATGTGTTTACGTTTCTAATAAAAATTACAGTTGACTGTATGAATTCTGAAACGACCGTAATGAAAACTGTAGCCAATGAGCTTATTTTAAAGTTAATATGCTCTGAAATTATAATTATGTTAACCTTGGTTCAGTTATGGACAAACTTGGAACAAAAATATACCGGCGTTTCTCACACTGCCCCATGAATGTATACTGCGTAATAAATGTTTTTAAACTTAACTATATCATAATATTTAATAACACTATATAAATTCTCTGTGAATCTGAATACAGACTAGACATTTTACTTTATTTAGTTCATAAAAATGATAACAATCAATCAATCAATTATTAAACAAAATCCAACTGATGATGTAGACGAAAATTACAGAATGTGTGTGATTACAACTACTTGTGAATGGATTGACGAGCAATTAATTAGAAACCAATCCTTGTAGCGTAGCTTAACAGACATATTATACTAGGTATACGTTAATTAGTGTGGCAACAAAGTTAATTATTAAATCAGCGTACTACTAAATAAATTGATAAGTAAACTACGATTTGTTGTGATAAAATTGTTCCTCCACTCTCAACTCTGACTCAGTCCATCTCGCAAAAGGCCGGTAAACAAATGAGGGACCGACGCTGATCGCTCTCCCACTTCTCATCCATTTCCTCAGAAGCCTGGCGAAAGAATTTTAAAAAAGTTTAATTCTAGACACAATTTTATGAACTTATGGATAAGAATAAGGTTTTTGAGTTCTAAATTGAGAATTCCTTACCGTAAATGGCCCTTCAAAGAAGAGGTGGCTCAGCTTGGGCATCTTGAGATAAGCGTGCTCGAAGACGGCGTCGGAAATCAAGGACGGTGTACTGCCGTACTTATCATTGTAGCGGATGAAGAAGGAGCGGGTATCTTTCACTGATAAGCGCTTCAGCTCTGAAAAAATAATCATTAACAATTGCTTCATTAATTAAAACCATTTAAATGAAATGAGCCACAAACACAGTTAGCAGACTTAATTAGGTAGTTAATTATTCTTTACATGCCTTGCAAGTTGGTAAGCGAGACAAGATTTTCACCATTCTCAATTGGTCCAGGTGACGCCGCCAACATTTCAGAAGATATTCCAGTGAGAATGGGGTCCCAGGGATCAGTCTCCTCCTCGTCACCGGAAGGATCATAAAGTTCGCCAAAAACGTGTAGCTCCAGCTCCTCCAGCTGCCTCATTTCCATAAACACGTACTTGAGTCCACTCGGGTCACGGTTGGAAATCCCCAGTCCCAACTTGCGCAAATTTGGAAATGCAGCGTTGACCAGCTGCATGGTCTTCACGTTGACACTCACGAGGTTCTCATCCGTGTCGTCATCATCATCGTCGCTGTCCGCCAAAAGCAATTCCAAGTGGGTCACTCCAGAAAATACCGAGGATTTGGTCCACTTGCGAAGCAGGGCGAGGGACTGATGACGCAGTCGTAAAGTGCGCAACTTTGGAAGGCATGTCTCCAGGGAATCTTGTCCATCTTCCAGCACGGCGGTTACATAGCCCATTGAGAATTCCTCCAGTTTGTCCATGACCGGAAACCAAATTGGGCACAGAAACCGAGGTTCGTCGAAATATCCCTCGATCGCCAGCGCCTTCAAGCCAGTTTTCCACTTGTTCAAAATGCTAAACAATAACTGTCCACCCGCGAAGATGGCTTTCCACGCGGTTAAGGAAAACGAGGTCACGTCTGGAAGGGGACTGTTCACAAGAGTGTTCAAGAGCGCTGTCGCTTGCTCCACCTCCAAGTCAATAGTGATTTCGATTTTAACCAAAGTGGGATGGAAGGTCAGGGTCTCAAGAAATGCCACATCAGGAGCAGGAGCACCAAATGAATGGTCAAAAATTGACAACTCGAGTTCAGCCAAAGCTGTGGCGCCACGGAGCATGGTTTCAATCAACCGCTCCTTCTGGATTTCCTCAGCACTTCCTCCTTGTTTCCGGTTCCCGATAGTCGTCCATGTTCCAGAACCGAATGACAGAGACATTTTCAATTTGTGGAGACGTGAAAGCGATAACCACGGTGCGCTGGGAATCCTCCGCGGATTACCAACTTCATAGATGTCAAGATCCATTTGGAAGATAGCCGGGCTGCACTTGGTCACGAAGGCCAAGAACTCGAGAATCCCCCTCTCCTCACACAGGGAAGAAAAATTATCCAGTTTCAATGGAGGAGGAAGGGCACGGGTGGTGATGCGAGAGGAAACTGCGAATGTCTTGGTGGCGGCATCCAAGTTGCCTCCAGTTCCACCATCGACCTCGAAGAGAGGTTCATGGACCTTCCAAAGGATCCCGAGGACACTCTGATCCCAACTCTTCTGGACCAGACGCAGAGTGCGGGCAGTTTGAAGGTCAACTTTCTTGTTGGTTCCGATGACGGCGCGCTTGAGGATCTCCTCCCGCAGCTGGAGGAGCAAAAGAGCGAAATAAATTAGTTACATAATGTCTTCAACATTGGATATTTTAGACAATTAATTGCATAAATTAAATGCTGAGTTACTGAGCTTATCGCACCGTTTGATTGTCGAGCACCTCGAACATGACCTGCTTTTCCCTCTGCCGTGGGGATGACCTCTGCCCCTGTGGTGTCGAAGTCGAAGAGGACGACGAAGACGACGGTTCAACGGCGTTGGCATTCATTTTTTGTTCCTTCTCTATTTCCTTGTCAAGTCTTTTTGAATGTGCCTTTAAATGTAACAACTAGAAGGAGGAAATACCATTTAAAATCAAGAGCGACTAATTAATTCAAACAGCACTAGCAATTTAATTACTAAAATTGCGAACATTAAACAGTTGAGTAGTGAAGTCACTTCACTGAAGTGAGCAAACTTAAAAACTGACCTGCGGTGGACCGGTGCGGTAGCTTTAAAGGCTTGGTCCAATTCTTACAAACAGTGGTCAGTATTTACAGTTAATTTTGCAGAATTTTTCGACTCTACTACTGACTACCAGTTAAGTAAATTATTTAGTAGATTTTAATAATTAATTCTAATAAGTCGGACGAACTGTGAAGATGAACGAACAGAATGTCGAAGCAACAACAACAACAGACAAAAGACTTGACTCGAGTTTTTGCAGAACATTTCATGTGCTCGTAATTCTCACTCATGTTGAAACTCGCCAGAATCAAGATCTATCACGATCTCCACTTGCCCCAGTGAAATTACTCCAGATTTGGGGAAGCGTACCTTGACATTTGAACTAAAAAACGTTTTAAACGTTTTCCGAAAATATTCACCGTCGACCATCCACTCCACCACTCACTCAAGCGACATTTGTACACTCATTTTTACGGAGAGAGCCAGTTTGACTGTTTAATCATTCATTAATTTAATTTATTAATTCTATTTAATTTTGCAACTTTTTCTCTTTTTTAAAACTGATAAGGGAATTAGCGACGATGACGGAGTCGACTGAGAACAGCGACTTGATTGATAAGCGATCTACAGCAAGCCGGGTGGATGATGTTGATGAAGACAAGAAGTGGTTATCTCTTTTTCCGGCTGAGGTAATCTCATTTAAAAAGTTTCTTTTCAACAATAATTAACGCAATTCTCTCTGGTGGGCCAAAATCATCAACACACATTGTGTGGATTTTAAAATACTATTTTAATGGAACATTATTTTTTGCGCATTTATCCGTGATTGTGGAAACTTTACTTTTGACAGCTCTGGGAGGTTATCGTGCGCTCGGTTGATGACCCTGATAGCATTTACAGCATTTCCCAAGCGTCCCCGTTTCTGAAGAGCTTCCTGAGTTCAGGCCAGCAGAGAATCCATGTCCACTGGATGGTGGACAGTGGACAGTGGACAATGTCCAGTTTGTCCAGCACTTTCGATAGCTGGACAATGGACAACTGGACAACAAAGTACAAAACGAAGCATACTTGCAAACAACATCAACCACAAGAAGGAACAAAGACTTTGGGGTGAATTGACATGCCATGTAAAATTGGCGCATGAAAATATTTTGTTTTATACCGTCCCCTTGTTCACAATATTGTCTAGTATGAAGAATGTCTATGTATTTATTTTGCATTTTTACGTGCCTCGTTTTAAATGTATGTACGAAACATTTCGCTTTTAATTTATCAAATACTAAATAATATTTTGGTATCATCAGGAATTTGGGTGGAGTGCTTAGACAAGTAACTAATGTGCGTAATAGCATCAAAAGTATTCATCATGTGACTCGTACAAATAACTTCTTCTATCCACCAATACATTATTATCTAATGGCAGTGTAATTGATTCTCAGTCCTCCAATAAAATTGAATATACGTTCAATACCCCAACTGACAAAATTGCAAACTACGGAGATTGAAGAATATTATGGATCCGAAGGTATGTGATCATGACCAATTCGCGTCATTATTTTACGGTAATATAATAATTATTTTTGTTATATTTACTCTATTGCTATATTTATTTAAATCATATTTTGTATTATTGTTAAAGGAAGAGGTTCTCACATGGGCAGCAGCAACAACACGCAAGGAGCGTTTGGATTTCCTAAAAGAATACCTGGATGTCTGCCAGTTTGAAGAGTTCAAGGATAAGGGCATACAAAGATTAGTGGAGAATTCCAAGAAAAGAAAATTTAGAAGCGAAGAACGAGATTCGAAACGAATTAAAGGTGATTCAACTGCACCTGTGCAGCCTATTGGTTCGCCCGTGTCAGTTGATAAACCTTGGTGGATTAAGTTTCGTCCAGAAAATATATTTTCGATGGATTGTGAAATGGTGACAATATTGAAACCTGAGCCCGATGAAGATCCTTGTAAAGCTGCAAAAGTTTCAATTGTTAGAATGTCCGACAAGCAAGTTATATACGAGGTAAGTTGTTCGTATTAATTTCGACTGTTTATAGTAATGTTATAATATCACAAGTAATCAAAAAATAATTTGTGTCACGTGAATAATGTCATTTTTAATTTCTGTTTTAAGGCTTCTGTCAAACACAACGTAGATACCTTCATTGTGGACAAATGGACGCTTAGAGTTAACGGAATTCGTAGTGGAGATCTAATGCACGGACAGGATTTTGAAGCCGTTTCTAAAGAGGTCGACAAAATAATAAGAGGAAAAGACAAGCTTGTTGTTACTTGCGGAGGAAAAAAAGATTTTTCCTGCTTGGGACTATTTGGCAGTGACTATAACGTATTTGATTTGCATAATCACTGGAAGAAATGGAACGGGACGAACTCAAAACTTGGAATTCCGAATATGAATACAATAGGTCTGCGATCCCTGGCGTGCTACTACCTTCATTCAGATATCCAGAAAGGGGTCCATTCCGCAATTATTGACGCTATTGCGACCATTGAATTGTTTGAAATATACACACAGATCAAAACTACTAATCTGTCTGAGAAAATTCACAATCCAGGAATACAAGAGTTCGCGAAAATCATAACTATTAATGACTCCAACTGCAACAAAACCGAATCCATTTTCCCCGACCATAAGCACACTTACGCAAAACTTTTCAAGAAAGCGTCACTCGCATTAACTTTAACCTTGGACGGCGATAGAAGACGGCCAGTAAATACTTATCCAGACGCAAATCAGCTCTTTGTGGGGAATTTACCGCATTTCGTCACCCAACAGGACATGAAGGTAAATCGGCTAATTGCTTTTCCATATTCCATAAAAAATCGAGAAAAATAATGCGATAATGTGTGAATATCTATAAACATTAAAAATGTTATTCCAGGACATCTTCGCTGAATTTGGAGAAGTGGCTGAAGTTAAAATCCAGAAGCCCATGCCCAAATGCACCGGTATGAAGGTCCCATATTTCTGCTTTGTTGTTTTTAAAGATTCCAGTTCCGCTCAGTTGGCCATCAAAAAGAAGGCGAGTAAATTAACAATATTTTGTAATTTTTGTCGCTTATTGTAGTTTTCGTTTAATAGTTGCTTATGCTAATGTAATTCGTTTGACAGGGAGAAATATTCATGAAGTTAAATGGCGGAGCACAACGTCGCCTCAACGTTGAACCCAAGAGATCACAAAGGCCATGCAGCTCTGGAGGTGATGATCCCGGTGCGCCGTACAACAGAATGGATGTCCCTTCTGCAGGCAATCGACCATCGGACGGAATGAGGTCGCAATCTCTTACGTTTAGAGGACCCAACAGAGGCGGTGGAATGAATGGTGATCGTGATAGAGGTAGTAATTCAGGTCGAGGTATATCAGACAGGTGAAATATGGGTCAAGGTGGCGGAAGGGATGGTGGAGGACGAGGAAATTAGTTACCAGGGGAGATATTATCTGTTATTGCATTTCGCAGTATGTGGATGCATTTATGTTTGGTTGAGCTGTATGTATGTATGTCATTTCTGATGAACGTTTAGACTAGTATATTGTAATTGTAAATCGTTTTATAAAACAACGTAAAGTATCCGTTTGTTACTATTACAGTAATTTTTTGTGTTGAACATAGTGTACCTACCTTTCTTTCGTTTGTTCGCCATTTCTATAACAATTCCTTCCATTCTTAAAACTTCAGATTGCCACTCAAACCGGAATGTTTGATGTCAATGAAACGATAATAAGTCATTAGTATCAATTTTCTGTTAATACCTAATTTAAACTGAATAGTAAGCTGGAAAGTTGAACAATTGTTGTTATTATTATTATTTTGAAAGGATATATTGCAAACTAATTATTAATTAATTACTAATATTGTAAAAGTGATTGCCAATTTAATAATGGCTGCCGTTTATTGCGCATGAGAACAAGTATTTCGTTGTATGTTACCCTACTCATCAAAAATCTTCGAGCGTACACAGATAAAGCGTATTTATGAACTACTAATGTAATATTTTTTGCAAAAACATATACATCAAGATACAAAAAGCGTTCGAATCGGCTAATCCCGTGGATTGATTTGTCAAAACAATAATAACAAAAAAGCGACATTGGTGACAAAGATATACTGTTTCTGTATTTTCATTGATTTTCTGTGCATACATAACTCATCCGTAACTCATACAAACTCAATTGAACCTTCCACTGGATACATAAATCATTTTTATAAAGCAAACAATAAAATCTCGTTTTTATTTTCTCGGAACGAATTACATGAATCATTTTACTTATTATTATTAATCCCTTTGAATAATGCATTATTAAGAACTGAATACAAACCATTTTAACGAGAAATTACAAAAATTACTATTAGCTAATTCAATTTCTGTACAATACCTACAATATTTAATTATGTAGAGGTATTTTAATTATTAGGTACACTAATTATAATACACGTTACATTTAATTGAAGACTTACATTAAAGACATTTTTAATGGATTTGTTGTGACACGGGCGAGAAAAATATCCGCGCAGGTGCACAACTAATTGTCACAGTCATCGATTTCGTCATTGTTTGAAACAGATAAAGTTTTATGGATTAGAGCCAGTTTTCCGGCCTTTTCCACCCCCAGCCGGTTACGCTTTTTTGTTAAAATATTACCCATTGTAGAAAACGATCTCTCAAGTGCTGCCGTACTTGCAGGAAGTATCATCAAATTTTCACAAATTTCGACAACTTTTTTACCGACGGTTGTGTATGCACCAACGCTTCTCCACCAAGCAGTTGGAGACATTATCCTTATGGCATCTTCCTTCAGGAGGTGTCTTGGAAACACGGTGTCGTCTTGAGCTTTGAGGCTTGAAGCAGTTACTGCTAGACGGTGATGTATCTTTCCTAATTCGGTAAATCCAGATTGTTCCTCGACACGGGTGAGACCATTGCCTAAAATACGATAAGGATACATAATTGCATTATTATGGTAAGGGTATATGTGCCAGGAGAAGGAGAACAGTAATTAAAAGAATAAATGTTGATGAAACGGTTTTATTTATTACCTCTGTAAATTGGATGAAGCATAAATGCGGATATGGCAACTCCTGTCATTATCATTTGTGCTTTCTCGCGTATCTTGTTGCTTTCAAGAGTTTCTTCTGGTAACTGAGTGCGCATTTTAATCCAGACATCAACCGCATCCGCCAATGTACAAGTATTGGATTGGACCTGCAAATTACAGTACACCAGTTATTATGGAAAAGGTAAAACAAATTTGCACCCGTGCCAAATATTTTGCGCCTGTGTCGAATTAAATATTAATACCTTGTCCAAAGCGTTCGCCACCGGTGTCAAGATGGCAACATGACGTTCAGCCATTGCGTAAATATCTCCACTGTTTAGTATTTCCACCAATTCTGCATGCTTGGAAATGGACGATTCCTTTTCTCTTGAAATACGCAGATACGTCAGGTGATTTTTGATGTAGGATTCTAAAGTATCAATTTGTGAATTCCATCTTGTTTTTCCAGGCATAACCGGACGATGCCCTTTGTAAGCCAATAATGAAGCAGATTCGTAATGATGATTTCGAAAATATTTCTGAACTTTGACGATATTAGTCACAAGGGTGTCATCCGTCATTTCCTGGCCACAAAGATTCAAAATATGGGCGATGCAACCATATGTGTAGAACTGGTCAAATTTAGCGTTGGCAAGCTCTCGCATACTCTTCATTACATTACAGTTGTCGGTAACGGATCCAACGACTTTGCACATGAACTTCTTCTCTGCTTTTTTTATTGCCTGCTCCAGCAAGCCAAAACAATATGTAGCGTCTTTTTTGTTCGTAGTGGTGTCCACAGTATCAAACATCAGCGAGTAGGTCCCAGTGTGTATGCTGTGACAAATTACCGGTGCATTTTGGTTAGTTGACCACCCATCTTGTAAAATGACAACTTTTCTATCCTTGAAGGTTTCCAGATTAGATTCCATACAATCATCATAAACCGCATCCAAAATTGCTCCTCCAACCTTTTGTGGATTGGGTGGTTTATATTTGACCAATTGTGCCTTATTGACCAACTCTTCCAAAAATGGATTACCAGAAAACGAAAACGGCAAATTCGCACTGAATATCATTTTTCCAATCAGCTTATCCATTTCGTCTTGTGCTTTCAAAGCAGATGTCTTGTTCCATATCTTCATTCTGTTTCTAATATCTTCTGTAGAAGGAAAGGGTTCCTTCTCGTTTGGTGATAAGGGTAATGATGAAGCAGGCGAGTCATGGGACCGCGCGGTTGCATCAATGGAGATCTTCTTCTGTTTTCTGCACATTTGCAAATGTTTCCGCATTCGACAGGCCTTGGAACTGACTTGATTACCGCATCTTTTGCATTTGTTAGAGACGATTTTTCCGTTTCCATTGGTCTGTGTAATGAATTCCTCCCATACAACGTCTTTCGATTTTCGTTTTGGTCCAAATGTCGTTCGGCTCCTTTTTGATTTTTTATGGCCATCAGATTCCGAGTCGCTCTCTTCTGACTCGGCATTATCAGAAGATATTATGTCAATTGTTTCGCCAATAATTCCAATTCCATTGTTTGGGTCAGTTTTCGTTGAGGACGAAGTCGCTGTATCAGTATCACTCTCGTCGTTAGAATCAGATGCTGGATCTTGACTTTCAGCTTCTAAACGATTTAAATTAAAATAAACGATTAATTGACGACTTTCTGACGAACGGTTTATCAAATGTACGGTTTGCGTAGCATTGTGAAGATAATTTAATAATAACAATGTCCAGTAAACCTACCAATAGCTGCAAGTAATTCCTCATTTGATACCAGACACGGGGATGATTTACTGTTATTATTGGTGGAAGTGGAATCCGGAAGGCCCTTTCGTGGCATTGTTAAAATTCTTGCCTGCGTCTACCGTTGTAGCACCTGTGCGGAATTTATCTACACTGCTAAACTTTTAACTGCAAAATTGTGTCACTAAAATTTTTCTTGGTCGTTTGATGAGTGTACTTGTGATGCGGTGCACGATTAGGATTAAGTTTTTATCTGAGCTCTCAACTTTTTCTCCTTCTGTTTTTGGAAAAGCGTGCAAACCAGAATCGCTTATTTGCTCCGTTCCGTTCATTTATTAACATGTGGGATGAGTCAAACTTCCCAACAAATCATGTCACGTGTTCTCTCACTTGTGGTGATGAGTATACAAGAACCGAAATGTGCAGATGGATATTAGTTAAAATAAGTTTTAATGAAATGACTCAGGCGAGAAATATCTAGTCTGGTTCATATCCATAATAACTAATTATGTCATTATTATTAATAATTTAGCTTTAACGTTGATCCTTCTGTCAATTCATATGAAAATATAAGATGAGAATTATATCGAGCTTGCCAACATTAACGACTGCACACGATATTTAGAATTTAATGACATTTAATTGGTGGTAAATAGATTATATTTATCTATAGTTGTATTGTGGAACCGAACCACTTATGCACCTGAGTAGTGTCATCCAGCACTCACCTGTGTCTAGACATTTAACGTCGCATTATCTCCGTAGAGGTCGAACGGTTTAAATTAAGATGTTCAGAGGTTTATTGTACTAATGGCTCCTCACTCATTTATTTAAATATCACATATCCAACGTTACTTGCATTGCATGTTGCTAAGTTACATTTGGGAAGCATAAAACAGTAGGAACAACGAAACTTTTTGACGTCCGCCAGTTAAGCTGCTTTACCGAAGGCACATGTGCAAGCAAAAGGATGATTCCTCTTGAAAGCCAACGGAATTCACAGACTTATCCTGGGCTTCATCAGCTTCTTGTTAAACTATCGTATACTTTTCCAAATGCAACTTTTGAAAACGACCTCATTCCTCAGAAAAACTTCCGACCTAAACCTTTTAACAAACAACCATTACAAATTTGTAAAGTTTACTTTTCTGTTTATGAATACATAGCTTCCATGTTATTCCCATGTACTACGTACCACTTAGTAATTTTTAACATGTTTAGTGAGAAATAAAACCTTTGCTTCCATCTTATATAAAGGATAACGGCAATTGACACAGGCGAGATAATATATCTGCTCAGGTGCACTACATTTTTGAATATAAATAAAATAAAATATTTCGAACTCAGGATTAAGCAAAGCTACTCGGCTGTTTGGTGCTTTTGCGGCTCGCTCATTATTCATTATTTGGCTCCAAAAAATTTATATTCTCATTAATCCAAGTTAGTTGTAGTTACGTCAAGGCCATAGAGTATGCACTGTCCACTGTCCACTGTCCATTGTCCACTGTCCACTGTCCGTCCACTGTCCATCAGAAATGGGACTGGACATGGAAATTTTGATTCTTTGGGCCAAAGGTCCACGTACCTACTTAACCAGGTAGAAAAACAAAATAAAGACTCTCTATCCATTTTGATGGCACAAATAAATTCTTTTATGATCATATTTTAAGTGTTTGTTGACACCACACAAACAGGTGGTCAAGGTCCGCGATGATGACAACCATGGGCAGTCTTCCTCCAGCTTCCGGCGGAAGCGGACTCTGTGGCGCTATCTCGGGGAGAAGGATCTGCTCAAGTGCCGCCTAGTCTGTTCCAGCTGGAATGTGGCTGTCTGCCGATTCCTGGAGGCACGACCCTACCACTCCACAGCTTCCGGTTTTCCTCCATTCCCTAATTCCGGTGGTGATCCGGCTTTTCCAGAAGGAGCCTTCTGTCTTCAGAAATATGGCGATCCAGCGAGTTGGGCGAGTGTCCTCACTCAGATAAGCGCGTCCTCCTCATTCTACCGAGCCAATCCGGAGACATCCAGCCCCTCCCCAGCAAGACGCTTGGAAATCAAGGAGGATCAAGTTCGAGCCCGTCCCCGTCTGGGAGGGATGATGTTCGGAGCACGGGGACGGGGGCGTCAACACCCTCTTCCTCCTCCACCCCCGGTTAACATGACAAGCTACCGGGATTTTGTGAGGACCTTCTTGGAGCAAGTGGGTCCCAACTTTTCTCACTTGACCATCCAAGTCCGCTTGTACACGCTCATTGGGGAGTATCTGGAGCTGATGCCCAATTTGAGGTCCCTGTCAGTATTTTGGCATGGAGGCGCTGGAACTATTTTTATCGCCGCAGACAACGGCGGCAGGTTCCCGACTTTGAGGAACCTCAACCGGATCTGCCTCGTCAACGCACCAAGCAGCCTGACAAAATGGATTCTCAACGCTAATGCGGGCACCAATGTTGTCGAGATATACCAACACCACTGTGGTCCCGGATATGGTGACACTCCTCCGTTGTCGGCCAATCTCACCAGCTTCTCCACAATTATCACGTCCACCAATGAGCTGTTTGGAATACCAGTTACTTGGAAACTTGTCATCCTCCACCTCAGCTTTTCCCCGGATGTCGACTTTGTCAAGTGGTCAACAATCTTCAGAAAGGTGGAGTGCTACCAGGAAACTTTGTTGGAACTCCGCTTGCAGCTTCCCACCCCGGACAAGGGGAACCCAAGTCAAGTTGGGAATGTGTGGGAGACATCCAGGAATCCACTGGATTTGGGCGTATTGAGAAGATTGGAGGTGAAAGTGGACAACTTTTGCAGTCTCGACTTTCTCCTGGGGCTCACTTCCTTGGAGGAGCTGTCGCTGTGGCTGTTGGAGCACAACGAGCAGGCCAAGCGTGAGATGGTCAATGGATTTTTTGTGGAGAAGATAGATTTTAATCTCCGATTTTCCGAGCAGCGGTTCATGGAGTGCAACATTTGGAACTTGATGAGGAGGCTGAAAGAGGTGGACTTGGTACTCGGACGACGGAAATTCGTCCGGAATTTTAAGAGAGGCCAGCAGTAGGAGAAGTTGAGAAATAAGAATTTCTAATACGTTAATGGAGCATTTCAACTGACCCCAGTCTGTTCAAGTGTACCAACCTGATAACTTATTCGTTTTTGTTGATGGAGGATATTTGGTTTTACCTGAAATGAATTTTTTTTGTATTGAAAGAAGCCAAGTGAAACGGTACGAAATAAATTGTCGCTCAATAAACATTTTGTATTTTAAAGTGTGTATCATGTTCTTAAATATCTGAAATTTTATTTTATTTGAGCAACTGTAATAATCATGATTGTGTATTATCCAGGTATTTATCTTCCTAAAGTTCTGTCAATATATCCTCCATATCTGCGACTCCTTAGCTTTCTGTTTATGTTTCGATCAAGTACAGGCTGCCATTCCCCTCTATTCGTATACAGTCTAAGAACCTTATTTCGGTCGTAATTTAACGAGTTCCCCATACTCAGCAAATTACGGAATGTTGGACCAACTAACATAAATTGAAGTTGAAAAATTGAAATTATGATGTCTTAAATCTAATGTGAAAACGGTTCTTCATCGAAAAACTTATGTATCTAGATTTTTACTCTACGTTAAGTAAATCAAATTCTGTTGACCTTACCATTTATCATGTACACCCTTTGCCATATACCCGGATAGTGTGTCTCCCAAAGATGACTTAATTCAGTGTAAACAGGGGCGCCTAAGCAAAAAACAACATTATAGATTAATGAAGAAATACATGCTTTCTTTTTATTAGGTACATAAAATATATGACTCACAGCCAAAGCACCCATGCTGCCGGGTATTGAAACCTTCCATATCAATAATTTTAACAGCACTTGTTATTTTCTTGTCTGCTTCGCTTCGGATTTTAAAAGACTCCCTTTCCGACATTTCCAACAAGTACGTCATCCAACGAAGCAGCTTCCGAGTGAGACCACTCAAGACGGCGTGACGAACGTTCCAGTCCGATAGCCAAAGTTCTGCGACAAGCATTTCACTTTGATTACAAGTGTTAATGAATTGGGGATACTCTTGTTGGAAGAAAGTCCAGTCCTCCAGGTGGATCGAATCAATTTTTTCTGCGTGTCGCCATGCCAAATGATGCATGAATTTTTCGGTAGCCAGCTCCACATTAAAATGATTATCCTGGAGCCATCGCTTTGCGTACAGTTCATTGGAAATGAAGTTATGAACTTGTGAGTTGTTGGGGTAAATTCTGGGCTTAATAAATGACTGAAATTGTTCTATTTCCTCCCCACTGCCAATATGATTAGTTGCGATTGCCAAACCGAATGAAATTACCAGAAACAATGCAAGTAACTGCAATTGAACGATTACAAATTCTAAACTCATCTTGGTCACTGGAGAGAAAAAAAATTTGGTCAACTTCTTAAGAGCAAGATCAGTCAAGTGAACTATCCGGAACAAAAAAAAAAACGATTACTTGTGAAAATGTACCTAAATAAACAATATGCATCTCTACGAATAAATACTAGATCAACCCAGTATTTTATAATTGCTGCACGTGCAATATATTATTTCACACGCAAGGACAATGAGAGGAGCTACACGTGTTGGGACTTCTATTTTGGAAATCAGATAAATTTATTTTGTTTGTTTGTTTTTATAGCAATCCATGCATGTACACAAACAGAACCACAGAAGCAGTTTTAAATATTTGTTTTTGGTTTTCCATCAAATCTTGCATTGGGCTTTACAATTAGGTATGCATAAATGCATTCACAATAAACCAACGAATCCAATTAGTCATCATATGTATTTGTGTGAAAAGGTTGTCCGGCGGAACTTATAAATAGGTACATCTTAAAAGTTCACACGGTTACATGATCAATTAATCTCTAGATTTGCGGGCTTATGAGCAGTAAATAACTTTCTATTGCTTGCCTCAACAAAGAGGCAATTATCGTGGGAATCTATTTTACTACCGAGTCGGTACTACCGACACTGAGATGCTGTGTGGGAAAATATGTCATCTATTGTTATTTTATTTGTCTCAACTTGCCCAGCAAACCCGTCTGCATTTTTCAATACATTTGACGTGTTCTACCTTTCTACTTAAAATTGGATCATAACTAACCCAAACCGATGGATATAGCCAAATCCATATACCACAAATGTGTTCATCAATTAATTTACTCTTCCTGCCATTTGTGCTTCAGCGTTCGATTTTTATTTTTTTGAACTACATCTACACATACTTTATTTCTATTATTTCACAAATCACCGGTATATCCCATCCATTTCAAACAAACATAAATTGCAATTGTTCAGAACTTTGGCCAAAAATGTTTGAATTCTTAATTCGCTCAAAGCTAAAAAATCGATCACACGTGTAACGGTTTTTAGGAGTTTAGTAAACTTTAACTTATTTGTAGTTTGTGAATATGAAATGATTTTCTCGATGCCATGTACAAGATACTTTTTACAAATGGAAAGTGTGATAATATAATGAATGTTAAGTTACACATTGTAATGTTTTAAATTATTATTAAGTATCGCATGTATTAAGTAATTTTTGCGCGATTAGGCCAATGGGATTCTAATCTTTGCCTCTAGTGGCTCTAGTTGAATAAGAGAAGAGCATCGAAGCAACACAGGTTAATCAGCCAGAGATATTCCGGAACCATTTCCGTCCCAAAGTACCAAAATTCTGCATATTTAATTCGTATAGGCATCACTGATTCGACTTGCATTAAGAGCATCCGGTTGTAAAGACTCCGTTTCCTTGCGTGCATCACTCGCGCCCTAAGCCAGTTAACCTTAAGGCTGTAAACGCACGACTCCATCACCTCGCAAAACAATGGAAGGAAGATTTTATTGCTGATGACTGTTGCAGCACACAGAAATAGAAAACAGATGTAGACGGGCATGGAAACCTCCGAGGGCGACATTCGGATGCAACTCCAGCAAGCTACGACGCACCCCCAAAACAATCCACTCAGGGTAAGAAAAATGACAAAGCTAACCAAGTTGAGCAGCTTCAAAAGAAGGATGCGACAGAGTGTGTATATATGATAGAAGTGGTTTAAATCTCGCAGATGAGTGATTAGCAGATACATACATGACACTGTTTACCCGTTGGAGGGTGATGAAAACGCAGCAGACAATAAAAGCTATCATTCTACACGCTTCCATGGTTGAGACGAAAACTAAGCACGCACGAATTATAGTAGCAGCAACAATCCAAAACATAGTACGTAGTTTTGGGTCCGGAAGTATATCCTCGAGAATGTAGTTGACTGGGTCGTACCCGGTTGCCAATGATCCGACAACTACAGCATAATGGAAACTGGCCATCATTGGAATGCCGAGTGTGGCCAAGCCGATCTGTATGATCTCAAGTTTCCTCCCGTGTCGTCCTAACCCATACCGGTGCTGGGTGGGTCGGATACGGAAATATGCTTTATATAATAGTTTTAAAAATGAATTTATATTAATTATTCAAACTCGTTTTACCAATTTCAAGATTTAAAAAATGCATATCTACCTTTCGTAATGTCATCGGACAGTTCTAGCATCTCGCTGGTGAATCCGCCCAGATATCCCGTTTTGAAGCCTGCTGCCAAGGTAAAAGCAACTCCAAAAAGTACTCCCGCACTTCCGCACAGAAGAATCATGTTGACCGGGCCAAAGTCCGGTATCGGGTGCCACATGACGTGTTTTAGAACGACTCTGGCGCAACACATGCCGCATCCCCACATTATAAATACGGACCCGCAAAATGGTATCACGTTTCGGACAGATCTTTCCTCCAGTTTGGAGTAGTCAGCGTTCCATTACAGTGGAATCTTCCACAAATGAAAATGAAGCATACCTTGTAGCCGGAAGGATAGCCTTTCTGTACTGGTCAGAGACAGGTTGGCTGGACTCGTTTGTACACTTGGAATAGAAACTTCAGCTGGGTATTTTTCTTGACGCAAATTGAAACAAGTTTTGCTTTATACTGAGGTATTTAATTTCTCTACTAAATTTTACTTGACTCCTTAAATTTATCTTAACCAGACTGCAGAAATATGGTTTGTTGTATTTAAAAAATAAAGTTTGACGTAAGATGTGGTATGGATATTTATGTGCAATGAAATGTTGGAATGGAAAGTGTGTCCACTTGATGCAAAACTCACGCGTTTACTCTGCCGGAGTTTACACATATGAAGCCAATTTTTGTCCCAATATTTCACAGTTACTTACATCGATTTAATTTTAACTCTGAAAAACAAAAAAAATGAACTACATCAAGAACTGAAAGCTTAAAAGAAAGAAATAAGAGACATTTTATTTTATTTCCTATGCTTTTTTAAAGTGGTAGATTATATTATGCACGGTATGTAGTCGTTTAAGAAATTCAAAAGTTTATACTTAAGGTATGTACAAAAACTTCTTACAATGAGTTTGACAGTTACTTGCATAAGCGCTTTTAAGATTTATGATTCATTCTAACTCTGTTATAAGATGCAGTTATCTAGAGAATATAAACACCTCTAGTCGAGATGATTAGATCCACATCCCGAAACATATTAGGCCCTGCTCATGAGTGTTTTTCCACTCGTTTTAAGCTATTATAGACGGGATATATTTCTAGATCATTGCGAATCCTCAAAAGGTGTTTAATGAATTTTTTTGACTGTTGTTTCCCCCATTATGCAGTACCCAGAAACTTCCAATACCTCGAGCCATATGACATTTGCGGCATTTTACGATTTCTGTACGAAGTCTCTGTTTTCATCGTTAAGGAACGGTGTCACCGTAGGCGTATTGCATTTGACAAAGACCGCGCCGCTAGATTACATCCCCTCTAAAATTAAGCCCGTCAATGGAGGAAGTAATCGCGTCCTCAAACAGCTTTGTACATAATCATGCACCCTTAATGATGTTGTCAGACACAAATGCATCTGAGATTTTGTCGTCTTGATCATTGATCTGCCATACTATTTTTTTAAAATTCCTATAAGGTCTTAACTTTGTTCATATTTGATGACCTTTGGGTAATTTGAATGGACAAATTTCATACTGGTGGAACTATAAGAATGAAATGCTGCACAGTATTGGCCTTTGAACTCTGGAATTCAATTTCACAGTTGCAAATGACGTTCTTCGCAAATTTTTTATTGGCAACGGCTTTATTTTTGAAATCGTAACGAAACGAAACGTAAAGCAAAATTTTTCGAGATAGATCATATTTATTTTAGTCTCTTATAAATAGAGCTGTATTTGTAGTCAATCGTTTTGTCAGAAGTTCTTGTACATACCTTAAATAATAAAAATAAGAAGATATAAAATACATGTATTTTCTTGTGTTCAATTTTAGGAGAGCTATCCACCTTCTTCAAATTTTGATATAGCATGTCAAAGTGTATTTCTGCCGAAAAATAGAATAGACAGAACATTTCTGATTCATGGCTGCCGATATTCCTTAAAACATTTGGCGAACAATAGCCGTCGATCAATTTTGATCGATGCCATTCGCGACTATTGTCAATCTTCGTTGTTGGAATTAAAATGCAACAAACAATTTTTATCTACATGGAACACAATTTTAATTTGACTAAACGCTTTTAATTGCTCATTACTGCATTTTGGACGTAATACTACATAGAATTTTAAGTAATAACTTATGTACTTGCAAAGATAAGCGATTGTAGGAGAATTATTAGAGAATGCCCCGCCTTCGATAGCGTTAAAAATACGAATGGCAACAAATGACTTCTATGATAGAAGGACCATCCCCGTGACTGGGGAACTATTGCAATTCCTGTAGGCAAAAGGATGCAACTTTATTACAAAAAATAACAATGTTTAGAAGACAAAGTTATGAATTTAGCGATTTTATTGTGATAAGTAACTAGCATTTACTAGTTACTTCTTGATCAGAACTGTTTACAGAGCTGGCCGTATAACAGGTGTGCTAAGGCTAGCTGCTAACGACTGAATGAATGATACAAAGATTTCTCCTGCTATTTATATTAATCATCTAGTTGTAGGCTGGAAAACTAGAGTTGCCAATTTCAAGAATATTTTAAACATTTCATTTAAATGTACCTTTGGACCAAAGGCTTTGGTAATGTCCTCTGAAAGTTCTAGCATCTCGCTTATGAATCCGCCAAGATATCCCGTTTTTAAACCTTGTGCCAAGCCAAAGGAAATTCCAAAATGTATACACGCACTTCCGCAAAGAAGAATTATGTTGACAGGACCAAAGTCCGGTCTTGGGCTCCACATGACGTGTTTTAGAATTACTCCAGCGGAGCACATGCCGTAGGCCCACATTATCAATACCGACCCGAAAAATGGTACTGCTTTTCGGATAGATATTTCCTCCAGTTTATACGGTTGCAACTTGGAATTACAGTCTCAGCAGAATATTTTTCTTTGCGCAATTTAAAACAAAGGATAAGATTCAGAGTCGAACCAATATTGTCTGTGTTAAAGTATTTATGAACCGATTAACTCTTTAAATCAGAGTGTAGTTATCGAAACCAGAGCTAGAGGGTAGAAATATTTCACATTTGAGTTATGATATGCTATGAAAATTGTATTTGCATTGCAATGTTGGAATGGAAATTCACTGGTTTCTACAAAAAAGTCTAACTGTATGGAAAAAGCTGAAGGGGTTAGTCTAGTTTTGGTGTACACGAGTTGGAACACATGAAGCCAACTTTTGTCACGGCATTTCACAATTATTTCTATCGATTTAATTTTAACTCTGTAAACGACACAATATTTGAACTACATCATAAAATGAAAGTTTAAAACTGTTACGAATAATAAAGTTTAAAAAGGAAGGAATAAGCACCATTTTATTTCCTAGAATTATTTAAACGGGTAGATATCATTGCTTATACACGGTATGTAGTTGCTTAAGCACAACAAGTTTAGAGTTGTTATTTAAATAATAGAATATGAGTGTATGAAATATTTCCTTGCTTTAAATTGCAGTAGCGTTGTTTGCATTTTTCAAGTGTTCATATAACATACGTAAACTTTTTTCTGCTGGAGTATATTAATAGCTAACAATTATCACTGAAGCAAAGTTTTCCAATATTGCATTAAAAATTGCACGAATAATAGCTTTCTATAAATTATAAATTTACGTATCTTTTGAAACCATATTAGCCTTTTTGAAAACATGCTACAGAAATTGGAAATGCCACATTCAATTATGAACAGCATTTATATACAAAGGTTTTTTTATTCAACACTATATTAATTGCTCATTGCTTTGCGTGAGGAACTAATACTACGTAATATTTTATATAATAAGTAATCTTCATTGGCATAAATAAATGTACCCACATGGATAACCGTTTATACGATAATTATTACATAGTGTATAAAGGAAACAGAAACGTATGCAATTAATTAACTGCAACTCCTCTAGTTAATATTGATTTTTTTGGAAAAATTAAAACGGGCAAACAGAATACTTATGGTTATCACGCGTTGTAAACAATCCTACGTGAAACGTGATGTCACTTCATCATGTTATTAAAGGTTTCTGTCGTTTTTACTCCTCCAGCTCGACGCACACGGGAAACACTCGTTTCAAGTCAATGCCTCGTACCATCTCCTTTCCGCAGTAATGACACGGCTTCCTAATTGAAAATCATTACAAAGGATCCCGTTGACCAAATTCGCTTCGTTTTTATGTTTAAGACCGGATATTAATGTGAATGGAACTTACAATTCCGGGTCATCCAACATTCGAATACGAAACCATTCATTAATGCATTCCGTGTGAAATAAATGTCCACATTTTGCCGCCACGTAAGGACGCAGGTTTTGGGTACTTCCGTCCTCCCCATTTTCCACATCGAAGGACAAAATGCATTTGTCGCAGATAGTACAGATGGCGGGATCTGTATCGTAGTTTACAAATGAGTAATTAGGAGCGATATATGAGTAATGCTAAAAATCTGTTACCGTAATTTTGACATAAGTTACCGGGTCGTTGGCTCCTGTAGCTGGTGTCGTCAGGATTTTGAAGCATGTGCCGATTGACCGGAAATATTCTGGTGAGGTCCTCCCATTGCATTTCCCGTCGGCAGTAGGCACATGGCTTCCTAATGCATAATATATTCAGATTGATTTAAGATAAAACCATAAAAACCACAAACATTCAAATGAAAAATGGCTTGCGGTCAAGTGTCATCAAATCAAATCTGAATACAAAAACAACATTGACAGATTCTCACAGGTGAGGATAGTCCCCGTCTCCCTGTGATTTCAGGAACCATTCATTGATGCACTCTGCGTGGAACAAGTGCCCGCATTTGGTGACCACGACTGGTTTAAGGGATAGGGTGCCGTCTTCGGCTTCAGGTTCATAAGATAGTATCAAATCCTGACAAATGATACACGTTGTGGGTCCTGCAAAAATTAAATTAAAGTGACCCATTCTTTAAAAATATATAATATTAAAAATTGAGAAAATAGGTATGTAACATCTTTATGAATTACCTGGTCTGAGCTCATCAGAGCAGCATTCCTGGATCTCCATTTCCTCTTCTTCGTATTTGCTTAGAATCATGGTGAGATATAGTCCGTACAGTCAGGTATAGTCTGCTTCTAGTATTTAGCTTAAAGGTAGATTTCGGTGAAATGTACTATTTACTCCTACGAAATACTATAAGCCAAGATATATTTAGTTGTCTTCCTTTCCGAAATGGTGTAGAAAATTCCTGGTGGGTTCCTAACGCTTCCTGTATTTATAGTGAGGATGAAGTTGGCGTCTAAGGGGAGTCGAAAATTATAGGTCAAAATTAAAGCTATATTTTGAAGAGATACTTGCAGACTAAAACCTTAGTACACTCAAAATTAGAATTGTTTGGAAACTGTATAGCTAGTAATTAATAGCTAAAATGATTCTTACCATATAATGTCATGGTAAACAACTTTCCATATTTTGGCTTCCCGTCTTCGCATAGCTTTCACCTCGGAGGCCATTAGATTTCCCTGGAAACTTTGGCCTTGTAGAGAATTCTTGAAGAGTCCGTCAAAAGGCTAGAAATGTTTTCTTAAAGAAACTTATTACTGTTATAGGTAAGTATTTACGACCTGTAAAGTATCGAGTAATAAAGTAACTTGCTATTGCTCTGTTGAGATATAAACGACAACTGATAACTAATCTCATTTATCAGTCAGGTTATATAGTCACGTCGTTTGCATTACTGGTAAAATGAATTTATTTCTGATGATAAATAAAAGGTGTGCGTGCATGCTATCTGTTTAATTACAAACCAGCCCACAAACCCTTATTGCGCACTCGATACAATATTTGTAAGTATTCAACATCACGTAACCGGGCAAATTCGGATTTGTTATCAAACTGTCATGTAAATTTCAGGAAACCAAGACTCAATTTTGTTTAGGATGATCTCATATCTTGCTGACAAATACTGAAAGTCAACAAGAAAGCGTAAACCCAAATCATATATTTAAACACTTCTCGTTATAACGCAGTTTTGCATTGGCGACACACACTCGTCCGTCAGGAAGGTATATAGTATGCGTTATAATGACAATATATGAACAACACGTAAATAAATACATTATGGAACTTTGTACCAATGTCCACATTAATGGAACTGTCAATATTGCGAAATGTACATTTACGCCAATTTATTTGAATTGATATTAGTCAGATATATATAGATTATTGTAAATGAAAGTTATGAATGAAATATTAATCAATACGGAAAGCGAGATGAGATATTAAATTGTAATGCGAGTATGTGTGCGTCTTTGTCCAATTTTACAATGACTCGAATCAATGTAATGCGTCGACCCAATATTCCGTGCACATCGCCTTTTTTATTGCGCAATTAAAAGAGATACGCAAGTAGACAACATCTTGACTAAATCACAGCATGAAGAATTAATCACAGTTTTACTGTGTTATTTAGTTGCGTTATTCACTGGTGAACCAACAGTGATTGATTTTCCTGGCGCGTACGTAAATTATGACTAATGCACGAACAAAACCGAAATAATTTGCATCAATGCAGAACGCACGCACTTAATTTTCTAACATCAAAGCAAAAACGTTCTACGAGAGTTAATGTTGTTCTACGCATGCGAAAGGATGATTTATCCGCAAGCAGGGAGTCTCTTGTGTCATTACTAATGTATACAAGGATTATAGGATGATGTGTATGAGCAAACATTTATTTATTTGCCTCAGCGCCATTCGGAGTACCCATACATAAAATGTATACCTAAATGGTATATCCATCACATATTGTAAAAATGTTGGTTACATGTTCACCGTAATCAATGACAATGGGCACGCTCGAAACTTACAATTAGGTTTACAGCAAACATTTATAAGAACTGTGATTGTCGAGTCATAAAACTTTACAATTTACAACAATGGCTTAACATGGAATAGAAACGTTTTCCAAAGTTTGCTCCATAGTAGCATGATAAATCAATCGACATAACTCAAAGGAAAATGGTAGCTATATCATTCAGTTAAAACGTCGTTGATGTGCCAGCAATGAATGGTGTTATTAAACTATTAGCCTTGTTGAATTGTATTCAGCAATTTCAAGTGATTAAATTGAGAATTGACTGAATTTGTCATATTAAGCTTGAAACTCGTACTATAAACTATATTCATGTCTCATACACTATAAAGACGTACAAATCAAAACTAAGATTGAATGTAACGTTTACTGTTTTGACTATTAGGATGTGATGACATTATTAGTAAGAAAACAAACATGACTAGCATGTGCTAGAAGATACAAGATATTAGACGATCGTTAACTTCTTAATAGATGAGTTGGACCATCTGAAAGCTAATCCAGTGAATTAAATCGTACAGCTTTCGAAGTTTAGGGGAAACCAATTTGAGGCGCATTTATCTTATCAGTCATGCTGTCATTGATTGTCCCAAATAGTGACATGCAATTACACCAAATTGATTCAAGCTTCAATTCATGATTGAATGGCTTGTGAGGGTAAACCTGATAAGAATTGGACAAAGAATGAGGTTGGGACGCCAACTTATATGGCAGCATAAACACGTCTGCAAAGGGTTCAAATTGGCTTTTGTGTGATGAAATGCATTATCATAACGTGAACCTTGTAAGCATATAAATTGAACAGATTTTAAGCGTACATGCATACATATGTGAAAAGAACTTGATGGTTTTTTCTGTCTTAAATTTAATAATTCAGTTTAATGACATGAATGAATGAAAGATCCAATGAAATGGTATCTGCATTTAATAATTAATGTCACTTTGATTGACGCTGGCGTCCCGTATATAAATTACGCTAAACTTGGCACTGAATTATAGTAAAACGTACTTCATGTGGTTCTCTGTATACAACTGTGTAAGTGTTCATAATAGAGAGTAATACTATCAGATTATTATTGAGTAGCTTGTACAACGAGAGTATTGATCGTGAACCTCATGAACGCAGATAATGAGTACTTGAGTGCTACTTGAGTTAAATTAGTATCTTTTTGTTGATACCATTTAATTTTCGTATCATTATTTCGTAATCCTTATAAATTAATAACATTTATACAACTATGCTTCTGACATGACAGTTCATCATCAGTGTTTCCGGTAGAATGTAATTTGTTATCATGTATTTGGTTTTATAGCTGCGCAATTGAGCGTGTCCTAATTTTATTTAGTCACTTCATTTGTCTTTATTTGGTTTTCAGCGAGTTATTATCGTCGTCTGGTATGCACTAATTGTACGCCGACGTTACCTTTGCTGTAAAATGACTACAGTAATCAGAAGATCATTTATAGTTTTTCATGATCTATAGCAATGGCGCATGTGAACTGGAGACTCATTGCCAGTATTGTACATGCAGACCTCGACAAGGATTCATCAACGGAATCAATCAAAAACTCAAGATGACCAACATTAGTCAGTCATGAAAATCCCAGTGTCAACTTGACTGGAGCAATTAACCCATCATTATGTACCTACGTCGACAATATACGGGTGATATCATTCCATCTCAGCCAGCCTGATTCTGTTGACTCATCTTACCAAATATGAAATGAAGTATTGCGTTGTAGTTTAACGTTTTTGTCTGATATGCAACGTTATAAAAATTGGTAAAATATAGGAATTCCGAGCAAATATCAACGTACATATAACAACGCATTTAATCGTATGAAGCTTATATATGACTTTATTACAGCATTCACATCCGCTCACATTGTCCAACAAAGGGTTCATGTAAATGGTTTTGAGAGTAAAATTATCAAAAGACGCTTAATCAGTAATAAGTACCAAGAAAAAATATTTAGACAATATTGTCTGTCATTGTTTCATCAATATTACTAATTTGCATTATAGTAATTTAAATTGGAATACCTGGAAATATACATATTTAATGCACCTATATATGACTATATCATATCATGCAAGATATAAATTTGTAGGAGCAAGTTAGATACGTATGACATGTTATCTAATGTTAAATCAATGTATTTGAGAAGAACGCCAACAGAACTTACGACGTTGATATTTTTAAGTTGTCTTAAATAATCGTTGTGTAATCTTCATACTAACCAGAAAGTGAGTACTGATATTGGGAAATTTAGTTTCTGTATTAGGCAATGAAGTTCAAGGTTTGGATGTACTGTGAACACTCTTCAATGGAAGCGATAATGCGCGTACCTAACTGCAATGTCTTTTAGGTGAATGAAGTGAAGTCAACCTCCCTCTCAATATATCGATGTAGAGAGGGAGGTGACAATTTCATACGGAAATTACTGCTTTGATTGGATAATGTCGATCAGATTTAAGAACGCGGATGTATGCGCTTAATTCTTACCACTGCCATAATTTAATAAATTATGAATGTGCATAATATACAATATATTGAGTAACCCTTTGCCATCGTCAGTCAGTTTGAAGTATAGACCGTGATCGTATGCATTACATAATGAAAACCACAAAAATAATCTGTATTTGATATCTTAGTGATTGACATTGACAGATTTATTTCTGGCAAATCACGCATTTCAGGTGCACTGTTAACCCAACCACGCAGTTATTGTTCGTCGGTAGAGATTACAGCTTTGTAAGTGCTGACATTGACCTTGATTTTTGAATGATAACAATTTCGCGATATCAATGCATGTGTATCAAGCTTTGGACATAATTAGGTCATTACGTACTTATACATACATACCTATGTATGTAAATAAATGCAGTTCCTGCATATTGATGATAAAGTGAAAGAATTATTAGCAATTATAATTTTGCTAAGAAAATTACATTGCTCTCGGAAAAATATACTGGCATAGGTAATTTAGGGGACAAATGTCATAAGCGCCCTGTGGAATTCTTTTTATATATTTACGCCATAACAAAACCAATGATTAACTTCACGTTTTCCTATGTGTCTTCATCACCGTTATTTCGAAATCGTATAATATCCTCAGGTATTCTCAGTTAATCTTATTTGAATGTGTTAGCAAGTTAGAAGTGATTTAGCTGATGAGAATACTATCTAGGCACCCAATCTTAATCGTCAGGGATGCGCTTGTATGACGGTAATGCCTTCTGTACTCCAAATAAAGGTTGACGAAACGACGCTGCTGAGAATCATTAGAGAGGAAGTCATCATTCTTATACTCTCTGTCTAACAGCGGTTACTATGATAATTTTATGATTCACAGGTAATATATTATAAGTATTTAGTAAGGACGTGTTCGATTTCAGAATACTATATACTCTGGTAATAGCATTTTTTTTTCACACATTAATTTAGTACTTTCGTTTGTGGATTTTTTCAGTCACCCTTACATACTTTCAAAGTATGATTACTGTCAAGCTACACAACATGAAATGATAATAAAAATCAAATATCTTTATCTCAAATCAAAACGTTCATTGTTGCACTAAAGGCCACACGATGTAATCTAGTAAACGGGTTTTAAGTCACTAATTTTATTTCGGAGTTATAATTATTTCCCTTTTTACAGAAGCACTTTATCACTTTGCTGTTTCGAATCTTTACAGTTATGAAGTAAAATCATATTTATCATAATTCCGACGACGTGGAATCCCTGATCTTATTGTTTTAAACATTATCCCGCTTAACATAATCATAATCTCTCTTAATCAGGGCTAAGGGGTTCACGTTGCCCTAAGACGAATAGAGAGCCAAAAGTCGTTCAAAAGCTCCACGAAAGACTAATTACGCGTATGTGGGTAAACAGTGCATTTTCCAACTTGGCATCATTTTTCATCGATTACATTGATCATTACATCTTAAAGTGAAGGTAACATGTATTTCTGCCGTCATCATCACAATAGTTATTTTGACGTGTATAATTGAATAACATGCTTAAATAATTCACACCCATTAAGATAGCCAGGATCCTGTAACTAGCAGTTTCGCATATACTATGTACAACTTGTCGACGCTAACGGTTTATTATCGCTTCCTTGTGTTGCATAAAATTATTGATTCTTAATGCAGAAATGTTTCATCACTTCATCACAGTACAAAAGTTATTTTGTATCAATTGGAATTACATTGCCAATATATATGATAGGCTTCACAGCAGACATGCATAGCATCGGAATTGTAGAAATTAAGGTATATAAAATATTGTAAACATTTATGTATAAATAATGTTGTATTTATTAAAACAAATATAACCGTAAAGGAAATACGCACCGGCAACGGTAATTACTAACTCATTTAGTTGTTATACTTGTATTTTACACACATTTTATAATGATATTAATTGCAAGAATTTTCTAAGTTGATACTTATAAATTGTATAGTAAGAAGAGAAGGGAAATGCTCATGAATCAAGAGTCATGATTATAGTTATGTACAATAGCTAATATATTATGTAGGCAATTCCATCAATAATTACGGAAGCTAACCAAAGATGCTGATCTAACTATTCATATCATCGATATACTTTTATAATATATTTAAAATGAATGTTAAGAATTTGGGGACACCATCAATGTCACTCTTCCGACAACTCCTTGCAAACTGGAAATACCCGTCTTGTGTCCCATCTCCGCATTGCCTTATTGCAGTAATGACAAGGCATTCTGTCGAGACAAAAATGTTATCAAAATGAGCAAACTTTCCAGTAGTAGTCAACATATCTAAACATGCAAAGGTGAAGTATGTTCATATTTAATTATGATATAAAACACTTACATATTACGGTCCTCCAAACGCTTGACCCTGAACCAAACGTTATTGCATTCCGTATGAAATAGATGACCGCATTTTGTAGCCACATAAGGCCTCAAAGTTTGCGTCTCGCCCTGTCCGTTTTCAGTGTCCTCGTAGGACAGAATATATTGGTCGCAGATTGTACATATCACAGGATCTATGAAATATTTTCAATTTAAATCAGTTGAATGCAAATGTGGTATGCCGTAAAAACAAAGTGTTTAAAGAACGTGCTTACCAGGAAGGTGATTTCGGTATCTTGTGCCGTCCGGATCTTGAATCATGTGCCGATTGACGGGAAATATTCTTCTTACGTCACACCATCTCATTTCCTGCCTGCAGTACGGACATGACTTTCTAGCATTCAGATTGATTGAGAGAAAAACCACTCAAATTCAATTGACCAAAAGCCACATCGGATTATGACTGCTATCAGATCAAATTGTAATTTCGCAGGGATATCAAATATACAAAATCAAATTCTCACAGGGCGTGTCCTTCCCGCCGTAATTGCTGGAACCACTTATTGATACATTCACTGTGGAATAAATGACCGCATTTTGTCACGACTATTGCGCGAAGGACCTGGGTGCTGTCTTCAGGCTCCGGTATGTAGTCAAGTATAAAATCCTGGCAAATCAGGCAAGTAGTACGGCCTATTGCAATAATTGTTATCAATCAAAAAAACGTATTACATTATCTACAGAAATATCTCTCCATTCAAATATATTTTAAAGTATTAAAATATTTACCTGGTCGGGAATTTGTACAGTCCCCTTCTGCATGGTATTTGCACAGAATCATTTTGACAGCGAAATTGATATTCTCAGTAGCTTAAAATATATCAAGGCTTCGTAAGGAGGTTTGAAATATTGATAGTCTGTTTCCTTGGTGTAAAATATTTCGTTTCCGAATAATCCTAAGAATTGAGTAATTAAGTTTATGTCTGCAAAAACAAACACACAATCATGGGTTATGATATCGTATAAAAGTAAACGTAAATATAAAGACCGTTTCTTGTATACCACGAACCATATATATCCCCTGAAGATGATTTCCCATTCTTCGGTTTCTCTTCTCAAGCTCATAGCTTTAACCTCGTAGGTCATCCTGCTAAAGTTTGACCTGTCTGTAAAAATCTATATTGCGCGCTATCAAGCGCTACTATTTTACAAAAATCTGGTGAAGCAGCAAGGATACCTTGATAAACAAGGTAGTATATTATGAAAAGCAACGACTTGTGTACCTGTCGCTGTCGGCAAATGAACTGGACAAAGCATATCCAATGCCCACAGAATTTATATATACCGATTTCCACATCTAATTTCACCGTAACTAAACAATTAAAAACTTATTACGCAGTTGGTTGATGTATATACTTATCTTTCGACTGACAAGGTGAAACGGTTATGAATTTAATACTTCATTGACGTTGACATTGATAATCATTAGGACGGTCTATGTAGAATAAATTCAAGTGTCAAGTCTCCTTATCATCACAACATGTGTTAAATTTAAGGCTTATAAAAAATCCTACATGCAAATAGATAAATGTTTCGCAATATCCTGTGCCGCAGTTTTTGCGCAGTGCTGGAGCAATATAATGACACATAAGTGGAGTAGAGCTGATGTCAATGATGATATCTCGTTTCTGTTGTGGTAGTGATTTGATGACTTCCATTCATTAGAATTACACACTAAAGTAGTTGTTAACACTCCGGACGGAAAAATGCAATATATTTAGTTATCTAGAAGAATAGGTAATAATAAGATAAACAATAGTTAAATAAGTAATATACAATACATACTATTTAGAATTAGTTTATTGATTATATCTTGCATCTTGATTGATTATATAGTACTGGTCATGTATATAGAAAATAGCTTGGCGTAATGGGTGGCAGACAATTATATATCGTATATCGATTTTGTTTGTAATAATATGTACATAGTTTAAAACGGGGCGTCATTGATAATTTAAGAATCGGAGAGAGTTGATTAGAAATGTAAACCTAGTTGTAAATAGCAACACTCTTAGCTAATCATTACAAAAAAATAATTTCATGAATGAATCATGACTCTTGAGAGATGGTTACTGGTTTTGGGTATATGTTTCCTGCAAACATTGCAAATTCTTCAGTCTCCTTTTTCATCCAATGCCTGTTCAAGTGCCTTTATGAATTCATGATTTGTAACAAAATGTTTATCAGTTTCACATTGTAAATATGGTGACGCATGGTTAAACTAGTTTACCACACATCTCCGCGTTTTGTTGAAAGTCAAGCAGGCCAGCGAGAGAGAAGAGTCGCGTACGTAATCATCATAACAGTTCATTCGCACAAATAACTTGATTCCTCAGAAGCCATCTAATTTGTTAAAAAAAGAGAGCATTTAAGCTCAGTTAATTGCAAGGATAGGTTAACATGGGTTCGACTAAAGATAAATATGATGATTATTGGAAGTCACTAATTTTGTAATTGATAGAGCCGGTAGTATAAACCACAAACCGGGACGACAGCTGGCATGAAAAAATCCCCTTTACATTAAATTATGAATTGCAACTGATGATATTGCTTCTGTTGGGTTGTGGCAAGTTTCATTTTTAATCATGCTAATTTAAATTTTTAATCTTGTCAGAACTAGCTATTAGTCTCATGTTTCCCCAAACTGTGGTATGCTCGTTGGTGTGATAAGATGTAAAATAATTTACTTCTCAAGTTTAATGAAAGCAATTTATTGCGTTGACAAACCATTTCATTTTATTCAATTTCACGTAATTTCATTTAGTCATTTAATTTAACTATAACGTGGATAGAATCGGAATACACGAGTACATCGTCATTACAATTACATCGAGTACAAAAATGAACATCTTCGAAGATTTCTTGTATTCGTCCGCTTCTCAACACACAACAGCTCAACAACATATTTAACAAACTATTTCAAGTACGCCACTTCTCTCACCGTAATAAATGAACTGATCTGTCTTGTTTCTGCAAATCAGTAGCAACCAATTAATTTAGTTTACACAATTAATTATAATCTGCAGAAGATCCTCTGAAGTCAATTCAGAAAAACGGTAAAAGAATAAGAAGTTGGTGCGAGTTTGGTTTTGTTTTAGGTAGCAACAAAAATCAGCAAAGAACTTGTCGAAAAGAGTACAATGTGAATGTCCGGCGTTTTGTTCTTGCATTATTTTTACCAAATTAAAAAATAATTATTATTTTCCGGCAGTTGCTTAAAAACTGTTCATAAAAATGTCGAATGAGTGGAATAACGAAGCTGCGAGCACTCTTTTTTGAGTAAATTGTTATGCTGCTCATGTTGGACACCAGAACGGAACAAGTGTTGACGACCTCCGACTCTACTTTCGCTGCACGCATTTTAACCAACGCGAGCACTTCTTGACGAAATGATTTTTCTTGTTTTGTGAGCTGCTTGCTGGTGTGTGTCTGTGTGTTTAAAGTTTGATGAGTGCTTGTAATTAAATTGTTAATTTGACGATTCCCTTAATAATAATTGCAGCAAACAATTAATCATGAGTGGATTGCCGCCTCCATTGAACGCGTTGATGCGTCACCTCCAGCAGGGGATGAGGATGATGGACGGGGAGTCCGGAAATCCGTTACTCGCCTTGGCAAGTTACGAGCAGGCGTGGTCGCATTGCCAGTCGGATGGCCATCGGGCCCTTGTGCAGAATCTGCGCGGATTGGCGACCTTCAAGATGGGCGACAAGGAGAGGGGCATCGCGCTGTTGGAGGACGCGATAAGGCGTGATCCGAAAAACCTGGAGCCGCGAATTAATCTCGCCAAGATCCGCGTCGAAATGGGGGACTTCCGGAGGGCCATGGAGGAGCTGGTGGGGGCGGAGGCGGTGTTGTTGGCACAGGAGGATGAGAACGATGGGAGCTTTCTACTGGTGCCTTTCCACGACTTCAATAAGGATGTAATGGGCTTATCTAAAGTATCCATCTCTGGATATGGTAAGGACTACTAATTTAAAGCTGTGATTAAAAAGTCAAGGATTTACTTAAACTTATAAGAAAAATGGCGACATCACTCTTAATTGGTTTGGGTATTTAATTTATAGTGGAAGCAGAAACTGAGAAAGTACGCGCTTCTCGAACGTTTGCCTTTCCGAGGGGCGCCCAAGTCCACGACTTTCTCTCCCGATTTTACTGTGACCCCGTGAGCAGGATGTGGAGGGGTCTGGATCCCGTCCCTGAGGAGAAATCTGGTGATGGTGCAGGGGATGTCGAAGGGACCACCACTGGAACTGGATTTTTGGCTGCCGTGGTTTGCATAAAGTCCAAGAAATTCTCGGAGGTCATTGATCACTGCACCGCTGAAATTGATAATCCCAAGGGACGCTACTTATTAGAAGCCCGGCTTCTTCGAGGTACACTCTACCTGTTGTGGAGAGATGACGCCAGAGCACTGGAAGATTTTAAGGATATCATCAATGACCCCGACGCTTCTGACAAGGTGCTAACAATTAATTAATACTTAATCAAAAATTAATCATTCATGTCTTTAATTTTAAATCTTAATTTCTCAGATTAAAAGCTGTGCACATCTGAGAGCTGGAATGGTTCATCGCTTCTTGGAGTCCGCTGAAGACAGCGCCGCGCACTTCGCCAAGGCGGAGGAGCTCTGGAAGGAAAACGCGGACATTTACTATCACATAGCTGCGGTAAGATAAATCACACGCTAATCGGCTACATAAACTTATCAGGTATCCTATAATTTAATTAAATTGTACATTGGTGTGACAGGGTCTGAAGAACAAGGACATTTTTGGCGCACAGGCATGTCTCAGGAAGGGAGGGTTGGCTTGTCCGGATCCCAAACAGCATCCGTTACTCCACGCTCTGGACCTCTCCACTCGAACACTCTTCTATGGCATTTACAACGACAAGAAACGAATGGAGGAAACCGTTGCAAAATTGAAGGAAATGGACGGAAAGGGCCTTTTGAGCACTGCAGCCAGCTGCGCTGAATTTGCTGAGGTGATTTAAAATTCAAAATTAATGACTTCAGTTGTATGCAATTTTAATTACAGTGACAATTTATTTGAGGACAAATTGCTTTTTTAGGCCTTAAGGTGCTCGGGGGATGATGAGGGGATGGAGGCGGTCTACGATAAGGCCACGGAGCTTTCTGGCGGTTACAATTTCTACCAGCTGCAAAAGAGTGAGTTATTGTTATAATAATGAATCATCATTAAAATAATTATGGTTGAATGTGTATTTATGGTTGCAGTTAAAGCTACGCTCAAGAAATTGGATGACGCTGGACGTGATGCGGTTATCAAGCAACTTGAAAAGTTTGCGGATGATCCCGACGTGGCTGCTTCCGCTTTGGAGCTTATCTTGGAGCTCAAAATCAAGCTGTAAGTTACCTAATTAGTTAATTTATGTTGATAAAATTATATTGATAATCGAATGCAAGACAATTAATTTTTGTTGATTGTTTTCTTAAATTGAAACAGGTGGAAGTACGAGGAAGGCTTTGCTGCAGTCGACAAGGCCATCCAGCTCGCCCCCAACATTTTCGAAGTGAAGCGTCTGTGGAAGGAGAAGGCGGAATACGAATACGTCGTTCGGCTCGCCGAGAAATCGGGACGGAAGGAGAAAGCGTTCGACTTGAAGATTAGACGACTGTACCAACAACACGACTAATTTGTCATATCTCTGGTTCAAAAAGCGTTCAAAATTAATTTACTCTGTGTTTTATTTACTGAACGCTTGAATCATTTTAATTTCACGTATTTAATTAAATAAGAAAATGAAATTGTCAGGATTGTTGTTTTAACTTTGTGTGCGCTTTTGTTAACTGATTCTTAAATGACTGATTAAATGAAAACACATAAATGATTTTAACATTGTTTACAAGGAAAGCTGTAGTACATTTCTGAATTCATAATTTATTATTTATAATTCTCGTATATATATTTCATGTACATCTTTATGAGCATGTTAATGCGACCATTTTAAATATTATCAATTATTTTCATTGTGTTAATGATCTAGAGATTACAGTTCAAACTAGTATATTTTTAAATAGTTAATTAAAAAATAGTAACAAAAAGAGTTTAAACAATGATTAGAGATAATCTACTACAGTTAGTATAAAAACACAAAAACAGTCCATCTTTACGTCACAAAAAACTGAAACCGACAACACGACGACATTAAAAGTAAATCTTCTGAATAATTATTAGCCTGTACAAGTTAATAAAACAGCATTAAAAATTAACGATGACGCGACCCGAGTCTAAATGAGTTTTCTGAGCGACTTGATCTCGAACGCCTTCTCCCTGGCGTTCAGCGACACGGCGAGTTTGACGGCGAACTCGTACTCGACCTTCTCCTGGACGCGTCGCTTGGCGTCGTAAATGTTGGGCGCTAGCTGGATCGCTTTCTCCATCGACGCCAATCCTTCTTCAAATCTTCCCCTAATTAGAAAAACATATCACCGATTACCAGTTACAATTGCATGATATAATAAATGATTTAAATGATCAGTGTCTCAAGTCACCCACATGATAACCAAGCAATCGCAAATTCGCTCGTGAGCAAACGCTGCCACGTCCGGCTCATCCTCAGTCAACCTTTCCAGCTGCTTTAAAGACGCCTCACGTCCAGAGTTGTCTTGTTTCATAAACTTTGCCATAACTGTTGGAACAAAATATAATTAAAAGTTGGATAATTAGCAATAGTTTTCATTAGTGCAAAAATTGGATTCAATTCGTCTTGAGCGAGCACTCACTTTTCTTGAGCTGGTAAAGGTTGCAGCCACCGGAAAGCTTGGAAGCCTTGTCGAACGCGACCTCCATCATTGCCTCCTCCCCCATCAGAGATAACGTCTGCGAAAATTACATCAATAAATAATTTTATGAAAAACACTGCCCATAGAATTAGAAAAGTTGTGCCGTAGAATGGCTCCTTCTGCTACTCACATCTCCAAAAGCGTCGTAGCAGTCCGGAATGTCAAAGATGCCGATTCCCTCCATCCATTTCAACACCTCCACTGCCTCCATTGCACGTTTCGTGTCCCCAAGGAGGAGGGAGTACACAGAAGCGTGCATAAATGCTCGGAAGGCGTGGAGGAGAGGAAACTGTTTTCTCTCTGGGCAGCACTCTATCACCGCTTTGTTGAGATAGTCGAGAGCAGCAACTCCGTTGAATCTTAGGCCCTGTCATTTAAAATAAATTTATATGATAAGCCTTTACAACCCTAACCGAGAGATGTGCAAAGTCGATAAGTGCAAATTGCAAATTTGATGATAAACTTACGACGGCCCTGTGATAGTGAACGTCCGCGTTTTCCTTCCAGAGCTCTGCCGCTTCGGCGAAATGTGCGATGGTGTACTGCTGAGAACCCCAGAAATCCTGTACCATCCCAGCCTTCAGATGGGCACAACTTTTCATCTGGAAAATATTTAATTACTAATTATATAACTAATTATTTTTCCATAAACAGGAACTTACTTTTTTACTGCTCAAATTCTGGAGGTCGTTAAAAAAACTTTATACCTTTTTGGAAGCGAAGGGGTCGTCAATAATAATCTGAAAATCTGCCAAGGCCTTCGGCGCATTTCCCCAGAGGAAGTAGAGGGAGCCTCGAAGAAGCCTGGCTTCCAAGGCGTAAGCACCCCTGGGATTCTCAATCTCAGCGCCGCAGTGAGCGATGACCTCTGAAAAGCGGTTGGACTTCATGCAAGTCAAGGCGGCAACAAATCCCGTACCCTCCTTCCCTTCCTCCTCCTTGGGCATTGGATCCAGGCCCCTCCACATTCTGCTCACAGGGTCGCAGTAAAACCTACGGAAAAAGTGCTGGATACACATGTCCCCTGGAAAGTCAAACGTTCGAGAAGTCTGGATTTTGTCAATTTCCGATCTCGCTGGAAGAGTATATAATTAAATAGGACTTCAATTAATATTCAAATTAATGAAATGACAATTTAAATTACAATTTAACTGAGCGTTAGTTGAAAGTATTTACCGTATTCATTAAGTAATTGATGACTTCGCATCCTGAGCGACTCGCCCATAACCTCCAGAAATCCCGGAGGTGGATTCTTGACCGCTGGCAAGCGAACGTTAAGCTCCACCAAACTGTCCAGCGCCTTCGGATAGTCCCCCAGTTTCGCGAAACACTCGGCTCGACGGAGGATCGCCTCCAGGAAGTCGGGAAAGTGCGTGGTCGCCGCCGAGAACAGCTGGATGGCCTTGGGAAAGTTACCCTGAAATTCAAACAAAAACAGTTTTCACAATAACTGACGATTAATTAATCAAGTAAAACTTCAGATAGTATTATGACATAAAGATAAGATGATTTATTTATAAAACGTCAGTCATTATTATGTAACTGAATTGGTAATTAAAGTAAGTACAATAAGTAAAGTAAGTAACCATTTTCATGTTGAGGGTTGCGCGCATGTCGTAAATGAAGGCCCGTTCGAAATCCGACCGACAGTGCCCCCAAGCCTCTTCGTACTTTTTCAGCGCTTCCTCCAACCGTCCTTTGGCCTCCAACGCTGCTGCCTCCATTTTGAGATGAGTGAATAACACGGAGGGTAGATTTGGACCACTCATTATGGCGATAATGGCAATGTCGATTTTTAATTAAAGTTAGCTTTTTGATGAATGCTAATTCCTAGAAACCCAACTAGAATCAATGTTGTTATTATGAAGAAGCAAAATTAATCTGCAGAATATTGCACGAAAAGATGTGATTGATTTTCACTCGAACCTTTCGCATTGCCTATTTATTTTATACGCAAGTGGGAAGAAAATGGTGAAGAATTGGGTCGATCGGCGTCGAAACCATTCCCGAAAACATTACCGTTTGGGATTAAAGTAAGATCCCGACCTGTGACCTTTTTTATACTGTATCGTCCATGGTATGACTTGCCCAATGACATGAACTACGAATATTAATTAAAGTTGTAAGTGGTAAGACAAACTAAGGAGATGTGCCTAAAAACATAATGAGGGAGAAGGGGGCACTGTGAGATTCTTTTAAAAAAATAACATTTTTATGACACTGAAAGGAATTTTGGGGAAGCTTGATTAACGTGAATTAATTACACTGTCTAATGTCTGTACATTTAATTGTTAGATGTAGAACGGAGACAGTTAGTAATTATCTAAATTGCTGGACCAGGAAGTAGTTCAGTTAACACCTTATAATAATAGTTGAAAACAAACGAGTTGGTGGTGGGGCAGTGTGAGAATAATTACAACTATTTCCCCAAAATTGCTTTACTTTTTAAGAGGAAGTCTTGTAAACTAATATTAATTAACTGTTTACTTTTTGTCAAAATGATGAATAGAGTAGCAAATTCATAAAATCGTCTAACTTTTTAGTAATTATTTTTTTTGTGTAGAGAAATCACTTTGCTAAATTATCTGTTACTGTACGACGATTTTTATTGTAATTTATATTACGAACTGAATATTACGAATTAACTGAACAGTTAATTACAAATACATACATAAATGCTGTTTTATTTCCTTTTTTATGAAAATTCTACAGTTATATAAATTAGCTCCATTCATAAAGATAGTACCCAGTACTCTGCTCATACTACCGTCAAAGTTCTACGTTTACTTTCAAAAATATTTTTTTACTGTGTATGCTACTTTAATTACACCAGAATCGCACCCTATCAGACTTAAACAGACTTAACTGCTGTAGAGTTTAAATTAATGAAAATCTAAATTCTGCATTGCATTATTAGCTTATCGATGCAGGAAGAAGTGGCGTTGCGTTGGTGGAGAGGAAATTGGAAGGGGGCATTCTGAGACGAGTACTATTAGTTACGACGTTTTGGCTAAATGGTTATCATTAACTGGATATTTCCATAAAAAGGACCTTCTGGAAGGTTTAGAATGACGCATATTCCAAATTGTCCGTGTGATACGGTGGAAACAACTGGAATTGGACCTGTTTTAAGCAGAATTGCTGCTGTCCGACCTGGACGCCGAAACCAAGTATTGGGGATCACCTCATTCAATTCCGACTTTTCTCCACGAAAAACGCGATCAGTTTTGGTGACATTTTGAGGAGATCGAGCGAGAGACACAGTACCTCTGCGATTGTGTGGAAAAAGTTTAATGAGTTTGCATTAATTTGTAATTTAACGATTCCCTAATAATTTCCCCTTTAGTAATTGCATTTAGCATTAATTAGTAGAAAAAAGGAAGAGCAGAGTTGCGATCTTTATTTTCTGTCCATTATTTAAAAAAAGTTAATCATGAATCGATCACCTCTCTCGCACCAGTTCAAGGAGGGGATGAGGCAGTACGAGGAGTCCGGAAATTACTCATTCGCACTGGCCGAGTACGAGCGGGCGTGGCCGCACGCCCAGTCGGATTTCCAACGGGCCATTATACAGCACGTGCGCGGACTCGCGACGTTCATGATGGGCGACAAGGAGAGGGGCCTGGCCTTGTTGGGGGACGCGATAAGGCGTCATCCGGACTTTCTGCAGGCGCGCGTTCATCTCGCCAAGTTCCACATGGAAATGGGGGACTTTGGGAGGGCCATGGAGGAGCTGATGGAGGCGGAGGTTCGCTTGCCATATGTGGATAAATACAACTTGCTAAGGCAGTCTTTTCAGGCATTTTTGCAAATGCATACGCTTTATAATAGGAAGCCAGTAAGGCTAACCAAAGTACAAAAATAGATGGAATTGAGGAATGACAAGAGGGGGGGGGTTGAAGGGTTGACGAAACTGTCATAACTGACTGAACCAGCGTGTTGACGGATTACCTACATGAATAAAATAATTTCTTTATTTCCAGCGTTTGGAAACTTTTGTCTCGCTTGGAACTGATTTCGTTTAAGGGTGAGCAGTCCTTCTTTCAACGTGTCGGTTACACGAAGGGACTGCATCGCGTTAACCTGATAATTAGTTATCATTTATCAAGGTCACTTTGCATAATATGATGTATAAAATATTACAATAATATTATTTGTCAAGTGCAGTGAAAGTAATAAATAAAGGATGTTAACTCTATTAAAAATAAAACTCGTTTTTACCTTATTTTATTTTCCCCCTTGTACTGATATGGCTTATCAAAGTATTTTCTTTTAAAAAGTAACGACATATGCATAAGCCGAACCATCTCAACTTGCCCCATACCGATTATCTAATTAACAAGATTAATTATAGTTATAATTTAATTTAAATTCATTATCAATATTTTCGTGTATTGTTAATACATTTCAAATAATTTATTTTATTTTATATATTTAAACTATTGTTGGATTTTTATTGAGCTATGTGTTTATGTGATTGCTTATTCTACCGTACCCGTTAATTTCACAACGATTTTATCATCACTCAAATTCAAAAAGACTATAGTCGACAGATTTTATACGATTATAGTAGGAAATAAGATTCTTGGGCCAAAGAGCCGTGATGACTCCCCTGTGATCCGCATACCAGGACCCGCAGTCAGTGGCTCCCCACACGGTTGATTTCATCGACTCCATTATCTCTGCCATGTACGCATCCTCTGCACCCTTTTTCACGGTTACCGTTTTGGCCCCTTTCTTCATCATCTCGTGGATCACTTGTACCGTCCAGTTCACTTGGCACTCTATCGAGAATATTATGCTGTTGTGCCCCAGGCCCTTTTTTATCAATAAAACCAATAAAAATATCAGACATCTTTTTTTAATTATTACGACTTTCTTTAAAATAATTCCCTAAGTTTATACCGTATTTGGTCCAAGTATGAAGAATGCATTTGGAGTGTCACTGCTCACGATTCCGGCATAAGCATTTGGCCCATTCGCCTTCCATTTTTGAAGCAAGTCCTGCCCCCCTTTCGCCTTGATGATGAGCGGGGCAAAATAATCCTGCACCTTAAATCCAGTTCCGAGGATCAACACGTCAGGTTTTCTGGAGGTCCCATCCTCATTTATAATTTCATCCCCGGTCACATTCGTAATTTTGCTTGTGATGATTTCGACATTTGGTTTGCACATGGCGGGATAGTACTCGTTCGAAGGCGTGACGCGCTTGCACCCGAATTTATAGTTGGGCGTCATCTTTTTCCGGATATCGGGGTCGGCAACCTGACGGTTCAGTTGGAAGTTTCCAAGCTTGACAGCTTTTTGTAGCGATAAAATAATTAATTATTTATTAAATCAAATTAGGCTGCGTCATATAACAAACCCATTAACGAAATTACCTATATAACTGAACAAGTGGTCAACCTTGAAGGCATGATGAGTAAGCTCATTGCTCCAAAAGATAAGATTCCTGAGTGTCCACTGGACACCAGGAATATTCGCAAATGTCCATTTTACAAACTCTGGGAACTCTGTTTGGATTCTTGGTACAACTGTTGCTGCTTTCCTAAATGTTGATAAAGCATTCAACAATTTCAACTCTGGTGATAATAATAAATCACTCAAAATACTTGACAGCCCAAAAATAATTACTAAAATTTACCTCTGATAAACTATCAGTTTCTTCACTTTGTCCACTATCTCTGGAATGATTTGCACGGCACTCGCCCCGCTCCCGACAATTGCGACAACCTTGTCCTCGAGATCGATGGAAGCGTCCCACTGAGCGGAGTGAATTTTTGGCTTGGCGAATGGCTCAAATTGCTCTGGCCAGTGGGGAAGCCTCAATCCACCGATTCCACTTATGCTGAAAATCGTTAAAAAATGTGTACATCCAAACATTTTGGGAATATATTTTATGCTCGATTTATAATAAATCATATGAATATTTACTCACACAATGTCAAATATGTGTAGTTCCTCCTCGTTGGTCTTCAGGTTACGGACTTTTACCCGCCATTTAGAAATTGTCTCGTCCCATTCCGCTGAAAGGACTCTGTGTCCAAACTTTATCTTTGAATACAGGTCGTGTTTTTTTGCAACGTTTCGGAGATACTCCCAAATTTCCTGTTGTCCTGAATAGACTTTTGACCAGCCTAATAAAGTATTAAAAGGCCACCGTGTTTCAATTTCAGCTGTCATTTTTTTACATTTAAAAGTTCTTTAAACTTACTTGGATTGGGTTCAAAAGAGTAGCTATAAAGATGGCTTGCTACATCGCATGCGCATCCGGGATACGTGTTCACAAGCCATGTTCCGCCAACGTCCTCGTTCTCATCGCACATTACGAAACTGTCGATTTTCAACTGCTTCTGTATCTGAATGGCAGCACACAAGCCAGAAAACCTAAAACGAGTGTAATTAGTGATCAAAAGGACATAGGGCATCATGTTGAACCATGCATGTTATTTAGCTTTCAATTTGGAAATAAATATGTGTTCAAATAGGCACTAAACAATTATTTGTACAGTAAACATTACCCGGCTCCGACTATTCCAATTTTGGGTGGATCGTTCCGCCAGTCCATTTTAGCTGTACTTTTCTAACAAGAATTAATGCAGAATTTCAAATATTACTCCAAAAGACCTCAACTATTCCTGTTGTTGATTATTTGTAATAACACATTACTTGTTTTAGGATGCAAGCATTGAGTGCAAAAAATTATAACTAAAGTATTTTCAGATAATACACAACACTTGAACCTGATAAGCGACATTCCTTATCGCGACAATAGGAAAATCATTTAAAATGATAAGAAGGTGAGACACAGGAAAAAATATTTAAATAAATGGACGCGGATGCTTTTACGCAAATGTATACTATTGAAAGATATTTAAGTGACCGTGTTATTTCATGACACAATATAACACACGTGTATGAAAATCAACACAGTCGTATCGATTAATTAGGGTTTTTAGAGATAAAGTTAATTCTAAGTAATCAAAATACTCGTTGGGCATGGCTTTCCTTATTGTTAATCTTGATTGAAAAATTGACGGATATTCAAGTAAAATTAGACGTCGTCAACAATAAAAGTGGCATTGTCCTTCATTTTACTATATGTTAGATATTTCATGCTCTTTAAATCTGCTTTGCTTTAGGTTACAATATTGATTTGATACGTTCTTTTAATACTTTGACTTGTAGACAGAAGAGTCGCAGTTTTGAGTTAGCAAGGAAAGTTTATTTTGAGAATGAACTGCAGTGCATAATGGTCATGTTGCAAGTACAAGCGATGACGCATAATCGCCTAATCCACAAGCGGTTGGTCGCCAATTAGCGTAGAAATTCCCGTACATTTGGGCGCACGCTTACCCATTAAGGCTATTGTCTGGCTATATTGGCGTGTCTACGTTAGCTGAACAACAAGAAAAGAGAATACATTATTTCATTTAAAACTCACGCTCAAGAATCTAATAATTACAGGACGGTATCTGGAATTTTTCGAGCAATATCTGGAATTGAAGCTGATAAATTACTTCATATTTGTGCCCATTTTGGATTTTTAAATATTAGCTAAATATTGATAAATATACGTTAATTTAATTAAATTGTGTTTAAAGAGTGGTAACGTAATTATTTCAAAATCCAAAATAGGCCACGAATATGCAGTAATTTATCAGCTTCAATTCAAGATTTTGCTCGAAAAAGTTGGTTATGTAGTTTCGGAGGAGTAGGGATTTTAGTAACGGCAGAGCCATTTACCAATACGCAGTGTACAGAAGCCAGTATGCAGCCATATACCAGTATGCAGCGCGGCAATTATGATTCGGGACAAAATCTACTAGTCACTTAAAAAATCATCACGCTCCAATATAATATTCAATTTTTTATCTCACTACCTTCAATGTATGGCTTTTTCATTAATTTATACATACGAGGATAATATAAGAGTGTTGCCTATTCGAGCTTTACTTATTAGACGGAATGTCTAATATATCTCTCTAAGCTAAAACGTCGCAACGTTAAAGTTTCATCGAGAACAATCAACTTCGTTTTATAGAGTAGGATAAGTCGTGGTTTGCAATAAGAGAATTCTAGGACTTGGCTCGACTATATAAAGTCGGCATACAAGTTTTGATATTATACTTCAACATGAAACTATCATGCTTTTTTCAATATTTCAACACTATCCCGTACGTAAGTGAACAATGTCTACTTTTTACAAGATAAACAGCGGAAATTGTGAATTGATTTCTTCTCGTCTGAACGTGCACGCAATTGTTCCACTCTGCAGCAAATTGTATACATACCATGTTGAAAAATTCAAACTAAACCAACATCCAAACTAGCTATTACAACAGTTTTGGTCACAGAAATAATACATATTCTCGCATTCCCTCCGTCCCAGTCGATATTTCCTGTCGGACTTACCAGGTGGTGAAAATTATATACTACTTCGCTATCCTGGACGATAAAATATATTATTAATTTATTTATATCCAGTCGCCATGGTGTTTAGAACACGTATCGCTTTACTGCAAATAATACTGTTATTTGCAAAACTGTACGCCAATGGTGAAACGCACTGGGTCTCAGATATTTTGACATTCGATGTGGAAGCATACTTGAGCCCGTTTGCAAACTGTCTCATACAAATTACAAACTATCCTTCCGTTGATATCCCACCTTTATCATTTCCAATGATTCTGAGGTATCTGTATAATGATACTAACTTAACCACATTGGAGTTTGCAACACACGATTATTACCCAAAATTTCATGCCGACATTCGGAATTTTAATACTGTACTAATTACTGATTTGCTGGGTAATATTTACGATAATTTAGACTCCTTGCCCAGACAACCGGTTCTCCAAAATGAATCCGTATTCCAGTGTATACGGTCCCAGCATTTCCATGGTGGACCAGATGTACAACTCGGTCAGTGGTATCACGATGTACCAATAACTTATGGGCAGTGTTCAAAAATTGACTTTCTAAAATTCTCTGTAACCAATCGTCCCTGGAAATGTGAAGTTCATGTGGATCTACTTCCCGAATTTTCAACCTCCTATGTCGATGACATCCATAAGTCCAGCTTCTGGTTTTGGCATTATCAAAACGCAAGCTTGGGCCCGAGCCACTCGAGATACGATGCCATTGCATACTTTGCAATGACTCAGGCAGCCCTTTCAAGATTTCACATTCGCTTTACGTCAGCAGAATTTGAATTTGACGACACGGCGACAACATGGCTATATTTTATTAGAATGGAGCCACAATGGTATTTTGGAAATCTAAACGTAATCCTCCATATTTGCATTGCTAACTCAACAGAGAACGTTACCGATATTCAGGTTGTACTTCCGCAATTCGAGGGATGGTACATGGGCTATCCCGTTAATGATACGGCGTTTCTTAACATGACAGTGGAGAGTATTGTAAATGCGCATGCAGAAGTTTTGACTCTGGAGGCAATAAATTTTGATCACACGTACCGGAATGCAAAGTTGCAGTGTCGATTGTCCAGACAAATCGACGATCCATCGCAGCGATTTCTCAATCATTGGCAAGGCACCTCGTTGGAGTCAGTCTCTGACTCAAGGTTAGACGAACTGTGGCGAACAGTTTTGAAAAACAGTACAACTGATCCCATTTGCCATCAAATGGAAACATTTGTATTGAGAGAATATTATGGCGTCCAGGAAAGTATCGTATCCGTTGCATCGGAGTTACGGACCGTGTCGAGCAGAAATATCTTACCTCGTGTTTCAACCAATCCATTTCGATTTGTAAGCTGCGGTCGCTCAAGTCCATCTGGGCTTCCATTTGAAGAACTTGTTACAAGTTTTACCGGAACCTGCTGGATTTGGATTTTTGTCGTGTTATTAGTTTTCACACCAATTGCGATTTATTCGATAGTTTTAGCAAGTACATCGACAAATCCTGGTAAACTGGTCCAAACGACAACTGGCTGGAAGCCCATTGAGTTGTTCATATCGTGTTATAAATTGCTACTGGAACAAGGCAACCCATTCAGCGATATAACAATAAATAACCGGCATTTGCCACTGGTTTTCGGATTCATTTTTTACGCCGGCTTAATCGTAAGCAATGCTTACAAAAGAGATAATATCGTAAGAATGATTGAGCCACGCGGCAAGGTTCCGTATCAGAAATTGTCACAGTTGCTGGAACATTCCTTTACCCTGTACACCAGAGCGAGCAGAGTCACGGAATTTGGTAAAAAGTGCACTGACAAATCTAAATGTCTCCGAGAAAATCTGCATTTTGTTTCCCCACATATAATTGAAAATGAGGACAGACTACGGATTAGGTCCGACGTGGCTTTGTGCAATAATGATGAACCGTTTTGCGACTTACTGAAGAACAACACGGCCATCCATCCGGGCACACTTATTAACAACAGCCTGGATTTACCGCACGGTATCTACACAACAACGGTACAGGAGTTGCAAACGAAACTGCTGAAATCCGAACTGCAGTTGTGCAATAAAACAGGAGCTGTAGTCCCAGAAATTTTGGCCTTGGAGATGGATACATATCTGAAGGGAAATCACTCCGAGGATGCCGTCTACGTTGGCACGGAAGAGCTACTTGAAGCGGGACTCTATCTGACCATACAAAGCAAGGAAGGTAACGGTTGGATGCCACGTTTACAAGAGGGTTTGGCGCGTCGAATTAGCAGTTATATATCGTCGGGATTTGATTTACACTGGCATAGCGCTATAGTTTGGATGGCTAAGATCAAAAGGCCGAAACCTGATGAGAACAAATCGGATGGGGGGCACATAGCTGAAGGTTCTAATAATGACGAAAGTATGGACGATGGAATTCGCACATCAATGGAAGGAAACATTTTGGTTATATTTGTAGTATACCTAATTGGTATTGGGACCTCGTTTGTGGCGTTCGCTTGTGAAATGTACAAATTAGCTCTACATTTCATTGTAGTATCATTAAGTATAGCGCGGAAAATATTCAACAAGAAAACATGGGTCGTACTAATAGCTAATAATAACTTTAGTAGCACATCTAATGTGAAGAGATTATGTCTTAAAATCTATCGTTGTCCTTTCCTACATTGACCACAGCAATGTTGATAATGCTCTCATTCATGTAACTATTTATATTTATTTGAGTTGAGTTACATAATATATAATATGCAGTACGGTTTGGGGCTATCTGTCAAAGCTGAATACTTTACTTTAATTCGTTAAGATATACAAAGTAGTGCCTACATGTGGTATTAAAACTTACACGGTTGCATAAAATAGTTCCATAAATATTAATTAATGCATCGGAAGTACAAACGTCAACTATATATAATTCACACTAACGAGCTTATATCCAGTTTTTGTAATTATTATAAGATTGATTATGCAAGCCAAACTTGTTGCATTTCGAGGTTATATTTAAAATGTTCGTATTAAGGACAAAATAAATACTTCTCGAGGTTAATTATTGCAATCCTTTTATTCATTCATTTTCATAGATTTTAGCTTCCGGCAACATATACATACGTACATGCAAATTTTGTTACCCAAACTCACTTCATCAAAGTGTTCTATATTTTGACTTTTAATACCTGGATACAGATGGTAACATATTAAGAACATGCAATAACCCAATCAGTATAAATTTAAAGCAAGCATTCGCTTTAGGTAGATTGTCTTTAATCACAAGAATTGTTTCTTTCCTTAATACCAAAAATGCCGACGGAGTTCGCTGATGTTGGTTACAAGTAATAAATGAAAGATAACTTTGTTAAAAATGTAACTGTACTTGACCGTATTCGTCTCTTGAGAGAGAAAAATCATGGTCTGCTCCTTAAACTAACTTTAAATTACTAGTTTTGGTAATTGTAATTTGAAAGCAGTAAATATTAATTTTTGACACCATAGATTAAAAGGATATTGACCACAGGCCTTGCATGAAATGAAATGTAGAGTAACCGATTCTATGAGTTCCTGTGGACCGGTTTTAACAAGTGTGCAGGGTGTTTTAAAGAGATGTTCCAAAATTTTTCGAACCCATACTGCATTGACTGTCTCAAAACGGCATAAAATATTTAATATATTTATTTTAATACATTTTCTATGTTTTTCATAAATAATTTTATTTAATATATTTAAACAATTGCTCGAAACTTGGAGTTTTAGTAAGCAACGTATTTAGTGCGACCGCTTATAGCGTATCGCTTAACTGCACAATCATTTTATCCTCAAGCAAACTCGAAAAGATTGCAGTCGACAGATTTGATGCGATTATAATAGGAAATCAAATTCTTTGGATAGAGAACCGTGATGACTCCTCTGTGATCCTTATACCACGACCCGCAATCAGTGGTTCCCCACACGGTCGACTTCATCGACTCCATTATCTCAGCCATGTACTCATCCTCTGCACCCTTTTTGACGGTTACCGTTTTGGCCCCTTTCTTCATCATTTCCTGGATCACTTGTACCGTCCAGTTCACTTGGCACTCGATCGGGAATAATATGCTGTTGTGCCCAAAGCCCTTTTTTATCATCAAAAAGCAACAAATCATGTCAGACATCTTCTTTTAATTATTACATCCTTCGTTAAAATAACGTTTTTACCGTGTTTGGTCCTAGTAGAAGGAATGCATTTGGCATGGAGCTGCTCACAATTCCGGCATAAGCATTAGGCCCATTCGCCTTCCATTTTTGAAGCAAATCCTGCCCCCCTCTCGCCTTGATGATGAGCGGAGCAAATAAGTCCTGTATCTTGAAACCTGTTCCGAGGATCAACACGTCTGGTTTTCTGGAGGTTCCATCCTCATTTATAATTTCATCCCCGGTCACTTCCGTGATTTTGTTTGTGACGATTTCGACGTTGGGTTTGCACATGGCGGGATAGTACCCATTTGATGGCGTGACGCGCTTGCACCCGAACTCATAGTTTGGCGTCAGCTTTTTTCGGATCTCGGGGTCGGCAACTTGACGGGTCAGTTGGAAATTTGCAAGTTTGACAGCTTTGGGTAGTTATAAAATAGTTAATATTTAATTAAAGCAATTAAATCAAATGAGTCTGTATCATAAATAAAAATAGCATTAAGTAAAGTACCCATATAACTGAAGAAGTGATCAACCTTAAAGGCAGGATGGAGAATCTCATTGCTCCAAAAGATAAGATTCCTGAATGTCCACTGCACACCAGGAATATTTGCAAATGCCCATTTTACCAACTCTGGAAACTCTGCTTGCATCTTCGGTATAACCGTTGGTGCATGTCTAAATGATGATAAAGACATTCAACAGTGGCAGATTACAACATCTAGTAATAATAATAAACTAAATCACTCAAAAAATTGACAGCTCTAATTACAAAAAAACATTTACCTGTGATATACTATCAGTTTCTTCACTTTGTCCACTATCTCTGGAATGATTTGCACGGCACTCGCCCCGCTCCCGATAATCGCGACAACCTTGTCCTCGAGATCAATGGAATGGTCCCACTGAGCGGTATGCATTTTTGGCTTGGCGAATGGCTCAAATTGCTCTGGCCAGTGGGGCGTTCTAAATGCACCGATTCCACTTATGCTAAGAATTATTTGAGTGATTAGCTTACACAATTATAATTTGAACTAAATGCTTCGCGATATGCAATAAATCATACGAATACACTCACAGAATGTCAAATATGTGCACGCTCTCCTGGTTAGTGTTGAGGTTGAGCACATTGACCCTCCATTTGGAAATTGTCTCGTCCCATTCCTCTGAAAGGACTCTGTGACCAAACTTTATTTTTGAATACAGGTCGTGTTTTTTGGCAACGTTTCGGAGATACTCCCAAATTTCTTGTTGCCCCGAATAGTGTTTTGACCAGTCTGAAAATAAAGTTTTAAAAATATTTTAAAGCATTATTGTGGATAATGTAATAAAAATGTGATTTGACATTCGACGTGCTTCAAGAAATACACTTTTACTGGGATTGGGTTCAAAAGAGTAGCTGTAAAGGTGACTTGCTATGTCGCACGCGCATCCGGGATAAGTGTTCACAAGCCAGGTGCCGCCAACGTCCTCGTTTTCATCGAAAAGTACAAAACTGCCGATTTTCAACTGCTTCTGTATCTGAATTGCAGCACACATGCCAGAAAACCTACACAATTATATTCGCGAGAATTACATTTTACATGCAATTTGGAAATAAATATGCGTTTAAATTAGAATTTTAAGCAAATAAAGCAGTCAAATTTACCCAGCCCCTATGATTACGATTTTGGGTGGATCCTCCCGCCACTCCATTTCAACTTGTTTAGTTGTCGAACAAAAAGTTAATCAAAATTGCAAATATTACCAAATAAAACTTCCAAGCTTTCAGCTATTGATGTAGTTATGATTAGTTGTAAAAGGATACTGATCGTTTTTTGGTGTAGATGCAGGCGCTAATGTAAAAATAATAACTGATCCATTCTCAGATAATGCACAGTAAATACTTGAAACTGATAAGCGACATTCTGCATGGCAACAATAGGCGTTTCATTTAAAATGATAATGTGACGAATGACCAGGAAAACATATTATTATTAACACACGTGCAGGTAAATAAACATAAATATATCGAGTGATTTGCACTTTATACGATAAACACAGACACTAGTAAATGTAAGAGCTAGTCAAAATACATTTTGGTCTCCGTTTTCCTTATTTGTCATCCTGATTGAAGAATTAATGGATGGCAGAGTTGGATTGAGCACGTACGCCCTACCAGATCACAATGTCATTTTAATTTTACATTACATCCAATTAATTTCGATTCAAAATATTAACAAACTCGTAGATAATCGTGCGGATACTCAATATCAATTGCCTAATTAATATGAAGTTTGCACTTTCATTGACATTTACAAGAAAACTTTTATCCTCTGAGGAAATGAGTAGCAGATATTATTACTACGGGCAAATGCTTCTTCGGAGGTGCATTTGTCATCTTGCGGGTACAAATGATGATGCGTATCATTATTGCAAGCTTTGGGACGGGAAAGAAGCTGAGAAATTCCCGTCGCCAAATTTATGAGTGCGTTTGCCCATTAAATCCATTGTCTAGCTATGTGGGTTGTCCACTGTTGCGAAAAACAATTAAAGGGAATACGCTATTCTATATTTTCAATACTTTCACGTTGTATAGACTATTACAATTCTGTACAATGACTATTTCTATATTTAGCTCACAATAATAAAAACATATAGCCACAATGCTAGTTAAATTTCTGACAAAATTGGATTAACTGGATACAATACAACTCACTAGCTCCATAACAAGATATATATTCTATTATGCTGAGAGATTTACGCCCATAACCGTTCCCGTAAGCCATCCATCAACAAAGATTTGTAGTTTTTTGCAACAAAATAGTATGTATTCAAATTTGAACTGGATTCGAACTTTTTAAATGGCCATTATTCGGCCATAGAAGTTTTATATTGGGAAATTGCACGATTCGAAACAACATAGTCTGAACAATGTATATTCCTATTACAATCGATTATTTAAATAGAGGCATATACCGTGTCACCTAAAAATTGTAAAACCTTTGACCAGATATTTTTCGTTGTATACAACTAAATCGTTGTATAAATTTTTGTAAACAAACACCTCAATTACGAGCTTATAGCGACATGCAAACATTTAGCTATATTGATTACCACAATTTGATAATCAAAAGAAGAACATGGTAATGCAATTCCCAGACGCGGCGTACGCACTCCATATTATACTTACGAAACAACAAAAGCCGTGAAACCCTCACGAGTTCAATTTGCATGGCCCTTGAAACTAAGAAAGGATGGCGTGATTTGAATACAATCACATTTGCGTAGATACCTATAAACTCGACAAAAATTATCCGAGCTCAGATAACCGCAATCCAGTTCTGCTTTGGGTTATACTTTCATCTGGTATGCTTCGAATCCAGCAACCGTGTTATCTTCAAGATGAACAACTTTTGTAAACGATGTTTGCATGTGTGGTGCCTTTTGCAAATGGCAACATTCGTAAATCCACTCCAGGAACCCTTGTGTGATATAAAAGAGTTTCAAAGACTTCAGAGGAATATAGTAGACATATCATCCTCTAATTTTGGGATGTTTGAAATATATTTCCATTCCTTTGGAAATTATTGTGAGTTAGCGTTACCACACATTGTACTTCTCGTGTCCAATAACCAGGCTACTCAAGCTGCTGCAAGATTCCATTGGAAGTACAAACACTCGTGTCCGTCTCACATTATATTCTCGCCTCTTCAAAAATATCCAGAACGTACAAACACAATTGATATCTTCTTTCGTGTTGCCATGTTTACCAACACAGTCTTCATGTTCCTTACGAACGAAAATGTAATTGAAACCGAATCCGAGCTCTTTACTACTAAACAACTAAATGTTCCTGCCTTCAAGTTGATTTTATTCCTACATGAAAGTTTCTCAGGTGCAATTCAGTACCAAATTATTTGTAATGGATATTGCAAAAACAGCGGATTACTGGATTCGAACATACTCAGACGTTTCCTACTCACTCCAACTGAAATGCATGAATACATTTTATATTCCGCTAACGGGAGAAAAGTTAACGGAAACGCTGAACTGGAAGGGAAATTTATCCAATTGAAATCTAGTAAACACGATTCTATCTGCACAGACAGAGATCTAAAGCTTTCCCTTAACTGTTTCGGGAGTTGGAGTCTTATGACAGCACTTTATATTACCACCATCCACAACTTCTCCACAGTCTATTATACATTTGGTAGGAAAATTCTTATTAGTCCAGAGGCGCAGTTTTTCAAAACAGCGTCTACACGTTCCCGCTATGTCGACCACATAAGATTGGGGCTGTACTTTTCGAACTATTACGACAGAGTTTTGTCTTCCTGCTCTCTAATAAATAGTACGTCGTCGCGATTCTATCCGGACTACTCAGTTTGGCTTGTCCCATTGGCCTATCAGATTTGGCTAGCATTGCTTTTTACGCTGCTAGTCGTTTGGTTTGTTGTAATGTTTCCGTCATGTAAACTCGGTAAACGACATTTCGTCCTGGCAATCGACTTGATTGGAATATTGGTTGGTGCAACGTACTATAAGGGTAGTTCACGTGTCCTCCTTCTTTTCTGTGTCCAAGTTTTGGGATTATTTATCTGCAGTTACTATGGAAACGGGATAGTCAGCATTCTCTCCGTACCAGACAGTCCTAAACGTATCCAAACAATGAAGGAAGCGCTGGAGGCTGAATACAAAATCAGATGGTATCGTCGCTACCTAGGTGTGTATACGCACCCACACAAGGCATTCTATAACGATTTTAGAATGAAAGGAATTTTGAACCTTTTGAACACATCGTTTGACTATGATGATGGGAACACAACTTATAGCAGATACCGAAATGGGAAATATCTGGTGATTCATAGCAGAGATAACGCAGCGTTAGAAAAGGCAACAATTGCTACGGAACTTGGCGGAAATGTTGAGGTTGATTGCTTTGTAGTAACGCAACCATTAACCAGGCGCCTAACGTTCTTGCAAGTTTACACCGCAAATAGAGATTATGTACTTCGCACATTTTCTAAGTTTATCGAAAATGGTTTGAAAGATCGATGGCATACGTGGTCGGTTCGAGCGGCGCGACGAAATTTACAGATGCCTGTGGAAAGTGATAAGAAAGATGCAACTAAAATAAACAATCATGAAATCAACTTGCAAAAGATTTTGCCTGTTGCACTTCTAGCGGCGTGCTTTCTGATAGTTAGTAGTGTACTGTTTTTATTTGAACGTTGCTGGCAGAATAAACAGAACACTGTGGTTGCTTGGTAGTGAAATTCTGGAACATAAAAATCGATACAATGGAAGCTTGTATATCTAAATAGGTGATTCAAGTGCTATCATAATTCTACTTTATTTAAAATCAAAGGTAAGGATTGCATCAATGGTTCGTGTTACAATTAGGTCAAAATATTCCACCACAAAGTCACTATCCATAGTCCAAAACGGTCCATACTTGAGAATAATCGGGTTGGTGGCACGCACCCGCATCAGGACCATTTTGTTAAGAGGAGAACTTCTTTTGGCGCACGCCACCTCCGCTCTTCGTTTATTCAAGTAAAGAACACGTTTGCTCATATTTGTCTGAGTGCAGACAATTGGGATAAGAACGACGTGGAAACCAGTTCCAACAATGGCTGTGCCCAGGAAAAAGATGTATACCGAAAACGTTTTGACATCAACAACCTCACATTTTACTACAACCCAGCAGCTTAGAACCAAACCCCAGAACATTATCGTCATGAAAATATATACGCATCGGTTGAGTAATTTGTGCACCTTTTTGTATAGCAAAATCAAGTATGTATAATATACGCAAAACTCCAAAGAGTCACCAACTCTAGCCAGAAGAATGTCCAACAACTCTTGAAACCTAGATGTCCAAATTAAGAAAAGGGCGCATAAAAACAAGCCAGTTCTGAATACCTCAACGTTAGTGCAATGAATTAGTATGACTCGGAAAATCTTTTCCAGCAAGTCCGTCCCGTGAGTTCTGAATTTGGCTTCCGGCAGCAGCGCCTCCAAGATGAAATACGAGGCATCATAGTTGGTGTGCAGAGAAGCTATGGACACAGCAAATGGAAGCAGTGATCCCCCTGGAACGGACAACACCAACAGAACACTGAGGCGGTCCATTTGCTTGCAGAATGGTGAATTTCTTCGCTTGAGTTTATACTCTACAAGTTTGACGAGGACTAGTTTTTAGCAGTTATTTACAATGTAATAAATATAAAGCATATTAAATTGGTAGGCTTACCCGTGTTCAGATCGTCCAACAGTTCCATTATTTCGTTGACGGCGGACAGGAAAGCAATTGGTTGGAACGCGGCTGCCTGCACAATGACTCCCAATGAGCAAAAGATTGCCCAGGTCGGGATGCGAATTGCCAGGTTTAGGCGAGTGAATTCCTTCCGGCGATACAGGAAAGCATGGGAAAAGGTGATGTAAAGGCAAATCCATCCGTATATCCATGTGAAGCATACAAATAATCCGTACGGGATGCACTTTGCGACGGGTTTCTGGAGCAAGAGTTTGGAATTGATGTAGTCCAATTTTACTGGAAAGGGCCACAGGTGAAAGTGGAACGCTGATATGAGGCGGAATGCCAGTTTCTCTAATTTCCGGAGCACCATTCTGTCACGTTTCGTGGAGCTGGTTTTTTTTAAATTCTGTATTGGATTTAGTTTGCAGTATGCAAGGTACTTCGAGTGGTTGTTAGCAAGGTCGATAGTTTCAAGTGGAGTGAGCGTTGGTTCTGGATAAAGAGATATGCTCAGAATAAAATTCCTGAGGGTTTTAACCAAATTTTTCCAGTGGCGACCAAGTATGTATAAGTACTTATAGGAATTACTTCAGCAATGCATGGTTTCGGGTTGTTCGATAACGTTGTTAAAATATCTTGGGTTTATCTTATTAAGTAATGCATGGACAGTAGCTTAAACTCAAAAACATATTGTTTACGTTACCAAAATATTTTTTCAGAACATTTTGAACAATCTCCAATTAAAAGGATACCACCAAAAACAGGCTAAAATATTATAAAAAATACAGTCTTTGAGCTTTATATAAGCACTTGTAAAATTCAGTTTTCATGGTTATTGGGCCAGCTTTTTCAATGGCATTTGAATTTCATGCTCGACATATTTCATAACTTACTTAACATGTCCTTGTAAACAGCTATATATTTTTTTAACATTGGAAGGGTTTGAGCAGCAGCGTTTAAATATTTGATCACTCCACCCATTAAAATTATTTTGTAATTTTAGCTATTCTTTAGGAACTAAGGCTATTTATTATCCATAAGCTCTTTCTACATGCTCCCTTGAGCGGATAAATATCTTGAATCTGAAAATACGTACAATACACATATCATTTCCTACTATTTTCATATAATGGAAATCTAAATTTTTTTTCTCAAAAAGTGAAGTCATTTTACTAAGGAGGGACATTGTCACATTTTCCGTAAAATCCTTTCGATTGAAAATAATATCTTTCACATAACTGGACTTTTCGATGCCAAATTATATTTCGTTTGTTAGCCGATTTTCACGTTTGGTGCCTGATACAGTTAATTAATGAGTTATTAGTCAACAATTGAACTTTGAAGAACAGAGGAATCAACTCCATGCCAAAGCAAAAGAGTTAGCTTTCGAGCCAGGTTGAGTTTCAACGTTATCTTTATTTGTCATTATCATATATTTATGCATAAAAAGGTTTAATATAAAATTATTTTAAAAACAAAGTAGGTATATACTTCCATAAGCCGTTCATTCATAAAAAGGACCAGACCATTACATATTCTTCAGGTTTTCAAACAACAACAAATTTCATCAGTTTCATCAATACTGACTGCAATTTCAGTTTCTTACCCAGCCTTTTCGTCTTAGAAAAAACATACCTTATTGTTTTAAACAGCAGATACAGAAACTTTTCAAATATTAGCAAAGGTACTTTGATTACTTGTTCCATAAGAAATGCTACCAATGCTATACCGTTTCCTAAACCAACAACGCAAAATATTACAAGTATATTTCCCTTCATTGTCGGTGTTTCTACTCTGGCAACCTTAGCGTCAGATGCTGTCGAGTTAATTAAACCTCTACGACTTAGCCAGTCCCAAATCCCGGACGCACTTACCGCACCAACTTGTCTATGAGTGTGATCCGACACCCATCCCGTAAGCGTAAAACCATAGTCCATTTTACGCACTACGTCTTGTCCCACATATACACTCTCAAGACCGTCCTCTTTTAGCCGTTTCGCAAAATCAATACAATGTTTAGTTGGCAATATCACCGCGGTTCTATTGCACAAAGAAATTGACTCAAACAACATGTCTCGTTCCAAAACGGCGATAGCCCTTTTATAATCTGCACTATTGTTGCGTTCAACGTCTGCATAATGCTTTCCAGTTACCGAAGCATTTACTAAAACCTCCCCGCTTCGATAATGCAACCTGGTTTTGTTTTCCAGCAATTTATAAAGTTTGTTGTTTGGTAACAAGTTGGAAATATGCAATAGTTCCGAAATCAATTGGTAATAATCCGGATCATATCCACTCAAAAGACTAATTGAGAACTGAACCGTGTGGTTAAACTTCGATTCCAGTTATCCGCATACTCGACTTGATATGTAAAAAATTCGTTATGGTTACGAGGTTCATCAGTCAATTCAATTCGTGTGTAAATTTCGAACGCACTGTCTATTAATTGGTGAATGTAATGAAATGGAATAGGTTTTCGGGGTGCTATCATTGCATACACATTGTCGTGTCTGTAGGCGTTACTCACAACCAATCCACCGATGAGCACTCCACCAATCAGCCACTTGAGAGGGGAAATGTCAACCTGCGACATTGTCAGTGGATCGCCCTGTTCCAGTAGAATTGTGACGGGTTGGAGAAATGCATTTGATGAGAATATGCCTTGAATGGTGGTACTTGTATTAATGCGGTTTAGAAGTTTTGCACCTTTTTCAATGTAAAATGAAGATATGGGGACCATGATCATAATAATGAGAACAATAGCTAGCCAAACTGTAAGGTGAAAGATTTGAAACAACTGTTCAAATGGTAGGGATTCCAGCGGTGTTGTTCCACAACTGATAAATCGTAATGAATCCATTTTAATCTCTATTGTCACAGGATATATAACGTGGCCCAGATCCGGTTCTATGTTCAATGTCATCAAGAAAAATGGCGAATCGGCACTAATTTCAGTGTGGTTAATGGCGCTATTAAACACAGACATCCAAATTTGCATGATGTTGTCCAACGTTTCATCCGACTTATAAAAGGTTTCCAAATTTTGTCTGAATTCGGCTCCCTTAAAAATTTGGCAAATCGAGTTGCGTAGCAGATTTTTTTCATCGATAATGCGCATAATTGCATATCGTTTTGTGGGAAACATTAAAAGGTTATTTATGTCAATTTTTAGAAATTGTGGAACGGCCTCCAGATAAAGATAGTGCTCACAGAATTCACATACAGTTACACTTGATACTTGAGTAATTTGCATGCTTCTAGAAAATATTTGGATATTATGGCTTCCAGTGTCACTAGTTGTTATTTCCCACGTGTAAACTAAATCCGACCTCGAGCCCTCTTCCCGTTGTTCCCAAAGCATATAATAAAGCCATGAATAGAGTTCAGGGTGACGGGATTCAACGTCAGTAATTATTTGTATAAGCACTTGTTGCGTGGCCCTGAATATAATTTTTCCAAAATCGAACAATTCCCCTTGAATGTGTACATCAAACATTCTCGGGTGTCTACGAAACTGATTGTAAGTTGTTTGATGGTGGTCCAAATTGTTCACCAAAAACCAATAGATCAATTTGCACCTGATAATTCCAGGGCTTAGAATGGCGAACAAATTGTAAAAAGTCTATCATCACGCAGAATCCATTATCCAAATTCTTTGACTCTCCAAAAAGTATTGTTGAGAATGGACACAGTGTGTAATTGCCTTGCTGAATTTGTTCAAATTTCGTGAGAAGTATGCCTGCAGGAGCGATAACAATGTCCATATGCTTCGGGTGTGCTTCAAGTACCCTAATTCTCAGAGCCGGGTCAAATTGACGCAAGATAAGTGGAACATATTCAGGTGCAACGAATGAAACTCCATTTGCTTTTGTTATCTGTACTAAACAGTTTCCAAACGAATCCAAATACTTGTTCAGGTTATGAATATGAACGTCGTTGTTTGTGGGTTTGTAATTCTGCGCCCAATCCTTTACCTCCAAATCATAGTCGCCCATGTACGGAAAGGAGTTGTGGGTTAGGTAGTCCAAAATGTGCTGCATCGGACCGAACACGTATGTATAATTTTCTGAAGACTCGACGATATTTCTGAAGGATAGTATAACCACAGTAGTGATTACTATGTTGTACGGAAACTTTTGAAATTTCATTCTGGTACAATAGTGCATTTAGATTGTCGTCGAATTACTAAAAATTCAAAAACTGAAACGTTTATTGTGATAGATCAAATAAATCGTAAAAAAACAGGCTACATTTGAACCTGTTAAAGCAAAGACAGAGATTGGTTTCGTGTCTCAAGTGTTAGTATGGCTGTCTTTCAATAGACTACGGGATCGATGAAGATGGAGATCGATAGTGATACGTAATTAATATATCTACCTTTTAGACGGAAGTGGCAAGCTTAAGTACAACAGAGGCATGGAAAGCCTGCTGAGCAAATTAAAAGACAGACAGAAAGCTTCATTTCCTTTTCTGTTCCCTGGCGTTTTGTTATATTTTACCATTGTCTATGGAATGATAATGAACGGAAATATATTATACCGACAAGATAACTATGGCTTAGATATCCTGCTCAATTACAAGTATTGTCTTTATCTCAATAGAATTGAATTGTTTTAACTGATTTAAATGCCAAATGTTCAACGACTATTGATAACCAAACTTTCAGAAGGGTTTCTGATAACCCTAAATTCAATATTTTATTTTTGTCAACTCGACTTGCACTTCAAAAGTGTACCTAGTTAGTCGTTGCTTCACCTGCAAAATTTGGAGAAATGTGAATTGGAGGTGGACACTAATAAACATCTTCAAAGTGAAACGTTGCTTATAAAATTGTTATGAAATTCTCGATAAAATAACTAAATCAAACCAGCACAAAACCAACTGCGGTGATGCTTGCTGTAGTAGGTAGTAGAATATTCACTTCAATATATGTATGTTCACGCAGCTACATAGTGCAACACCTTAATTGAAGGTCATTTAAAAGTAATCGATATTGTATTCAACTTTCCTCGTGTCGCGGCTTAGCAAACATTCTTATTTGTCTGCTTATATTTCTCCTTTTTAAATTTTATCTTTAGTAAATATATTCCTGCATTAGGTCAATATTAGATTTGAAGAAACTTAGAACATATCACGTTATGGGGATGCGATAATATTGTTCAAATAAATGCTTGAAAAATAATGATATTACAAATATTTACAGCCGTTTGGTCTGAGAATCAAACAACAGAAGCGTAGGAGTTATGTAATAGCGTGTTTATAAAAACTGGTTAGATAATTTTTAGAGGAACATTGTGTTATATTGCTCACAGCTAATGCTGAAGATTGACCAAATATTTTGTCAACGACGTTGTCTTCACATTATGGTTTTACATTCCATATTAAATAATGTTAAATCAGAGAGAGAGAGAGAGAGACATGGAAATTCATTTTGCTTTCTTTTCAAGTTTGTCCCGTTTGCGCTTCACATCTCACCCACTTTGCTACTGACGACACAAGTGAATGTAACTTACTAATCGAAATGTCGAAAGTATTTTGGGAGATATGCCTCGCACTGACCACAATTGCCTTAGGTGATGTAACGAATCAGCACGTCTGCAACACGAAACAGTTTGGGCAATTCTCCAGAAACATTCTGGCAATATCCGCCAGTAAATTTGGAAGTTTCGAGGTGTACATGCACTCATTTTCTGCAAATTGTCAGTTAGCATTTCCAAATCTTGTGGTGGTAGCGTTAAACAATGAGACTGCTCGTGTGTATCCAGTATTGCGTGCAAAACATTCCCACCCATCTACGATAATTATCGCACCCCTGAATACTAATGTTGAGCATGGTGTGATATTCAAAACGTTTTTTCGACATGCCATGCATATTAACACAGTATTCTTGTTTATTTCCAAACTTAACAGTCTTGAAACTGAGTCGGAACTATTTTCAAGAAAGAATTTGAATGTTCCTGCCCTCAAGCTCATTATATTCATGTCATCCAATCATGATCAGGACATGAGGTACGTAATTGTTTGTAATCGAAACGGCAATAGCGACCAACTACTATTTGACATTATTATTCAGAGACGCTATTTTGTCACTCCTGCGGAAGTACACAATAGAGCATTTTGGTCTGCAAACAAAAGGACCATTAACGTGAAAGCTGAAACAAAGGACAGATTTATCCTGCTAGAATCCAGAAAACACAACACGTTATGTTCGGAAAATAATCTGAGGCCAGGAATCAACTGCTTCGGCGATGTTCCATTGATGACCGCGCTGTATGTCTCGGACATTCACAATTTCTCTGCAAAATATCACACTAATTTGAAAATCCATATGTCATTGTATGGACAGTTTTTGGCAACAATGGTTAGTCGTACCGGCTACGAAGGAATAGTGCACATTCAAACAGGTCTACATTACGTTAGTCCCAACGTCAGAGTTTTAAACTCTTGCTCAATAAATAATGCAAGTAGTGGTCATTTCTACATCGACTATTCGGTTTGGCTGGCCCCATTTAGCTTTCCAATTTGGATATCAATACTAGGCATACTTCTACTCGCCTGGCTTATGGTATTGTTCTGGCCGCAAAAACGAATAAACAATCTTTTCATACTGTCGATAGACTTAATAGGAATATTTCTTGGGGCGCTGTCCCGCAGGAACATGCGGCGTTATTTACTAATTTTTGGATTCGAAGTTTTGGGATTTTTCATCCGTAATTTCTACGGGAACGGGATAGTCAGCATTCTTTCCGTGCCGGACGCGCCAAAAATATATCAAACGTGGAAGGAAGCGCTTGAGGCTGGGTACAAAATCAGATGGTACAAACACAATCTACGTCGGTATGCGTCCCCACAAGTAAGTTATTATTACGAATTTAAAGCGAAGGGAATTCTGAATTTGTTGAACACATCCTTTGAATATGACGATTTGGAGACAACATGGAGTAGATACAAAAATGGAAAGTACTTGGTTGTGTCGGATCCATTTGAGGGCTCATTACAAAAGGGACTTGTGACGAAGGATATTGGTGGAACGACTGACGTTGACTGTTTTGTTATTCCGGAAGTACTGAGTATGAAAATGGCGTATCTGGAAATATACACCATCAATAGAGAGTACATCATACGAACGTTTTCAAAGTTTTTGGAAAATGGTATGACGATTAAATGGGAGGAATGGTGGAGAGGGGCAACACGACGCACGTCACAGGTTAAGGATGACGGTGATGGCAAACACAAGGCGGTTGTTGGGAACGATCAAATTAACTTGCACAAGATTTTACCACTGCTAATTCTGGCGGGATGCTTTGAGTTAGTTGGCAGTATAATATGCCTACTTGAAGTTGGTTTGTACTATAAACACGTTGCTGTTGCTGTTTTGAAAACAGATTACCGTGAACGTTCGTTTCGTCTTCGTTTCTTTTGAATTATGTACGTAAACAATCGCATTGTCACGCTCAAAGAACACATTCTATTGAATCATTGCAGTCTATATCTTCAAACGTTCACACGATAGGTGTTATAATATAAATATTGATTGAGGTGGTTGATCTTTTGAGAAAATGATTAATTTTCATCATTTCTATGTGGATACAGTAATAATTAAGAAGTAAACAAAATTTAGCATTAATCACATTAGATTATAATCAATGTTTATCCATCTGTCGCAAAATGTTCCGTTTTCCTCAACATTTTTCAGCGTCAAAGATTACAAGAATTTATTGATCGAAACTTATTAAGAAGATGGTCATCAACGTAACAGACATCTACAAAATATTGTTCAAAAATATAAACTATATTAAAACATGCGTACGTCACAACAAAATATGAAAGATTTAGCTGCACAACCAGACCCAATTTAACTCTTACCTGCGCCATGAAACCGTACGTGATTTTATACGTTCCAGTACTCCCAATTCCTACAGGAAGTTCCTCAAGCTCAAGTAGAACCCTTCGCAGCTCATCTTTTTTCCCGTCACTTCTAAATTTAGTCCAATTCTCTCGTTTCAGCAACCACTGTCTGAAGCATTCAATCTAAGTAGAAAAATTATGACTGAAGTAATCATTTAATATACTTTAACACTATAATTTTAATATACGGACCATTTTATAAGTTTCGCCAGATATTAAAATGGCAAGTTGCCTGCCAGCAATTGTCGTTGCGGCATCCGTCGTATTGACCACATTTCCAGAAAAAAGCCAACCGTCCAACTTGAATGGAAAAAATATGGACGTGGAAACTTGCCACAGCAAGAAAGTAGTTGAACATGTATCGCTGATCGAATCGGAAAAATGTACAAGCTCAGTATATCCGGAAATTAAACGGTCTGCGGTTTTTTCGTCCCATCCGTTTACATCATTGCTGACGGTACTGTCCTCATGAATTTCTACAAATGTTCCCAGATGTTTTGTAGCCAACCACAAAGTTACAGGGATTGTCGCAGTACAAAGTGATTCACTAACGGCATATATGAAGTAAAACGAGTAGCGCATCAGCAACTCGAAAATGCCCAAAATATAATCCGCAACTCCATTTTCGCCGTCATTTACAGGTAAGAAAAATCGTTCTCGTCCATCACCAATGACTTTCAAGAATAATTCCTGCGGTCCGATAAATGTTGATGCATCATTGAAGTCGTGAATGGCAGCGAAGAATACCGCGCCTATTCCAAACTGAATGAGAAAGACGGATGCCAAGAAGGCCAGCATGATTATTGTAGAGCCACGAATTTGCGCTGGACATTGGTTCAAGAGAAAGTATGAGCTTCCAAGCTTGCATTGGTTAATCAGTTGTTCGAACAGGCGTTTTCGACGGTAAATGACTTCAAATAGTGATATATACTGTACCCTCATGAGGATCGATGCCAGCAGATCAAAATAGGCTTTTGGAGTTCTTTTGGGAGTGTTGAATATTTTAAGTGATTCGTGCATTGGAGTTGTTATGTTGTCAGTTAGAAACGGTATCCACAGAAATAGGAAAGATAAAATCTGAAGATCGGTAGTAAACGCAAGATTGGAATCAATTCATGATTTGGTGGATAATTATTAATAATTTATTAATGTTCATGAATTATTGTGAAACCTGTACAACCCGGCAGTTATCGCGAAGGGTCCATCGCTCCTTTTCAGAATCATACACTGGCTTGTAGGGTGCTGCTCCTGAATAGTAAAGAAATCTTAGCTGGAATAACCAAATTCGCAGCACAACTGATTGAAGTTGCGCAGCGGTATTTGACGAAGCTTTCATATTTTAGTTGAAGAGATAGACAACAGGAAAGAATATTAATAAAGTTTGAGAGTCTTATCTAGTATACACCGCCGGCAAAAAGTATATAATTGGGTAGATTTTATAGTATTTGTTAACGAAGTTTGAGTGATTTGAAAAATGATATTTGATGGTACTTAGCATAGCTCTACACACCTCTACGGAATAACCTTTATCAAAAAAGTGTGCGATCAATGCACAATTGTACTGCTGCACAATCACCAAAGATGCTTCCATAGTTATATGGGATCATGTTACGTAATTCACCGTAATAGTTTCGTGTACTATACTCATCACTTTCTTGCGTGTGAAACGTAGACATGAAGGCCAATAAAATTTTAAGTTGGAAGTGAAACTCCCTTCTGGATATGTTATATGTTGCAATGGATAGTGTATCAAGTTGATTCTAGCTTGTTATGACATAATGCATTTGGTTATGCAATGGTTCGTTCGAAAAAGAAAATTGTCCTAAGTGATTTTACTCGATCACGTGAATACGCCATTACGAATGGATTACGTTTGTAGTTTGGAAACTGAAGTATTACGTAACTGTATTTGAAAACATTTAGGATTCATCTACAAACAAACCTAATGTATTTCTGTTGAAGAGCGATGCTTGCTGCCTTGTTTGCTCGTACAAGGAATGATTATTTTCGCGAAAGTAAAATCATAATGTTCTTGCTTATTATGTAGCCCGTGTTACAAAACGAAATTAAAATCCCATGTTAGGTAATAGTAATAGTGGTAATACTTGAGTGTTTTTATTGAGGTGAAGTCATCACTGCTTTATTATAATACAAATATATAATTACTTCACTGTATTTTCACCCAAGCCACTTTGAATGCTAAGCCCAAGTTAATTTTGTCAGTAGATGCTAAGCCCAAGTTAAAGATTCAAATGCTAAGCCCTAATATAAATTTCCTGTATGCTAAGCCCAAGTTAACTATTTCAATGCTAAGCCCTAATTACAATTTGCTGTATGCTAAGCCCAAGTTTAAAAATCGCCATGCTAAGCCCAGGTAGAATCAGATCGTCCATGCTAAGCCCAGTTTATTGTTTGACTATGCTAAGCCCAAGTTAAAATTTGCCCATGCTAAGCCCAGGTTAAAATTTGCCCATGCTAAGCCCAGGTTAAAATTTGCCCATGCTAAGCCCAGGTTAAAATTTGCCCATGCTAAGCCCAGGTTAAAATTTGCCCATGCTAAGCCCAGCTTATGGGTCGCCAATGGTACGCCCTAATTAATAAATTACTAACTGCAAAGCCGTGCAAGGCGGCGCAGACCGAAGGTCTGCGACGCCTTGGGGAGGAATGTGCCCTGACTACTTACTTTACGACATATAAATACAATGTTCCCATTCTAACCCAAAGTCAAATTTCCCCATGCTAAGCCCAAGCTAAATTTCCCCAATGATAAGCCCAAGTAAAATTTCCCCAATGCTAAGCCCAGGTTAAACTTCCCCAATGCTAAGCCCAGGTTAACTTTCCGCAATGCTAAGCCCAAGTTAAATTTCCCCCATGCTAAGCCCAAGTTAAATTTTCCCCATACTAAGCCCAAGTTAAATTTCCCCCATGCTAAGCCCAAGTAAAATTTCCCCCATGCTAAGCCCAAGTTAAATTTTCCAATGCTAAGCCCAAGTAAAATTTCCCCAATGCTAAGCCCAAGTTAAATTTCCCCCATGCTAAGCCCAAGTTAAATTTTCCAATGCTAAGCCCAAGTAAAATTTCCCCAATGCTAGGCCCAAGTTAAATTTCCCCATGCTAAGCCCAAGTTAAATTTCCCCATGCTAAGCCCAAGTTAAATTTCCCCATGCTAAGCCCAAGTTAAATTTCCCCATGCTAAGCCCAAGTTAAATTTCCCCATGCTAAGCCCAAGTTAAATTTCCCCATGCTAAGCCCAAGTTAAATTTCCCCATGCTAAGCCCAAGTTAAATTTCCCATACTTATGGCATTACAGGCCATTTTGCTCTTCGTAAAATGTGGTGGCCCTTAAAAGGGCCGCTTTTCATTTTAGTCCAGTCCGTAGTTTGTAGTCCGTGTCCGTGAGTCAGGCCGCGTCGTTAGCGTCATCATTCTTTGCATTTCTTGGAATGCCGCTTGAGTCCACTTTTCAGCGCGTAGTCCTTCCCACATCGTTGACACAAAAAGCACAGAAAACCACACTGGGACTCCACATGTTGGCTCTTCATCGACGTATTGTTAAACGTTACTCCACAGGCTTCACAAGTCAAGTAGGCTGGCGGAATTGGTAGGACTTCAACAATGGTTGTGATACGACAGTTTCCCTGCTTGCAGATTGGACACGGCACTTTAGCGTTGCGAGATGTCATGTTCTTAAACTCCACGGTCTTGTCGATGCAGTTGTCGTGGAAATGGTGATGGCCACAGCCATATACACCCCGTTAGTGGTAATAGACACACGCCACAAATTTCCGCCATGGTGATAGATGTGGTTGAAATGATTGTCGTTGTAGTACCTGCGGTAGAATCCAGAATGACGGATGAATTGAAGAAGGCTCCATTTTTATACTCTTTCGTTGAGTTAGGACGAACAGATTTTTTAAATTACATACAAGTTTAAAGCTTTATATTATCATTAGTTTCAATACGGGAGAAAATTTCAACCCAGATCCCAACTCAACAAACCAATATTATGTAAATTAAAATGGAGCCTTGACAAAGTTGGCTACTTTTATACATTGCTTCCATCTATGTAGCCGGCCAACTTGAATCCGTCACCATTTTGATTTGCATAATGTTGAATTTTTGCCGTTCTGCTCTACGCTCTCTGCTGTCCGATTTCTGCGCTACGCTCGCTGCTGTCCGCTTTCTGCTCTCTCGCTCTTTAATCCAGTCTACAAGTTTATTTGAATGCCGCATGGATTGGGTTGAAAACTGAGTTGAGTTTTCAGCGGTCTCACCGCACGTAGAAAGATGCAAGTTCACAGCTATTTTGTTGCTGTACAACAACAAAGATATGAACTTGCAACTTACTTCCTCCAGTAGCCCCAAAAAAATTCAACTCAGTTCTCAACTCAATTCATTTGCATTGAGTTCAGTTTTTTGTAACGAAAAATTCTTACTATGGTTAGCCGTTACATTAGTAATTGGGAATTATTACTGTAAACAGTGACGGTCCTAAAACCGGTTCCCGGCTCTTGTTGCGTGTTACATATACGCTTTTATGCTACCTTATGATAGAATGAAAAGAATACTTAACTTCCAAATAGATAATGAGTGTCAACTATAAAATCCGAGAGGAGCTCAATCAACGTCCGATTGAAGGTTTCAATAAGGTAACTAAAACGAATGCATTATTGTAGCATAGAGACGTTAAAACTTTGATATCACGAAATGCACGACCATGAACGCTGCCATATACATATACATACAAAGAATGAAAAGTGCATTTTCCGCCGTTTCCTAATTTCGTAGTAAAATAATCTATAGTTCCTCCAAAGTTCGGTTGCAAAGCGGAACCTGCACTTAAGTAGGCTCGTGTAGTGTGTACGCGTTTGTGCACGTTTAGGTTCATGCTGCAATGTTTAATGAATTGTATACATCCGATTTGTACTCGCAACCGTTATGCTTTTATTAGCTTATTAGATTGACGGCGAAAACCAATTTCAAGAGCTGTAACACACACGGAAGAAAGTAATAAGTGGTACCTATCATCAAACTATTGCGGCAAATCTCCAAATATTCTCCCTTAGTTGTATGTAATACGGTCTGACAAAATACACACAAATTTGTGCGACCAAATCGGAGATTTTATTGGCGCCGTCCACCGAGATGTTTTTCAAACGTTTAACACATCATGTTTGTAAAAAAATGTTAATCGTGACAAGTGTTGCAAAAGTACTAAACAGCAACCTTTTACTGCAGCAATGAGCATACTATAGACTTGTTCATATTCATGGTGCATGTCCGCATCGGCTGGAATACACAGGATGGTAAGCAGATCACATTGTGAACCTTTACCATCATTTGAATTTGCAAGAAATTCGTTTTTCCATATCTTCAACATGAATCATGGAATTCAAATGCGGGTTTTCCATATTATAGAGAAGTATATTCTAAGGTTCTTGGAACAGTAACTCAGGTTAAATATGCGCCAATATATTTGACAATAATTGGTCTACATTGTGCACCAAGCACCATCATATTTGGTATTTCATATTTCCAAATTTGAAAACTTACACATTAAGTACCAATGCCAACTAACATGCAATATTGCAGCATGCTAACGCAAACGGTTTTTAGGAGGCATTATTTTCAAATGTCCGTCAATTGTAGGCTGTTTTGAAGTAATCCTCACCATGTTCCGAACTTTCTGAAACCTATAATTTGGCGCATAGTAGTTTCACTTACAATGCTTCAAATTCACCATACAAGCCAAAGAGCCTCTGACATTGATGTCAAAGGGCGGTCTCAACTGTTAGATGCTTCTCTATGTGATTTACGTTTAACAATATACATTACATCAAGTTTTAATTTGGTAAAGTAATACGCAATCACTTCATCATCGATCCCCTGTGTATCAGTTTACGACAGGCATTTTACAGAGTTCAAGAGCAATTTATCAGTGTGGTTATTGGTCCGTGTAATGAGTAACCGTTTAATGTATAACAACTTGAGCTTGAGCAATATGAGTGAGTTTAAAACGATGCCTTTAATTACATGTCCTTATTTCAGTGGTAGCTTGTCATTTGTCACAATAACTGATTGTTTCTTTAATTCCGTCCCATGTTATAATGATCTCGTAAACATGCAGAAGGAATTAACTGATAACGGTTACAAGCTTTGGGCAGCATAATTTGCGAAAATTTCCGGAAATATTAAGATTGACAAAGCGTTTGGACATTAAGGTTTGTTTGCACGCACAGCTAAATAACATAATGTAGGCATATAGATCTTATTTCTCGAAGGACTGGACAAAACATGCTTTCATGTTGTATTTGAGATGTCATAGCATTCAATCTAGTGTGGCCCACCTCCTTCTACATGCCCAATCCATGTTACCCACAGTTGGTTCTTCAAAATATATGCCAAGGGTCAAAACTCAATTACGCTGCCGCACACAAATTAACCTTCAACGAATAACTTCGAGATAATTTGAATAATAGTTGCCGTCATCACTCCAACCTAATAACATCTCATAAGTATTGGATTCAATTTGGTCAACCAAAATGATTCATAATCATTTCACGCTTTTCCGACTTATTTGTCGAATTACAGGTACGACGAGTAGCCTACTATTTCATTGGGACAGGCGTCAAGGCCAAATGAGACTTGTGGATAACATTCAACAAAGCACACGTCAGCTGAAAGCAAAATGCATACTGCACGGTTTCTTGCTAGCAACGATAATATTTCAGGGATGCTTGTACGATCTTTCAACTCTGAATGGAGCGGACCGATTTTTGTCTGGAATTCAGCTGACCACAACGTCAATGTCGTATGTGTTTGTTCACATTTGTCGACTTGAAGCGTCAACCATTTGTCTCTACATCAACAGCTTGCTTACGTTTCCGAAATCATTTGAAAATGGAAACTCCACGACTGGTGTTTGTTTATGGACTCTACTGGAATAATCCATGCGCTCCCACGATTGCTGGCTACTGGCTTCTACCGGAATGTTGGCATATGACAGGACGTGGTCTCTTGAAAGCACTCTTCAACGGCATGAAATTTATCGTATTCCTGCTGAATCATTGGATTTGGATCTTTGCAACCAACGCGTCCGAAATGGCTATATGTGTCGTAATCGTACTGTGCTCGACAACGCTGTTCGGCTACTTGCGACAGTAATAATTTTGTACAAAATTGCCACAATATATTATCTTTGATGTTAATATTATAAATTAATATCATGCCTCTTTTTTGCAGGTACCGCATGCTGTGCATTTCATCAGATTTATCAACATTCCAGTTCGCACTTCAATATAGGGCAATCCAGGTTCTGGGGACATTGATGAATCAGGTGCAGCAGAAGGTCATGATGACTGGAGTGGTTGTTGGAGCGACATGTGTTCAGTCCGCTAGCTTGACCGCAATAGTTAGGATGTCCTACAGTACAAGCAATATCATTCTTCTGGGGCTGCTCGTTCTGATTTTTGCAAATGGGACAATGGTGCTGATAGTTCTGCTTGGGCTCATGGGTCAAGTTTACTCGGAGTCCGTAAAAATATTGCGTGCGTTGAGGATGAGTTCACAAGTTGACGGACGTCAGGATGCTCGCTTGAAACGAAAGATTGTTAGAAGCTTTCGTCATGTCAAAGTGGGATTCGGTTCGCTAAATTTGAAGAAATTTAAATTAAGCCCAAAAAGAAATTTTGAAGGTCATTTCCCATCCAATTCGTCCATACCGTTGAGCATTCTGGTAATATCCAAAATCCTGCGATTCCAGCTTTGCAAGGATTTGTCCAGTAGAATCCGTACAAGTAGAATACTGGCAATAGCCAAATGGCCAGGAATGTAAAGTAGGCTAAGAGTGTGTTAATGATTGCCAGCTTGCTTGTTGTCTGCCGTCGGTTAGAATGCACATGACCTCGACGTTGACTTTGAAGGAATTTGGGAAACTCAAGTAGACCGTTAACGTATGCACACAATATCTCTGCGTTTTCCCAACAAAATCGAAAGTAGAAATGTCCCACAATATTACACACAGCCCAGAAACCGAACAGGTATTTGTCAGTCACGTTATAGCCACTGTTATCAGCCAAATTGAATTGGTATACACCTCCAATCAGTAAAGTAAAAATTAAGGTAATATGTAGTGTCGATTTCCGATTCAAGATTTTCCGCTTTTGTGTGGCATCGTTACATAGATTTAACCGCATGGAGGATCTATCCCAGTGTAGTAAACTTCCACCTAGGACGTCACTGGATTCGCAAAGAAGCCAGAGAAATTTGAACTGTTTTTGTAACATTGTGAACAGTTTGTGTCGACTGCGTTTGTGCCAAGTACTCAAACTTATATTCAAAATGGTAATGAGAATATAAAATAATTTGGCAAGGTTTCGAATAATATTGGAATGATTTTGTCAACTCGACGTCTGCTTATACTGTATCCACTATATCATAGATTCGAGAAAGTGCTGCTGCTTTAGGAATTACTAAGGTAATCAAAATTAAACATTGAAAAGCTCTTTCTGCAGTAACTCCCGAAAATATTTAACATATTATTTTGAGATGACCGTGTTTGCGTGGGCAGGGGAACATGCACAAAATTTGTTCGACTTATTCCAGTTTGATCACACGTCACGTTGTTATATTTACGATTCTATTTTTGAACACGTTGAAGTAACTTTTAAGTAGCTACCTAATGAGTTATCGACCCTTCATGAGCTCTCATATTCATCTACAGAATCACGTGTAGATACTGGAATTGCACGGGATAGTCAGGCATTAATAACTTAATGGCTATACAACCATTTTTTGAATTTCGTATTGCAACAGTGCATTCAGTGCCAGCATATACTGATTTCTGCGGTCGACTAATGTAAACACTTTGAACCTGTTTTAAAAATCAGTAGGGTCTCGGCAATCTATTTTAAATGTTGCAAGGCGAACTTGCACACGTTTTATATCTCAAAATTTTATAAACTTGAATGACCTGTGATGAACAAGATGATGCACGTAATAACGTATATTGTGAGGATCACAGTGTAATCAGTACATAAATACGTCGCCTCGGCTTAAGTATATTAATAGGCGACAAAATTAGTTACAACTGCAGTTAAATGTTTAGCAGTTGGTGGCTGACGGCTTGTTGGTTGATTGTAATACTCGCTGCCAGTTATTGTTACTATGCCGCACAAAGCAAAAATATAATGGCACTATTAGTCCAACGATGGATGACCTAACTAAAAATAATCCATATAAGGCAATATGTAATGGACTCTGCAGTGTACATATACACTTTTGTCAAGCCATGTTGCCGACATGTGGATCAGAAGTGATATTTTTGGCTTCAAACTTTATCACATCTGTGCCTCCGATAAACCGAACATGGCTTATGCGTTAACACTCCAATCAATAAATTCATCCACATCAACCCTTTCCGTGTAACGGTTTTATATCCTGAGTAAGCGAAGATTTATTCAACGCTTCCGCCAAAGTGTCAAGCATACTATTTTGTTTTTGTGAAATCTGAAGTTACTTTAGTGTTGCTAAACGGCTACAATATGTGATAGTTCATGTTAGAAACTTCAATTGGAATAGCCCACTCCGTGTCAAATTAGGCACACTAATAAATAATGGATGTAGAACCCAACACTGACTGAAAGTCGAAAAAGTGTTAACTTATAGTTGAAATTGAAGTTAGCAGTAAGTATCAATTAAATAACTTTCCAGAATTCTATGCCCAAAATGCAAATGCATGCTGTCACACTCTTAAGTAAAGGGTAAGCTCATTCGACTAATTTTCTGTGATACAAATATGTATTTCTACGTCCCTAGTTCGTTAGATTAAATTTCTATTAATACAAAAATGGACATGAAAGGTAACTGCTTGTTACGACGCATTACATGTAAACATAGTTATGAGTTTGTTCTCCGATATGCCAAGGCCATGCATGGCCTACATTTTTTTTGCAATAAAATGTCATTTAAATTAATTTGTAACCGTCGTTCTTATTCAGATGCTTATGGAGTATCGAGAATTGAAGAACAAATATCGGTGGCATCCTCACAACACCGCAATTACAACCTGACGTGCTATGTATTATTAAATCTATGTTGAAATACACTTCCTGTATTTTTGCTTTGAAAAGTTGTAATGGATTTCAGCGTCCCGTATTATATTTAATTGAATTCTATGCAACAGATAGCTTTTGTCTTACCTCTTTTTAACGGTATGGAAGTACTTCAACATGCCAGTGAATTGGGGAATTTTCTTTACACTGAATTTGTGAGCGTACCCGTTCGTCAAAGAGGCTGCAATACATGCTACAATCCAAGTCATTCTTTTGGAGAAAGTTTCTAGCTTAATGTTTTTGAATACTCATTTTGTGGTGTAGGCAATAATAATTTAAGGCTTTGTGTATGAATTAGTTTAGATTTATCGTATTTATGGCAATTATCCATTATACAGAATACTGATTTTGGTGAAAGCCGATAATTGACAGTAACAATTCTTCCGTAACATCCCTGGCTTGGTTGGTTAGTTGATAGTGTGGAGGATGAGTTTTACCTTGTTGCCTTTATTGAGCCTGTACTTAAATTATAATCCTTCACCGCGGAAACTTACGAGTAACCTTCCATCATATTTTGATAATTGCGTATGCGTACTCATGGTAATTAATTAGTGCATGACTTTTTAAAGAACGTTGCACATCATGACGTGAGCAACGATTTGATTTCGAGTAGATATTGCTTTTGCAGATACTTGCTGTTTGAGAAGTTTAGAATTTACCAAGTTGCGTGAGGGATGTCATCTGCATTATTTCATGCACTTGTAACTTTCCGGGCCGCTGTATATTAAAAAGATGACAAAGCAATTACACAATATATCATTTCATGACTTTAGCATTATTGATTGTCGGTATGGAATCACACTTTTAAAACAGCATGTTGGTAGAAAAGTAGTGCAATATTTCGACGCAAATTTGCTCTGGAATTGTATACTTTAATATTAATATGAGTTATAAGGAAACCTAGCTCCGAATACATAAGTAATTGTAAGTTTATGAAATTAAAACATGCACGACATGGTTCCGTAACTACCTCACTCCAAACTTTTACTCTGATCCGCCCAGTTGCCATTACGTGTTTGCAAATCACGTGCATGAAATATGCCACCTGGAATATATCTACCCATTAAACTGCTTGTAGTATCCAGTATTTGCGGACAGAAATGTCAAAAGTAAATACACACATTCCTTAAAAGCTTGTAATATCTTAACAAACTCGTATCAACAAGTTCACAAAAAGTGCCACACAACCCGCCTCAGTGACATTAGTACTGTTTGAATGCATCAATTAAAAGGAATAATTTTCTTACTTAAATATGTAGCGTAACTTACAAAGACAAATGGTTCACACTAGATTCAGAATACAAAATACTGTTATATATCTTCTACGAGCATTTAGCAAATTCTAAAGAAATTGCCATAAACCGGAGCCCGATAGAGATACACAAAAATCTTATACACTAGAGTTGGACACTACGGCGTACATTAATTTTCTATTATCGATTAGTTTTTTGAGCAATCGGATAGGTAACCGTTTCAACGTTTGGAATCTAACATCCCGTTTCCTACTAGGTAAGCTACTTGCATTATTAATTAAACGATTATAGTAACTTACCGCTATGCTCTAGCTCAAATTAATTTAATTTCAATTATCCTCAATCCAACAAGAATTCCAAATAGTACCCAAAAATATGATATGTGCTCAACACAATTCAACGGACAGTCATCGGAGTTACGATATATTGTGTTAGCAACTTCAGCCTCATATTTCCTACAAACTGACTGCCGTTTTGACTGACTGATTTCCTGCCGTGTAGACCTAAGTTTATCCAGATGAACATTTCATATATAACGCACATACTCATCGTGAGATATCTGAAGCAACTGAATCAAGCTAATATTTGTCGCCAACTTATGTAGCATCTCAAACGTTATTATAGCCTGTTCGCGTATTATCAAAAATGGTTTTCAGGAACGGTGGACCGGTTGCATATTTCCCTTTCCTAATTGCACTAGAATTATCAGTGCACGGGCTACTAATTGATAATGCCGACCGCGGACCATCAAACGATATTCCGAAAACACTAAATGCCTTTAGGGAGTGTATCATCCATTTGATAAATTTCAAAGGGATTAATTTAAACGGCAGCATTCTGCGTGAGCCACTAATACTCATGAAGTACTACATTCACCAAGACTGCGAAACGTGTCCCAAGATACTAGTTCCTATTGAAGTAACTACAAGAAATCGGACAGCTAAACAGGAATTGTATGCCAGCCGAGACGCATTATTATACAATCATGAATCACTCACAGAAAAACTGTCACTATCGACCCGACGCATAAACTGTGAGGCGCAAATATACGCGTATCCTCCTACGGAATTATCCGAACCCAAAATGTTCCAACTGTCACAATATTATGTTCCCGAAACCCTACTCATAAATCCTTTTTGGAAAGGCATTTCCACCAACTCCAACTGGAAGCGATATTTTATCAGTTCGATTCACAGATACAATCTCTTAATTTACCATGACGTCAGGATACGTGAGGCATGGTTATCAACATTGTTTTACGGATTCTGGCACGTAAGGTTACATACGACGTTTTTGTTTTGGAACACATTCCGTCCCAAATTTTCCATTTTGTGTGAATACTGTGAACCGTGTCGACCATACAAGCGTTTAAGCCTTGCGAAAGCTCCAACTAACAAACTTCAATTGGAGCAGTTTCATCAAAAAATTTCTTCGCTTGGAAGAGAGCCGCCATTGTTCCACGCATTTGTTCCTGGGGATATGTGGCGCCACCATTCCAACCTTAATGTATTCCGATGGCGGAAGAACGTGCTGAACGAAATGCGTTTTGCACACGTTAATTTTATATCGGAATTGCAAATAATATTGTATACGCACATGTTATCGCTGTTAGTGTCTGAAAATACAACGCTCGATTTTACACGGGACTGGCCTGGAACATATGGATCCAAACAAAGTGTAAGAATACATGGATGCGGTAAACATGGACATGTAATGTATCCCGGTGCATCTCGCCCAGGCTTCTGGAGACGAACTGGTTCCACTGCAGCGGACTTTCCGGACCCATCGCTGATCTTCGTCATTCAACGTTTACGATTTGTTAGTTGTCACAGGCAACAGCTAAACTGGGCACACAGGCTTCAAGGTCTCGTGACTGTACTGGATGTATTTTGCTGGACGCTACTCTTATTTCTTATGTTAATAATGTCGACTGTGCTGGCAAAATTTAATGAGATCTGTGCGCGTGTTCTCGGCAAGACTGCGGAAATCAAATATTTGAGAAAGCGCGGTGTATTCAATATTGCTTTTCAATTCTATTCCCTATGCGTGGATCATGGAGCCGGACTGTTTCAGCAAAGCCGAATAACAAGAAGCAACGTATTGTTCCCAGGACTATTCTCTGTTCCTCTGATAATCACACTTTTAAGCAACCTATACAGAGGCGATAATATATCCGACTTGACGGTAGAACCTCCGTTGATTCCCTTTGATACATTTGAATCCCTCCAGGAAAATCATTTTAATATCTGCACTCTGCCGCACATACTGGCAAGGCACGATCAGCAATTGGTGCACGGAATTGAGACCAGCAAAATGGTTTATAAGCAGCAAAGTGATCACGAGGCATTTCCAATTGTGTCGCAATTATGGGTGTCTGTAAATATGATTAATGATCGTACTTTTAGAGTTCTTAGCTTGCTAAAGCATCATGTCACGCCGCGAGTTTGGAATTATTTTAATCACTCTAAACTATACCCCGCTTGGACAGAACTGATAGGTATAAATGCTGGGTTAGCATGGTACGATCCATTTGTAATTCCGCACATGGAAATGTGTAACCGTTCAGCAGCAATTGTAGACGACTATACGGCATCGATTGTGCATGCTTATTTTGTCAAGAGGGGAGCACCAGTGTGGTTGGGTAAGGATATTTTGTTCGAAACCATGCAAGGATACCATCTTCATGGACACTTTCCGAACAACATTCTCCTTCGCGTAAGGCATTCCGCTCAGACTGGCATTGTAGAGTGGTGGAGAAAGTACTTCGCGTTCTCGGTTGTACAAGTGTCAAACTTAAGGAAAATTAGCTTTGAGGGGTATGAGGATAGAAACATCAACTTTTACAGAAATAAAACTAACGCCTTTGTAGTTGCCGTAATTCCATGTACCGGCTTACTGGCGTCGATACTCCTGTTTCTGATATTTGAAAGGAAGGTCTGTTTGGTGGTTAGCTGGAAGTTTTCAAAACTTGGGTTATCTAGATTGCTGAAGTATTTTAGGAATACCATGCCCTTAAATGCAAACGGCCCCGAGATAATTGTCGTTAGACCTCTATCTCTTTGATATAATTATTTTCAAATGTACTTATTACGAGCTATTCCTTGCAACAATTAGAGCCGTGTTATTAAATAGAGCATTTATTGGTGGTAAGATATCGTGTTATTTTTTGCATCTAATATCGTGTGTCCGCTGGGGAAAAAATGAACGCACAAAACCATTTATTATACGAACATAAAAATGTTCAAAGAAGGACCGTGGAGTCATTTCAAACTGGGGCTCATGCCATTTGCTGTATATTTTTATTATAGTTATCAAAGTCATCTTTGTGCATATTTTTTATATCACATAACAGTGACTGTTTGAACTCGCAATTAGGAATTGCATAAAATATTGCTTTATGATAATCTGATAAACATGCCTTCACCAGAACAATACAAGAAAACCCAACATCCCAGCATGTATATGCTATCGATGTTTTAACAGTATCGATTCGCTTTTTCCAACAAGGGTCACGGTTAGTAGTGCATAATTTCCATCATGTTGGAGCTTCTATATGGTCTTGCCCACTTCAATATAATTGGTTTTGGTAGTTACTACCGTCTGATAAATTGCTTGGAATATTGTAATTACTTTCCAACATAATCTACCCCGCCTTGATATTTCGCGGAATGTAATGGGTTCTATGTTCAATTTTACTGACGAAAATTAATTTTTATCAATTTGTATATATAAAATTACACACAGCCAATTAAATAACATAGTAAGCAACTAGGTATTTAACATTATAGATGAATGGCAATAAGTACGAACTGGGTGTTTTGGATGATGATGTTGAATGTGTCGGGACTTTAGAAAATGTCAAAAGTAGAGTTCACTGGATTCAAGTACAGCACTCGTTTTGACACATCTTGACACATTGTGCTAGCTGAATCTTAGCGAATAAAAAAATCTAATTTCCATCCTATTAGTATCAATATATTAGCAATCTCAAATACGGACAGTAGTCTGTAAGCCGTATTCCCAAACTTCTACTTGTTACTTACTTTGAAAATTGACGTCCCTTTTGCATCACAATGTTATTACTTCTTGATAATTTCGATAGATTTTGCAACCATGAAAACTCAACAATCGTATACCCGACACTTGATGGAGTGCTTGCAACACATTTCATATTCGTATTCGTTAATATATATCATGCAAATTCATTGCATCAGCTGTATTTAATTTAGTTCCAGATGACTGCTATTTAAAATTGATGTTTTCACAAGTACTCCGTTTATCTTATACTACATTTTCAACAATTTGGCGTCGTTTATGCAACACCATTTTAATTCCCCTTGCACTACTGATTATAATTTTCTGTGGATACCCTATCTTGAGTGGAGGAACTTATGCGGTGAAACAAGCAGCAGGAATCGAAATTATGATGCGAGGGCTATTCAGGATGGAGTGTACACCTTTCAATCGTCGTTACGTTGCTTATCCAGTTTCGTAATTTTTACGGTTGATAGTAATATGACACTTCAGTTCCCATTTGCTGTTTCGTACATTGACACAAACCGACTTGGACTTTCACAACTAGTTCGATATAGCCTTCGTACTTAAATTAAGCTTTATTCTGTCGAATTTTTCAAAACCTCTTCAAAATTATGTGCCTTCACAATTAAAACCTATCTGTTATGTTGCGAGAGAAGACCGCTCATAAATGCTGGGAGGCGTCGGTGTTATACCATATTTTATTCTATTCTCAAACTCTATGAAACGTTTGATTGCATAAAAATTAAACTAGTGAAATATAAAGTTGTATAATTGTACATTTGTCGAATAGTAGTATTTGTGCACTGGAAACTCACTAGCGGAGTAAGTATTATTTTAATAGAATTTTAAAATCGTCCAAAATTGGAAACGATGACGCTACCATTTACGATGTTCTCCTTTTTATCGGTTGTGATTACACTGAATTACTCTACTACAATCAGCTCCGATATATTCAAAGAAACTGTTCAGCATGCCATCTATACAATTCAAAATTCACTGTGCGTCATTCACTTTGCAACGGAATCTCATGTTGGGATAAATAGCAGTGTATCAAATAACGCAATTGAATTGGATCTGCTGATATCGTCGTGTCCTTCGTGTATTAGGCTTCATAGTACCGTTCCATTCTCCACCACACTTACTCTGGATTCCATTTTCAACAAACTATATGGCCCGGTTAGGCACAGTATCATTTGTACTATATCCGTTTTTGCGAGGCAGGAAGGTACATTATGTCAACTGAAAAGTGGCATATTTTGTTCGGAACAATCCCAAGGGTACCATAATATTACGTCAAACATATTCGCACCTTTCTGGATGTCCGTACCATACTTCGAGAATGGGGAATATGAGAGAAGGGTCGGTTACGATTTTATAATGGCATTTGTGATGCTTCGGAAGTCAATCGCCCATGACGTCCGTGTATTTGTGGAAATTCCAGTGATTATGCAGACCGCTAAATTTATTCTGTTTTTGGGACAAGAAGAAATGGACAACACGACTAGCGTTAATGTGTTCGTTAGTTGCTTTACTTGCGACAAAACCGAAATATTTGAAAACTACTATCAAGGCGAGGTGGATGTCCGCGGCTATTACGATTTCATCGACTTTGACTTGTTTTCGAGAGTAGCAGTTCTTGTCCAATTGAATAAATCATATACCAATAATACTTACGCGATGGATGCCAGATGGAATGAAATTACCGCAACCGGAAAACTTACAAATTTCGGATTTATGAAAGCGGTCAATACGAAATCTTTGACGGGGAGTAACCGTGGCTGTACTAGGTTGCCACAATGCATCCTCAAGGCATTTGCAGATTTCGAGAATTCTACTATTCTATTCAAAAGCGATTATTTTTCAGACCTTTTCGTCTATACTGACCCAGATCATTTCATGACTGAAGGTTCTGACATTGGACAGTCAGATCACTTTCTCTCATTTGGGGCTCAGTTTGATGGCCTGCAATTTTCTGTCATTTTGGGAAGGGACGAAAAACGGAAGCTTGAGGAAACGATTATCACCATGGATATACTGATTTCCTCGCTTACTCTGACAACTTGGATTATTCTACTCATTGCCATTTGGACAGTCGGCGGTTTATTTTGGTACACGAACCCAGTAGACAAAGGAAACCACAATTGGACATTTTGGTTATTAATTGTGACACTAAAACAGGGCGACGGCGATCTGCGCGGATTACGAAACAGGAAGAATATTAGTCTAATTTTTAGTTGGTTGGCAGTGACAGTCGTGCTGAGAAATTACTACACCTCTGCAATGACATCCTTGATGACAAAGATGACGGAACCGGAAAATATACCAGAAACCACAGATGAGCTATTCAGTGGTTTGAGTGGAAGTATGCCAATTGTTACCGATCACAAGTTTGGTTCGTGGTTGGAGTTCGATTTGAAGATGAATGAGAAAAATGAGAGCACGAAAGATGTAGTAAATACCCAAATTGGCAGAATCGCAGAGCGGGTTCGCTTCATTATGGTTAAAAATTCATACGAAGTAATTAGAAAAGTAAAGATTGGGGAACCGTTCTTATGTGAAAACCTGACAAACCGTAACAAGCTGTACAATGTGCGCATACCAAACTATTGCATTACAGACAAAAGATTCGCGGTGGTACATAACACATTTTCAGCATGGCCTAAAGATGATAATTTGCGGTTTTTGAAACCACTCTTCGATCAGTTTGGAGGTAGGCGAATAGTGAGGAATGTCGACCATCCATTTTTATCTAGGCCTTCATACTGGCAGGTGTATAGAAATTCGGTACTTATTCGGAAAGCGTTTAAGGCATTTATAGCTTCATTTACAGAGAGTGGGCTATCCAGCAAAATGCACAAAGATATAGAGTGGGAGGCGCAGATGAATAAAATAAAGGAGTGTAATAAAACGGGAGAAGTTACAAATTCATGGAACTGGTATACCTACAGTTGGCAGGTTGTCAGTGGAGAACACGGTTCGAGTGGTTCAGAAGAATCAGAAGAACCTATGAGAATGCAGCATGTTACGTTTGTCATAATTCTCTACATATTTTTGATCGCATGTGCTATCATATCATTGCTGACCGAAGCTGCGGTCTGTAATATAATGCAGATATTTAATTCCGAAGTATACAAGATTTTCAGATGGATTCATGTGTAGAAAACTAGTGTAGCATTCAAATCCAATCAAGCACAAAATTATTTTATATATTTTAATTATTAAGTTATTATCACTAATTAGAAAACGGCATGTTACAGTAAAGTACAATGATAGATTATTAGCATACCATGCTACTGGTAATTGAAAGGCAGAACAAAATTTGTTCAGCTTTGAATCCATATTGTCATGAGATCAACCCGATTTGAATATATGTTGGTACAGATCTGCTGTCATCGGCCTCTTTAATGTAGATTTGGTTCAGAACTGTTGATGTTTTATTCAATGTTTATTTACAATTGGAAATTAATCCATTGCCTTTTTACACACACTTGATCAGGCTATTAGTATGGTCACATAATAAACTGTGTATGTAGGTCTTAAGAAGGTACACATTAAGCAATATTCAATTTAGGATACGGTAAATTGGTTTTCAGCTTGTATGCAAAATTAAAGAAGTGGTCCAGAATATATCGTTAGAGCATAGAGATATTGTTTCATCTTATTAAAAGAATTTTATGCAAATATGAGGTACAAACAAGTACAGCTTTAAATTTGCATGAATTTGTAATGGTCAACTACCAACTAAAAAAAATCTATTCCGTCACAATAATAAACATTTAATTACAGCATAACCAAGTTGACAATCTGAGACAGACAAAAGTGAAGTAGAACGACTGTCGTAACATTGTCCACATAATTAACACTTCCCAAACGAATCTTTATTGGTTGGAACGATGCTACGTCACGAAACAAAATTACTCGCTTCGTTCTAGAAACGAACGGAATTACTTGCGATTTCAGAAATGACAAAAGTCCAACCGATTCTCCGTACACTCTTCCAAATGTTCCGAAGCAGACCAAAATCCCGAGTACCCCATTAATCAAGCCAGATGAGAAAACCAATAGGTGTGGAATTGAAATTCCAGATCCACTTGAAATCAATGCATACAAGCAAATAATAACTGAGATAGTCACCATATTTAGAATTGCTAAAACCATATTGTCTTGATGTATCAAATTGTAGTATCTTGAAAGCAACTGAATTTTCCGGTATACGATCATGACGTTAGGTGGCACAAGAACTCGAGCTCCTTTCGTTGCTGCGTTCATGAATATTGTAGATTGTTGCGCCGACTTTCGAAAGAATTTCATGTAATATCTGAAGCAATACGCTGGCAGCAGAGACATTTCAAACACAACGAAACAGAAAAATCCAATCATATCCATACACAACCAAAGCGTCCAAATAGAAATCACAGTTAGCTTGATACTTGACTCAAATGATAAATATAAATGGCCATTTGATGCCGATGGGAATTTGCATTGGTTTAACACAAAGTATGCAAACGTCGCTGGAGAGCAGTTATCCAGCCATCTTTGAAGTACATAGAAAATTGGTAGTGTAATTGATGTGATGCATCCAGCAAATTGTGTGAGCTGAATTGTCCACCTCTCGTATTTTGTAAGCCCGATTTTTGACAATATTGGATTGCCTAAACACATTAATGTTTTATTAATTAGTTTAGATTGAAATCTAATACTTTTAATTGTAGTATATCGAAAGTCTTACCGACTAGATGCCGCCTTTCGAACTGGAGTAACAAGTTAAATGATTCAGTCATCATGCGACATTTTATAATAGCCGCAAGCTTTGTCAAGAACATTGCGCCGTTTGCTGCGCTGTACAGCAAGCACTCCATTGTCACAAGTTGGGTTCGAATGCTTTTTCCATATAAAGTTTGAACGAGTATGACAATGGTGTGAATTGTAAGCATGGATAGCTTGAATATTTGATTCTCCATGCTGTCCTTATGGACAGATTTCAATCTAAAACTGGTAAACTTATTGGAACCAATTTTAAATGTTTGTGTGAAAGGAGATGTTCCCAGTTTTTCTTGAAGTTGCAAATGCAATTTAAAAATCCTCAAAAGGTTCTCACAGAAAAGCATTTTCTCCGTCGGTCGACCTAGATCAGTCGAGACGATCAACGTTTATTACAGACTTAGAATGACTTTGTAGTTTATACTTCGATCCGATGTTTTTGAACAACATTTAACTTTGTGTGAGCTGACGCATACGTGTATGGTAAATAATCGATTGTTCCTCACATGTTACGTACGAAACAAAAAATGGTTTACACGAGACGATTTTAAATATTGCAAATACATTAATATGCACGTTGAGACGGGCCCAACGTAACGAAACAATTAATTAATCCATGAAATACATCCCATTTCAATATCGCTGTAATTTTCCCAAGCTGAGCAGTCGATTTTCTCTAGTTTAAATCTACATGAATTATTTAATTCGAATATTTAATTTTTAATAGTTCCACGAAATTGATGCCTATCGATAGTCTATTGACGATAGATGATCCCCATCGAGTTGATGGGCAATCGTTAGGATTTTAGTTAGTTTGGCATACCCGCTGGAGCTTCCTTCCAGGGGTACTCTGCCAGAAATAGGGAGTTTACGTTTAGAAGTTGACGGCTCATAAAAAACCTCAAAGAAATCTTCAATAATGAAGTAAATGTTACGTTTAAAATCAATTTCTCCAGCTAGTCTCCAGAGCAGACTTATCATTTACGAGCATCAGTTATACTCCCTACATATCTGCAGCGTGAACACATAGACACCATAGGAGTTTTCTTAAACCCAGCAGTTTTCTAGCAGTACGCATATATAATCGGTCATCTCCCGGAGGCGAAATCCGAGGAAATTGCTTCTGGGTCTTGCTCTTGTGGCTAACGTCGGGTGTCCCGAAGTTGACAACGATAAGAGCTCCTGAGGCTTCACGATATATCCATCCGTTAATGCAGTTACCTACCGTTAGCTTGACAACTTCACTCTTTGCCTAGAAAATTGGAATTGACCATAACCATTTTGGTAATACGCAATATGATGATGTATGTGTATGTGTAATTATTAAATAGTACATGCACGTGTGTGCTACTATTTGATTCTAGATGTGCTACATATGTTAAAACTTTAGAACTATGTACGTGATTACGTATTCGTTCGGTAGCACGGCGTTGACACGAATTTTACGTATATATTGTAAAGTGTGAAAATGTCGAGAATCATGTTTTATAATTAACGGATACGGGTTACATTGTGTATTATGGATAATAAGTGAAGGGTAGAACTTGTAAATGACTAGTTGAGTTGCATCTGTAATTGTAGTTATAGATCAAGCCATCAGACATCAATTTTTAAGACTGCTTGTCATCTAGAATACAATTTAATGATTCTTTTGACTTTAGCTGAATTTAATGAAACACAGGGCTTTAGCTAAATGCTCAAAATAATAACTATAGACTGTGACTCAAGATTGGGTTTGCCTGAACTGTTTCTTACAATTGGTGCAAATTATTATGATTTCGTACTGTGTTCATAATATTGAATTATGGCCAAGCGCATGCATTGTGATATGTTTATGCTATATTACAGAATAATTTCAAACTATGTAATGAGACTATTTGCTTACATAGTCACTCGTAGGTTGATTTATGAGACGTCTAACCTGTAGTTAATTATAAACTATATTAATCCAATGCTTTAGTAATGCTAAAGAGTCTTAAAAGATACCAATAATTTATTTCCGAGCTGCACGCGTAATCGACCTATTAGTAATGAATGATTGAGTACTTCATTTCCAACATGTTGAGAAGAATAAATCTGCAGTGGGTATTGATTTTATTTATTCTGGAACTTTTGTAGAATTAAAATATGCTTTCGCCAAACCCAAAACCAGAAGAAAGATACCAGAATTCAATCTATGTGAACATGGGTAAAAATTTACAGAGCAGATGAGTGTCTTAGATAAATTTATCCATGAACACTTCGTTTCATATATACTGAAAGAAAGCTTAATATAGGATTTTTACCTCGCCTTCTTAATAATCGTATGTTAATGCGAGCAGCCAGCGCTGCCTTCAGCAGATGAATTGTTTGATAACGCAATCAAAGTTCTTTTGAAATTTTATATAAAACCATGCATTGCTGATATTTTACAACGTTTCTGGATTACCTTTTTTACTGGAGTCGCAAAAACTCGAATTGTTTAAAGTTATTAATAACTAAAAGGTTTAAAAAAATAATATGTACTGACTTATTTAAAAGCAATGGAAAAGGATCTACCATATGGTAAATGCATGCATTGTCTGTTCATATTCCTGAAATACGTTGTACAGAGGAATGATATGAAGCTACTGACAAAAATAAGTTTTTAAAATTTCATTGCATTAAAATTTTGCTTTCTTTTTCAAAATGACAAAGCATTTCTTGTATGAGCAAAGTGTTCTAGCTAAAATTGGCTTTTAGCTGAATTTATGAAAATGTTCTATTTCTGTTTCTTATCATTTATTCGAATGGAATTATATGTTGAATGTGGTAAGCGACAGCTTAGAACTGTATGCCATAAAAAACTGGAGCCCTATAATATTCTTTACTATTACTGAATCAATCCCTAAACATCAGTAGCTTTCGTGCTGCCACAATTTATATGCAAACATAGTTTTCATACGTTGATTTACCCCAATTTTACCACTCGATAATGTGCCACATGGTAAATCAATTAACTAAACTTGCCAGGAGCACCAATATTGCCGCCTCGAGGAAACACGGTTCAAATACACGAAATTTGCACTTAAGTTCTTTCAGGCTTAATAAATTGCAACCATCTTGGGTACATTAAATAAGTTAACTATTATTACAACAACTGTAGTCTTTTGCAAACGATAAAACATTTACAAATTTGGGAAATTGTAAATTCAAGGATATTGCAGATCATACAGAAATATATTTGTATATGTAACCGTCTTTTAAAAATTTGTTGTTAATTGCGTCAAGAGTTTGAGTTACAACTTCAGTACAGGTGTCGTTCCATGAAGCATTATATAGCATTGAAAATTATTCAACAATATACACAAATACTGAACCTCCAACAATTTCCGTGCTTCAACATGGAAGTGTTAATGCTAACGGATAGAGTGTACCGGGACGTTACCAGCCGTTTAGGGTCCTTTGTTAAGTACACACACTCTGGTTGCCTTTATTGGAATAAGGAATCTGGACGTTTTGAGGCGTTTCAAGGCTACATGTCAATAAATTGGACGGTAATGGATTTCTTTGGCTACGTGTTTCCGTTTGTGCTAGGCTTGTACACGTATGCAAGATTGTTTTGCAAAGATATTTCCGAGACAGATGGCTCCCTTGGAGTGGAACACAGCCAAAATATTTTAACGTCGTTGTGCTTAGTAATATTTTTTGTTTCCATGGTATCGATTATGGCTCTAGGAAACATTCAAATCAAAATGAAGGACGAAATCGTTTCTGCATTTAACATGGTGTTTGACTTGAATAATATACTGAAACAAACATTTCCCAATTCATCTAGTGCGATTCAAGCATACAGCGTAAAGAAAACCGAGAGACTTTTCAAGTACTTTTGCTACGTTACCCTTCTGTTTCCATGTTTATGTGGAATTTCCCTCTTCAGTTCAGTTGACCCCGTTCACAACATTTTAGAGGACTTGTTTGAAATAAATATTGGGATGAACGGGCGATCGATTATACTGGCAGTTGCCGTAGTTTGGATTGCAATTTGTTACATAGGAACGGCGACCGTATTTTGTCTCCTCGGCATGATTTCTATTTTTCTTCCACAATTTTGGATAAGCGCAACCATGCCAAGTGACAGCATTTCGACAAAACAAAATGGTAAACAGTTCTACAAATTCCGAACCAGAAATCTAGGAGTTGTCTCTGAAGACATGATTTTGTGGACGTACCGTAGTTTTCAGTGTGTTGCAGCAGTTGAAAATACCGTTCTGTCGACAAATCAATGTGCAATGCATTCTACAGGGATTCTCGTTATGGTTGTAACTTCCGTGTTTTCTATCATTCGGTATTATGAGTTATTCTTTGATGAATCTGGTATGGGTTTCTCGTTACTAGGACTATTAACAGGCGCTGTTTTAGTTCCTGTGTCGTTGTACTACATGGAATGCTCAACCATTGATTTACTGGAAGTGCTGTGCAAACGTTTTAAAAGACGACTTCTAATTTTGACATTGCCAAACTCGTTTGCCTACAAGGTTGCCAAATCATTACGTCCCATTACTCCAAAACTTGGTGGCGTGTACTTTAATGTGAACCGCAGCACCTTTGTGGAATGGATTGACCAGGCTCTCAATTGTTTGGTGACCCTTGTTGTTACACTTCCATAGAAATTATTGTTCGCCTGCATGGAGCATAGTTTAGTTAACAATTCATAAGACCAACTGTAAAGTATACTAAATTCTGGAATAGAGTTTTGCCAATAAAACATTCAATTCAAAAACCGGAATTCCGAGTAAAATTTGGAACAAGTGACTGAGTGACTCACAAACAAAGTTGTCGCACATCATGCAAAAGACGAGGCATATATGCATGTACATAAATTTTCCGTACTTCGTGTAAATTCGTTGCCATTCCGTGAATGACTTATCAGAAACGTCAGTGAATAGTGAATACAAATCATTTCGTATGAGATGTTGTCGTTAGTTGTAAGTAACATGGATATATATATTATCGCCTCAGATTCAAGATGCTTGTAGTTGTAAATGGTATCAGTTTTCAACGTTAATATTACGTCGTACTTTGTATTACACATATGTGATTTGACTCCCTCATCATAGTTTGATGCATATCTTTATAAAACTACCGAACAGTTCCTTGGGTGACACCATATGCAAGACAAAATTATGAATTTTTATAATTTCTGTAGTACTGCGGCTGCTTATGAATTAAAGTAACGGTAAAAATGGGTCAATACATCTAGAATATCTACTTTTGTTTCGATCGTTTATGATTCATCTCTACATCAAATATGTGCATAGCAGCGAATAGACCCATAATACGGCTCCGGGGTCACTCATTGCAATAAACAAACAACTAACTGCAGATCTGTTTCCTCCTGAAAAATCCATTAGCAACAAGGAACTTTAAAATAATTGGCTCACCTCACTGGCATAAGTACATCTTCCTCGGGCTAGCCACTGCAACGGTTTATGGAATAAATATACAACAGAAACGCTATCTCGCAGACCGTTAACTTGTTAGAATTTGCTGTTTAAATTTTGGGAGTAGTTTAAGGTCCCTTAAATGCGGCAGAGAAGCGAATATAAAATGGAAGGCGTTCAGAAACATAAATCAATACATTCCGAAATATTAGTTTACTACAAGCGATTTGATATGGCGTTGTTCGTTCGCCAATCAGTAGCCGCAATTTTGCATTTCTTAACCATTCTGCCATGGGAACTGGTAGAAATAAGAATTCAGTTTGTCAATTTAATTACTCAGAGTAAATTAAATGCAGGTGCTTTGTATAATAATTACCTCATTTTCAATACGGATTACATTGTGCACAAAAATCATCTAAATTCCCTTCCATTGACACGAGAAATGCATACTATCAAGATTTTACGTTTTATTTTACCTACTTTGTGAGCATATCACAGATAACAGAACAGCGTGTCCAACAAAATTGCTTATTTGAATGGGAACAGGGCCACAAATACATACAAAGCGGGATGACAAAACAAATTACCATACAGAAGGCACAATTTTCCCGTTTTTCTGGACGCAAGTTTTAGTCGTTGTGTACGTGTATTAAACATTGTAGTAATTACATAAATCTGGCTTACGAGAGCATAAAATCTTCGTACTAAATGACGCACGAGGTTAAGCTGATTTTGTAACTTTGTGGTACTAGAAAAAATAATATCAACTAATCATTTACAATTCCCTGGCACGTGTAAACCATCCCTAAGACAAGGGGCGATTATAACAGGTTTCTAAAACAACATGAAATTCTGTATTTTGTAGCACTATCATTTTGTAAACAGTCCTGATGGCAATCTTTCACCGTGAGAAACTTCACCTAGGATCAGTAGTAGCCGCATTAAATTTTTAGTAAAACTATAAACCAAGTTGCATAAAAATTATACAATTTTACTCCATCTACATGGCAATTAACAATATAAAATAGTTTACGAAACAGGCTACCTGGTGTAGGTATATAATTTTCACTGAACTTTTGATTGACACACTATCTAGATATATAGTAAACATTTCTCCAATTAAAATTGGAAAATAAAATCTGATATCTTCTTCTGGAAGCTCTCGTCATACATTTAATTACGATTGCATTTTCCAGATTGCTGCATAACACTCTCAGTCTCTAATAAAAGCCGGTTCAGTGTGTACATGTCGAAAATGGAATTTTATAGCCGAATGTGCGCATATGAAATGAATACTTTACTCACTTTCTTTGGAACTTTGACTTTTGGATTCGTGATTTGGGTATCATTTTTTCGCCCTTACAACTTGGTCAAGGTAGGAATAGTCACAATCTTTGAATTTTGCGCATATTATTTGAAACAATTCTTACCACCTTTTTGTTATGTTTAGGACTATACGGATTTTGGCTACAAGACAATCAATGACAGCAATCAGGCTAAGAGAGCGACAGTTAACAGGGCACTTCGAAGGCGGAAGCAGGGAGACCTTCCTCCGCCTTATCCAAACAGTTGGTACTCAATTCTGGAATCCAGCTCCCTAAAACAAGGTGACGTGAAGGAGATCTATGCCCTAGGCCAGAATTTGGTGGCTTGGAGAGGAAAAGACAGCGGTCATGCATTTGTGGCGGATGCATACTGTCCACATCTGGGTGCTCATTTGGGAGTTGGTGGCTCCGTGATAAATGACTGCATTCAGTGCCCTTTTCATAAATGGAGTTTCGATGGTTGCAGTGGAAAAGTTCATGATATCCCGTACAGTTCCAGCAACAAGAAGAATTTGAGGAATCTCAAAATGTGGAAAGTAAAGGAAGTAAATGGCTTTATCTACATCTGGTATCACGCTGAAGGTGAGGAGTCTTCCTGGTTTCCCGAGGAAATTGACGGAATGTCGTCTGGTAAATGGAGGTACCATGGCCGTACCGAGTTTCAAGTCACTTGTCACATTCAAGAAATACCTGAAAATGGAGCAGATGTTGCCCATCTGTCTGTACTTCATGAATCTCCTGCCATTTTACAAGCATCTCCAAAATTCGTAAATTTTCTTGGAAATATTGTAAGGCACAAATGGTCTGCAAACTGGATGCCAAACACGGAACCTGGCAAAGAACACGAATCCATTATCGACATGACACACCATTTAAATTTGTTTGGGGGATTGCTTTCATGCTTTCATTTGACATTAACCGCAAAGCAGTACGGCGCTGGAATTGTAGTCATGAAGTTTTGCATGCCGTTTTGGCAGGGAGTATTGGTGCAGAATGTAACTCCTGTTGAGCCATTGTTGCAGAAAATTACTCATCGGTTTTACTCAAGTTCTCGCTTGTATCATTTGTTGAGTTTGTATGTCCTGCATGGGGAAGGTATACATATTTCAAGGGATATTGAAATCTGGAATAGAAAGTGTTATCTTCACAAGCCGCTATTGGTTAAGGAAGATGAGAAAATTAAGCAGTTCAGAAGATGGTATTCTCAGTTTTACTCTAATGATAACAGCAATACCGCTGATGTAACTTTTACAAATTGTAATGGAAATAAAGAACTTTGGTAGTTACACTCCATTCTTTAATTTAAATGAGGTGGTGGAAGACTAGCATACTTTAAACATACTATAATAAGATTTCCTGTTGGTGTTGGTGGACGGAGAAAAATAATTATAATTGAATAAAAATGCACTTATTCCGTTTCAGTTTTGAATGTAGTAAAAACGACTGCGCATGTTCATTTTTTCATAAGCACATTTCACGCCGTTTAGAACATAAATGACACTTACCAATCACTTCAAGTGGGAATAGTGGATATTCCATGAGTGATGTTTTATGATGTTCAAAAATGTGTGCAATATAGCGTATTGAATTTAAACTAGGATTGCATTCGATTCGTAGCCTTGTGTAGGCACACGCCATTAGCCTTTATATACCTAGTCACATACCTATGTATACCTATAGCCCTAAAAAAATCAGGTGAAATTTGTGCATGAAAACTGGAATTTTCCTCCGTGTCATATTTTAAATTGTAAAACATACATCTTCCGATGTTATCATGATTTGTGAGAAAATGTTATAGCTACGTCACTGGCTACTCATTTGATGTACCTATGCAGTATTTAACAAATGCACAAAACATATTGCAGATCATTTTACGTAACACTCGAAGCATTAAAATGTAACCTTTTATGTAAGTAATAGCTGTAATTAGTACTGAAATAGATTTCGTACATATAATCAATCCATTTTTGAACAAAGTTGAAATTTGCATAAGACGAGATGACATATTTTCCCACGAACATCTTAGTGTCAATAGTAAAACAAATTCCCACCGTTATTGTTTCATACATGAGCTATGTGAGTGTTATGCAATTCAGAACCCTAATTATGGTAAATGAGAAAATAATTGATCATACGACAACGTGAACCCTTCGTGTATATTTGTTTATCAGCCTTACTAGATCACCACTTCATATAAAACATACATACGACTCTTTGGACTGCATTAATTACTACAATTATGAATACGTTTGATCATACCTAATTGTAAAATCCAATCAAAAATCGGATGGGAAGTAAACTACAATAGTAATTCCACAATTTTGTTTGCGTAAATTTGTCCAATTACGAAATAGAAATCCCAACTTGTTTAGCTACTCTCGGTGGGAGATTAATTATTACTTTGTAATACTTTTAATTTTACAACAACAATTTTGGTACGTGGGAATTAATAAATTGTATTTACAGCACCTATAAATTTCTACCCTCTTTATCTCGTATAGATTTAAATTTTTTCTTCCGGAAAGTTCACTTTCAAATTGTTGATATAAAGAGACAGACCGGAACTTTTTGCTATACAGATATCCTCGGTGTCCAAGATGGGTTCACAATTTGTCGTTGTTCAGCTGCCATTGCTTACATTGTGTTTGGTATTTTCAATTGGTTTTGTCGTGTCATCTAACCACATTGGCAATGGGGAGGAAGTAGAACAATTTCAAAGTTTTATTAAACCCCGAATTTACCCCAACAATTCACAAGTTCACAACTTCATTTCCAATGACGCGTACGCGCAGCGGTGGCTTCAGGATAATCATTTTAATGTGGAGTTGGCCACCGAAAAATTCATGCACCATTTGGCTTGGCGGCAGGCAGAAAAAATTGATTCCATACACCAGGAGGACTGGAGTTTCTTCCGACAAGAATACCCACAATTTATTAACACTAATAATCAAAGTGAGTTACTTGTCGCAGAACTTTGGCTATCGGATTGGAACGTTCGTCGCGCCGTCTTGAGTGGTCTTACGCGGAAGCTGCTTCGTTGGATGATATATTTGCTGGAAATGTCAGAAAGGGAGTTTTTCAAAATCAGAAACGAAGGAGGTAAGAAAATACTCAGCGCCGTTAAAATTATTGATATGGAAGGCTTCAATACCCGGCAGCACGGGTGCTTTGCCTGTGAGTTAATTATATTGAACTTACATTGTAAGGAAAAGAAAGCACACACCCTGTCATTTATGTACATTATTATTTATGTTTTTATTTAGGCGCCCCGGTTTACACTGAATTAAGTCGCCTGTGGGAGACACACTATCCAGGACTGTGGAAAACAGTATACATGATTAATGGTAAGGGAAAACTAATGAAAATAGATACGTACCCGCGAAGAAAGACATGCGTTCTAATATGAGAAATGATTTTGCTATTTTTGTTTCCAGTTGGTCCAGCGTTCCGTACGTTTCTGAGGATGGGAAACACATTAAATTACGACCGAAATAAGGTTCTTCGACTGTACACAACTAGAATGGAATGGCAGTCTGTACTTGATCGTGAAATTAGCAAGAAGCTGAGAAGCCGCAGATATGGAGGATATATTAACAGAGCTTCAGGAGAATAGAAATCCGGATAGTGCACAATTTCAATCGTATTTATTACAGTTATTCAAATAAAATAAAATTTTATGACAGCAGTCGATGTCGACTAGTAAACCGTAGTTTGCCCCATTGCGAGGAAGAAACATTTTTTCATTGTTCTACTGCATGCATATTATCCCAAGTTGGGATTCCCAACCATTTGCATCCAAATGCATGCATGATATGTCTAGAATATCATAATAAAGATCTTATTCTATTGGCCATATTAACATTTTACTGACACGTTACGTGCTGTATCCGTCGCTGAAATATTGTTTATGCAGTCGCAGATCCAAATCAGCCAATTTACAAGAACATTACATGTTAGAATAGTAAAACCGCAATAGGGTAACATCAGTAATACAATTATGCATTCCAAATGACTTCCTTCCAAGTCACTTGCTCTAAATTTTAAGCAAACATATTAGTCATGCTTCTGCATATCACTTGATTAGGCGCACCAAAACGATATTCTCTGTTACTATCACAACGTGTTACTGAACATAGAACATGTATAAAAGTGTACACTTTCTGCGCATTTTTAACGACACAAGTTGTGATAATGGTGCCATCGATGCGAGTAACTTGAAAGGTCCCATACACTGACAAAAGTGCATTGTTGTTTAACACTTTGCGAGCTAGTTTATGTAATTTGTATGCGTTTATAAGAAATCGTATTTGTAAGGAAAATTTGATCATCAAATGTTACAGAAATAGGAATCCGTTTAAATCTAAATGTAATCCCAACGTAACTAGGTAATTTGAATTCTACAAGGCGTGTGAAGAGCATTTTTCTTTGCACCACACTAAAATAAATGGCTCACCCATCATGTATTATTGGTTGTGACATGTTTATTTTAAAACTATGTTGCCGACATACATTGTTAGGTAAACATTTAATAATGGAATTGGTGACTTTTTGTATATTATTACTATAAATCTGCCATTGTCAGAAATACATACCTTGGTAGGTACGTATGTGTATTTATTTGTAGCTTTTATATCAATCTACTTTTAATGCAGAAAACAACAAAGTCGCTGTAATTAATCCAATGTAAAATGAAGTGTTATTTGACAGAGATTTGTTGTTGTGGTTCAGGTTACTTCCAGATATTACCTGCTTACAATCAAGACAATGTCTGGTTGACTTATGACGGAAGATTTTGCCAGACCAAAATAACTGTTCTGTGAGTTTGCTTCCCTTTTACATTGTCAATGTCATTGTCGATGATTACAGTCTGTCTGACAATGAGACAAACGTCGCCAAAAATTCACGGCTGTTTAACGGTAAGTATTTTTTCCAATGTTTTATTTGAATTTGGGACTACAGTCACTAGCTTGAGCATTTATATTATTATATATGTGAAAATCGTAGCAATTGACAGATATTTGCATATGAAGTTTGTTGCCTGTCTAGCAGGTGTATAAATGCATCGCGCTGAAGTTTATGTAGAAGATTTGTGTCCTTTAATCTATTTGCACAGATCATTTGCACAATCTGTTGTTGTATTGATTTCAATAACCATAATGTTTGCTTTAAAAAAGCATGTCTTCCGGCAATTTTAAATGGCATTTCAAAATATTTGCTACAATGTTGTATATTGCCAAAACTGGATCATATAAAAATCTGTAATGCAAAATGTTTGTAGCTATTGTTCTATTTATAAAACATAATTTGTCGAGGAAGTATTTACATACAATACATATTTTTTCAGCAGTATTGACATTGAGTTGCATATGTTAATAAACAAACATATACGAGTTAATTCCTTCATACTCCAATCATTTTTAGATTTTTATAGCAATCGACCTTGAGCTGGAGTAAGCTGCTGCAAGGACCTAATTGCTAGTTGAGCCATGATCAACTATAAAAGCAGAAATCGTACCTATCTCCGGCATTCAATTTTATTAATCAGTAGAGAAAAGATTACTACTATAAATTGCATTTTGCATATTTTTCAGTGAAAGTCATTAAGCAGTTTTCCATTTTCTACTATGAGTTTCAAACTCAAGTTGGCGATGGTCATTTTTGTGGCCGCGGCTGCAATTCTTGTGTCCGCTAGTCAGGTAGGTAAACCTATTTTTCACATTTTCAAACCCAATAAACCTTCAGTCTTTGCATTGATGAGATGCAATCACACTAAAATACCTATCTATTACTTTTAAATATAGGAGGCCATGGAGGAAGGAGTGAATCCAAAGTTTTTTACGAATTTCAATCTTTCCAACTTGTTCAACTTCCGCCCAAATAAAACAGGTTTCAGGATACCAGGCTTACCATTTTTTGGCTAACGGAAAAGACTGCATGAAAGAAGGTGATTGGTATATACATTCCTATATGTATTTGTATGGGATTCAATTCAGGTTTCGGGTCTATTTCTTCAGCACATTAAACATAGTTATACGTTAAATAAAATATAAAAGTTTTTAGTAAATTTAAAGTTTAGTTTGTTGAGCATTAATTTATTTTTGTTCCGGTTACTTATATGGAAATACATTGGAGTCGAGTTAATCTCACATTGCATTTAACGAGTGAAGTTGTTCAATTCTGAGTTCAAGATAAGTGTATAATAGAAGTTAAAAAGCACAGTTTGATTTTGAAGACCTTAAGGAAGACACGAATTAATTTTGTTACCCGTCAATATATGCTCGTGTTACATACGTTTTCGTGTCATCAGCTAAAGATAACGATAATTTCCAGCAATATGATTTTACATTATTCCATTACATATTACATTACATTACACTACACAATATTTCGTAAATTGATATAAAATTGTACGATATGCGTCTTGGAAGGTGACATGAATGCCTCATCTCTGAATTATTCATACACTACACTTTCGGGAATTCGGGTTAACACCCGTCCTAGTTTTAATGGGGCATACGTTAATTATTTTCCATTTGAATAACCACTTCTCAAATTTAACTAGACGCCTTGTCAACTGTCAGAACACTATGTATGATTGAACATGTTCGACGTAACTCTATCTCATGTAGTTTAACAATTTCAATGCATATATCAATTTGCATTAAAAAAACTGTCCCGTAAAAATACCAGGTATAGTTCTTGAATTTAATTTGAAGGTTGAATATTCACATAAAGTCCAAGCTGAAGTCGCTTTTGTAATATAATTGAAAGATAAGCGCTTCAGGTTACTCAACATCAAAGGGTCACTTCGTCAAATGCTAGAATTACAGATATACGTGTAATATGAGGGATTTAATATGCGCTATTCAAAGACTCGCAGCGTGGCCACAGTACGTGTCTCTGTGTCAGAAGATATAGTACAAAAACACTCTGCACTTGGCTATTCGTATCGACGAAGTTGTAATCTATGAATTTACAAGAAGAAACTAGCTCATACGAAATCAAGGAAATCAAGACACTAATCTGTTACTGTGGCTTCCAATAAACTACAACTGTAGTTGAACAGCTCATATACAACTTGAAAGGATCAATTATTCGGTCCATCATAATGTGTGCGAAAACGAGGATGACGAAATGCGGGGCTCCAGGGGTTACATCCCTCTTGCTAACACTGTTCGTCATCACCTTTGCCACTGCCGTTTACGCACGGAAGATGTCACACGAAGAGAAGGAAATCAAACGTTTGTTTCCATACCGTGCGGACAAATCTGTTCAAAATAATTCAACCGTTAACATTACGGAATTAATTTCTCTGTTCGGACGCCATAACTGCTTTGTCCTTATCACGAACTACCAATCCAGAGACATTGACAAATCGCTCAATTTTCCTGTTGTAATTAGGGATCTTGTGCCTAGCCCAGTCTGGATTCCGATTGCCCTTTTGTACAGTTGGGTGATGAGGGATACAAACTATACACGGCTGATGGAACCCGGTGTGGAATACAGGGCACATGACCTATTTGAATTTTCCAAGTACGTTGTATATGTACGCGAAGAGTACAAGCTAGATCGATTTGTTCCCAAATTAAATCGAAGTAGTTACGTCCTGAATGTAAGGTCCTGGAACTGTGAGGTAGAAATTGGCGTATCTCCGCCCGAAACCATATTCGAAATAGTAAATTCGTACAGTGTTGGGTTGGGCTATCCCAGATATTGGTATTTCCCATCTGAATCCTATGGTTCCAGTAACCATCGACATGGCGCCAATTACGTCTTGTCTAATATTGCAAATTTTAATTTGCTGGTTCTTGAAAGTGTTGAGTTAAGCAATAGACAAATTTCGTACTGGATCGAGGCATATGTGGAAATAACTGATTCAAGCGCATCTACTTCAATTACAACGTTTGGAATTGTAGAAATTCCATTCCGTGGTGCATCCGTTCATAAGCTACGATTTTACAACAGATGCCTTGACTGTAACAAATATTCATACTATCCTGTTTTAGCGGTGCACGCAACATCATATGCCAACGCAGTTCATCTCAGTATCCTGCAGTTGTCTGGTCTAAGTTTTCTGGATACCTCGCAAAGGTTAAAATGGGAAATCACAGATCAAGGAAGTGCAGTTTATCGAGCAACGCGAGATATCTCTCGTCAGATAGTCAACACATGTAGCGATCCACCCATGATCAAGATTGTTAGGAGCGCACAATCTCCAGAAACGTATGTTCATGTTGAGACAGTTGCATTTGTTACGGTTTTAAAATCCGTCTTTGGAAATTATAGCTATCCTATGAGTTCTAGTAAGGCATGCGACAACGGAAATGTGGTAGATGAATCAGAAATTTCAAAATATCCATTTCGTATAGCATTACATGTTACAGGATATTTGAGCAGGTCGGTTCGTCAGCATTATACATTAACACTCGAAGACAAAAGCACCAACATTAGGTTCGTCAGTTGCGACGTATTAGGATTGGAAACACTAGCTTTCACCGAATTGATGTATGTATTTGACTGGAAGATTTGGGTAGCAATTCTTGTTACGATTTCGTTGCAATCAGGTGTCCTGACGTTACTCAGGCATTGCTCATTTAAAAGCTTGGTACATATTACCGAATGCTTCATTGCAATGCTAGTCGAGCAAGCAGTTAACCTGAAACAGTTTGAAAGAAAGCGATACTATCTTTTCATCTTTCTGGTTACGTCGGTTGTCATTAGCAATGCGTATAAGAGTAAAAACATGTACAATATCTTGACTCCCAGAAAGGCAATACAAATGCAAACATTTCGTCAGCTGATGGAAAATAACTTCTCCACATACAGTCGTTACGGAGGAGGTGTAGCGAACGCTTTTTCGGGAAACAAGAGCAAAATTATATTCCCAACAGGTAAAGATAGCATAGTGATAGCAAGAAAATACAAGCAAATCGACATGTGGTCGGAAATGGGATTGCTGTCTGAGATTCCATTTAAATATGATGCTAGAAATGGGAGTACAAAATGGCTAAAATATTATCGTAAGATAGCAAACTTCACAATGCTGCATCCAAGAACTAGGTTCATTCTTCCAAATGAATTAAATGTAGAATACCTATTCGGTGACGTTGAGCAACGTATCATCGGAATTGAGGAGAATTATCTAAAACAAGCAATCAAAACTTGCAAAAAGGTCGCTGTTGCACTACCTGATTACTTGTGTCATTCATACGCCTCTGAACTGCGAAAAAATACAACCCGAGTCCAGATTGACATTGGACAGGAATCTGTTGGGAAATATTTTTTAGGATTTTATTTCACTGGAACGGTTCCACCACAACTTCAACAAAGGATCATTTCCCTTCCTTCTACCGGATTGTTTGAATGGTGGCAGAAGATACTACGTCCGAGAAAGTTACATGGAAATAAAATGGTCGAGTTGTCATCACCGAATATGGGTGGTAATATTTTGCTCATATTTTGGTTGCTTGCTCTAGGACACTTACTGGCAGGATTTATAATTTGCGTGGAAACAGCCAATGCAAATCAGCTCTGTATAGTCTGGGCGATAAGGTCATCGTATAAAAACCTGAAATTCTATTTACGTAGCAAGACGCTCAGATTTTTAAATGTTGCCGATACGGGTGTCAAACATGTTGAATCATATCCGACTATGGCATCCATTGGGATTCAAACTGACGAAAATTGATGTCACAGGCTAATAAGTCGTTGTTTAAATACTGTTTAATTTCTGTATAAATATGTGTACAAAAATGTAATCATGGTAACTGTATGCAGCTATATGTTGTAAATATGCAAATGCTATAAATATGCTATATGTTATGCTAGCACTAAATTAATAAAATACGTTCCCTAATCTCATTTTCTATTGCGATTTTATTTTATTCCATTGGCTGGACGCAGCTGCATTTAAATAGACGTAAGGCCCTTTCCTCATTTCGTGTGATTATATAGTGGCATCCGAAATTACACTGCAAATAAATGTTCTTTGAGCAATACAACTTTCCGAAATCTTTTCAATAGATAAGTCGTATTGGTGAAGGCATCTGTAATGGTTGTTTAATCGTACTTTCTTTCGGCCAATGCAATTTAATTTTATATAATTATTAAGCTATAACTATTAACTAAATATACATACATAATATATATACATACTAAATACATATATAAATATATGGTATATTATTTTAGATGGATATTATTTTAGTATTACTGTTACTATATTAGATGGTTAATATAATTGGATCCCATCTAAATGAAGTATGTAGAATTAATACGATATTGAGTATTGATCCAATAAAAAAGGAACTTTGGTATTAAACCCATAAGAAATACTAGGTTGTAATAAATCGATAAAATAATTCATTTCATCAATTAGTTTGGGACGATGTACAGTGTTCCAAAGATGAATGTTGAGGAAGCATACAATATATAACATATTAATGCAATCGTCCATATCCAATTCTAATTCCGGTGCTCATATTTCAGATACGATGTAGTGTTGATTAGTACCGACTACCGATACCCGATTGATCGGATAGGAGCTGGGGAAAACGATACTTTGCAAATACATATATTGAATATGGGAATGGATTTTTTAGGCGGCCATATTACCATAAAATATCAAATTTGTGACTTAGAAAGTATTGGTCGGAAAGTAGTTTTGATTATTCAAATGGACGGTAAAATGGTTTACCTTCCTGGTACCTCAGATTTGTTACAAATTCCCTTTTTCACTGATAAGACTACATAAATACATTAAGTTTGCGTCCCGTAATTTTCTTAAAATATAAGGTTTCCTCTCAATTATTGTTCATCTTCAAAAAGTAAAGTTTTTTTGCTGTACCGTCACATGCCAAAATAATTGTATTCCATATAGCACATGGATGATAGAGTTATAGTTGTACGTGACTTCTAGATTACATTGGTTACCGAAAACACTTACTACTTTACTCGGGAATAATTTCGTGGATGTACTGACAGAAAGCTTGAAGTCACAGAGCAATTTACGCGAACAAAATCTTAGTGACCGACCCAGCGCTTACTGAAATAAATTGTTACGATTTCCAAAAGTGATATGCGTAAATTATGCATATTGTAAAAATATTTACAGGATTGCAAAATAACGCTTTTAAATTCATATTTTTACTACTGGTATATATAGCTGTTCGTATTTGAGCAATTAGTCACCCATAAAAAAGCGAAATTCCCAGAAACGCTAAAATTGATTACACAATTTTTTCCATAATCATTTGATATTAAATTATTTGCCACATGCTTGCAGTTGCCACTTACTTCAGCAAACTCGTGACACCATTCTATTTTATAACAAGCTACAATCTAATTTTACCATGGTATATAAGAGGAGAGAAAGCTATAACGTATGCATATTATACATTGGATGGAAAATTACTTTAATAATTAATATTAGGATTTTTAGCAATTGACAGAACTACGGCGCCACTCTGTTGGTGCCATAGGTATGGTTGGATTTTCCAATATATAATATATACTCTTCACTGCTACCTGTTCAATTTTATCTGGAAAATTAAGTTTAAATTATCCTCGCTCGGAGAAGCCATGGTTGTTCTGAGCTGCGACCATTAAGCAACGAACTTTCCTCAGAATGATACCATATTATTAACGAGTTCATATAGCAAACGTGAATTTTCTTCATCTTTGAGGGCCGTTAAGTTTGCGATATATACAATTTGTTTCAAATTATTTTAACACTAAAAAACAGAGATTCAGTAGCTTACCAATATGAATAAGATTATTACTTTAGAGATTATTGTTGCATATTCGTTCTGCTTTGTGACAAATGTAACCACCAAAAACATTCAAAGTAACTATAGCTTCAGAATAGACACGTTGAAAACGTTTCCAGTGGCGACCTGTGAGTCTTATACAACGCGGGAGAAGGTTGCAAAAATGAGGTCGTCAAACAAATCTTTACTCGTGGGCAACATTCCTTTCAACATATCAAAGGTATTGTCCACCCTTGATCGGGTAAACTGCTTGGTTGTCGTGGACAACTTTCTGAATATTGATATCGAATTGTCGCACGCTACTGCAATTCTACGCCGTCCACAAATTGCTATTGTCAGCAATATGCACAAACGCTACTTCGAACGTTATAATCTTTTCTGGATTCCATTTGGCTTACTGCATGATACTGAAATGACGGTTGGACAAGATTGGTTCCAATTTATTTGTAATCAATCAAAATACCTGTCCGATTTCGAGTTTACTGCATCATCAACATCCGAAATTAAGGATTTGTGTTTAAGCTCTAACTTCTCCAAATACGTCACACAATCAAAGTCTTGGAATTGTCAGGTGCACATCTCAATCCTTGTTACTCAACCTATTCACCAGTATATGTTTCCCCCTTTGCTGTTTCAGCACATTCCTAACTTTCTTTCAATTCACAAACGCCATCAATTGCCATTTCCCAGCACTCCAAATGTACAATTGCTCGTTAATTCCAAGCAATTCCCATTGACAATTTCTGGAGAGTTTCTGGAGGGCTTGGGAGTTCCCATGTTTAGCGTTACGATTGCTTCGGGCAACTTACAACAGTACCGCATAGTGGGAATATGTAGAATAGCATACTCCATCCGCCACAGAGGCAATGAAATGCTTTGCATTGACGTTTCATTTGGACAGATTTTCAAAAGCGCATATCCAAAGGAAGAAGAAACACTTTGGCTAGTCCGTAGGGATCCATGGATACCCCTAGATAGTCCATCGTTTAAATTTATGGACAATTTGCAAAGTTGTCAGAATCAATTAACATTACATAACCGTTTGAAAGAAATGTCTTCAACGCCGGCGAGATTTAATCATGGTGAGATGCTGGCTTCTGCGATCGCATCAGTGATCTTTGCGATTATTTCCAACGCAACACTTCAACCTGATCGTGGAAACTGCAAAAATGGAAAGTTTTTTTCGTACAAACACAAATTGGTATTTCGAAACGAGCCCTCTACGTTGAAAGTTGTCGTCGTTGACGATCGATTTGCGGAAGCATTTCCTCTATCGTACAGCGATGACATGAAATACTTTTCTTTTGTGAGCTGTGGTGGGGACAAGGGACAAAACTCGTTTGGATTGAGCGACTTATTCAACGTCTATGGCCCCTATACATGGACTTTCATTCTTTTTTCATGGGTGGTCCTGGCGGAGGCCAATAATCGGTTTTCAGTGAGTGTATCGTCAAGAATAAACCTGTTCTCACATTTTATGCATTTCATCAAACTTGCGTTGGAACAGGGTGACCCGTTTCCGGCAAGCTTACTCCAAACTGCTAGACACCGAAGTGTTATTATCTCAGCTTGCTTGATGGCAATTGTGCTTAGTGGAGGATTCAAAGGCACAAATATCGACAAGATGATATCTTCAAGAACGCTGCTTCCGTACACCAGATTTAAGGAACTAGTGGACGAAGGCTTTACAATCTACGCTAGGTCGCAGAATATTCTTCGCACAGAATATTTTGAGACACATGGACTCCTTCAAGCGTACAAAATTCCTATACCAGGCACATCCAATCATTCCGTGGAAATGAGCAGCAAAAGAAGGATTTCTTACGTGGCCTATTCTGAAGTTGCAGAGTGGGCCGGTATCGAAGATTTGATTGAATTTGATATGCAGTTGAATACGTCAGCTAATGATAACTCAAGATCACATATAGAAAAAAATACATCCCTTCATCCAAACACAACAAATAGTTTCTTAGAAGCAATTAAGCGTTCTAATGTGGATTGGAAAATAATGACCTCCAAAGTTGTTCGTTTATACAAACCGAAAATATTTGGGCCCTTGATGGATTCACAAAAGTATATTCTTTATCAGCATTTACTGTCTTGCAAAAAATCAGCGCTTTTACTACCAACATACGTGGCTAATGAATATGCTCTGAAACTATATCAAGCTAACCCAAACTTTAGAGTTAATGTGGGCCATGCAAGGAAAAATAATATTTCTTTCGGCTTTCTATTTTCCGGCTTATATGATCCCAAATTTACTACACGGTCTAAAGCAGTCAAAGTTTCAGGAATTTGGAACTGGCTGTTGGATTATGCCGGCGGCAGCACCACAAAATTTGCTCCAGTTTTGAGAGATACATCCTTGAAGCGACCAAATATGAAAAGCAACATGTCCACAATATTTTTTATTCTATTGCGTGGACTTGCTTTTGCAACAATGTGTTTTGTTTTAGAGTACATATCTGCCAGGTTGACTCAACTACGTTTCATTTGCCAAATAACAAGGGAAGGTTTCTTAAAATTATTTAGACTTGGAACCAACTTCCTTCACAAATTGACCAATTATACAGTAGTTACTGTCATAAATAACTAGTACCCGGACGCATGTTGCTCCGTAGAAGGAATTTTATATTACTGTAAATACATACAATGAAAATTCGAGTTAAATATGTAATATATTTATGATAATAAACAATATTGAGGGAGGATAGTATTTACTAGGATGTTCTAATGATTTTGTTGTACTGACTTGAAGGCAAGAGCTTTTCTTTGTCTGCCTTTTGTGGCCAACTATGCTATAACAACCACTAGTTAAGAGAATTGTATCGCTAATGTTATACAAGATTTATAAAAAATACATTGCATAGTACATAATACAATTGTTATAAAATATTTTCGATAACGTAAACATAGACTAAGATCATTCTTAACATAAAAACTATGCCACTATTATCCAAGTAATTACACCACTTACATCTGTCAATATCCCGGCTTTTACCCATTTTTCTTCTTGGGATCCTGGATAATCTTATTTTGTTGTCCTATAGGGAATACTAAACATTACAGGTATAAGTGAATTATACAACGTCTGCTGCTGCTGCGTTCAAATTTTGAAATAAATGTCCATTCTATTACAGTTTAAGGGAGCACAATTTACTCCCACATCGATCATGTAGATTCATGTTCGTAAGTTTAATAAATTGCATTAAGTCTGTCGATTAAATTTTGTGTTAATTATAAGAAGTTTGCATCCGTTGTTTTACAACTAGTACCAATAAGCCAAATATTTAAAAGTGTTCTAAAATTAGTAATTTTTTCAATGGTATATTTAATCGTCGTTAACTTAATTTCAATAAACAAAAAAAACTGTAAAGAATGGGATAGTCTTTGTTTGTGTTTTAGAAAATCACTTTTCAAAGCCACATGTGTTCCCATCCTTGTTTATCATTCGTCTCTTGACGCCCTTCAATGCAGGTTGTATGTATTCAGTTCCTTATGAAGGTTACTATAATGCAAGTCAGCGTAAAAGGGATTAGGAGCTGACAGGATTGCTCGGCGGTAGTATTATGTCCTGTAGATCGAAAGCGCATTCCTGTTTGTTATAAGAATGCATCATGAAACATGAAACAAGAACGTATTTCGTCGGGCTACCTAACAATTGTTGTATTGTAAGCTAATTGTTGGCTAAATCGAAACTGCCTTTTGTCTATTCTAGGATCGATAACGGAAAACTATACTTCCTATTATTTATATTGGTAGCATTGGTCTGCAGTAACACATATACCAAATCGTAGCTTGCTGCTATGGCATGCGACTTTCTAAGTAAAAAAGTTTTTGTGAAGATTCGAATTAATGTAATGCCAATCAATGAATCTGGCACTATATCGTTAAATTACAATAATTGAGATACGATAATGTAATTCAAATACCAAATGATATTAATGCTGCGAAATGTGTAGAACCAATTACTTCAGTACACTTTGTGTCGCTTTACTGTGAAAGTGACGATAATTAAACTTAATTCCGGTATTCAATAAGAGCGTTTACGAAAATGACATGTACATACATGCATACATGTTATTGCTACATTCTATAATAATGTGCAAGATTCAACGAAATATGGGAAAAGCCATAAAGTAACTTAATTGGACAAGAGGGGGAGTTTAATAATAAATATTAAGGAACACAAATATTGACAAATACAAACTCATGATTTAGGTAATTACTTTGTGATGAGTGAACCTAATTTATATCTTACCAGTAAAATGTCGTGTTCAAACTTACACAAACAAAATTAGATAGCTTTGACTACGAAATAATGAGTGTTTTTGTCAGTTGAATTACTGAATGCCAAGGTCACTTGAATCCCAATCGTGTCATGTCATCTTTGAAGGCCGTCAAATCTTGCAAAACCAAGACTCATTCATGCTATTTTATGCGTGCAAACAATTATAACTTAATTAGCCACGTAGCGCTCCCATATGCCAGTGAATGGTAGACAATGTCTTGCCATTCCCAAACATTCCCTGATAAAGTAAATATGCTCATTATTCACAGACTCACACCTTCAAGGTTTATTACGTGAATCAACTAATACGCAATTCACAGTCGCATTTTGGCTAATTAACTCTTGTAAAACCAAGTGCCCGTCTGCTTACTCATGTACAACTTGTCCAACTATAACAAATTGCCAGTAATATGTGCTGTTTCCGGCTTTAACGCATGGGAAATGTATGCAACAAATAGATTACAAGCACACGTCTGGTTGTCTCTGTCCCTTCGTGTTACTAGGGCTAGGAAGAAGAAAGCGAAAGGTTGCACAAGTAAAACTGCTTCCACATAGTCTTAGACTACAAACAAATTATTGTCATCTACGACAACCAAAACTGCAAGCAACAAAAAAGATGAAGCGTTTGGCGTACTCGGAAATTGTCGCAGGTGTCCTAATTCTCATTCTGGCCGGTGTGATATTTTGGACAATAGTTCTGAAGGTAATCGAGTACATGGCCAAGCAGGAAACGAGACTTGTCAACACGTCGACCTTCCAGTTCCCATCCATCTCAAGTTTTATTTCTTCAACGTTACCAACTACGAGGTTGGGTTAATTTTATTTGTATTTTTAACATTTTTAGCAAGGGATAAAAGGAAAGGCAAAGTGTTTTTTTGTGAAATTACGTGGCTTAGAGAGAGATGAATGGCATTTTATACGAAGAGCAAAATATACCTTTTATTTTAACACATAGGAATTTCGTATGTGTTAACAATTGTGACACAGTAACTGATGTTGATCTCTCTCAGTGTCACGCAATTTCTCAAAAGCACTTTACATCTCCGTTTATTCCTTGCTAAAATGTTAACATATAAAAATGCGATTTAGGTGTTAACACGGCTGTCGTTTGGTGTTAACAGACGTGTTAACACCTGAATCGCATTTTTATGTGTTAACACCAATGTTAACACACAAATTGAGCCAAACCCGATATGTATAATCCTACCGAGCATCTTTGTATGTAATACATTTCTATATTTTTATACCATTTACCAATGTAGAATCATTGGCCTACCTGTCGAAAACCATCTTTACTGTAATGGTTGAAGAAGATGCAAAGCCGGGATGCTCTCGCCAAAAATAAAAAAAATATGTTAATTACAATTAATGGAATGGCAGGTACCGACAAATTGTGATTCAATAATTATTACAATGACTTATGTCTTGTTTAACACAATCGTAACATGGACTTGGCAGCACAAACCCAGTATTTATGTCTCGCATACATCGTTATTGCGGTGTGACTGCAAAACTGTGATGTTGTTGCAAAATGGCAGATGGAGCACAAGGATGCGGTATTATGAAAATAGAAAAACAATTTTTCCTTCGACTACAAAGAATAGTTCCTTTATTTGCAAGTAGCACATCTCACAGACAAATACGGTTTGGGTATTTCATACAATTGTCGCTAAAGTGGAACACAAAATACATGAAAATATTTGCATATTTTTAAGATGAAAGTCTTTGTACAATCAAAGGCTTAATGAATGTCAAAATTAATCAAACTCATCTTACGGTAACGCGAAGAAGTCAATTTGCAGTTTACTTATATTGACTATTGTGTTCAGAAGACGAAACTACGTTTAAAAGTATGGTATGAAGGTGGCCTGCTCTACTGAAAAATATTTTCAGGACATTTTATTATACTGCTTCAATTAATTAGGGATTTAATTGTGAAAACGTCTACGTACCATTCCTCGGTCACTAGATTGCAGTTTGTACAAATCTTAAATATTTTTATTACATTTATTTCTAATTTGCACCATTTACAATGTGTTTAGTTAATACGTGATTGTATCATATATCTAACATAACAACACAAAAAGGAATTATTTTGTTCTTATGAAAGTACAATATTGTAGTGAAGATAGAGGACACACTTTAAATTCTAATTGGTAATTTGATAGTTTCAAGTATCCGCAAAAAAAAGAACGTCAGAGCTTTATTATCCACTATTTTTAAAGGATTTTCTTTGGAATCTAATGCTTCCCCACACCTGCCAAAGGTTGTGTGTGATGTCTGAGCTTATGATAGTTCAAATTTGCGGCAGTGTAGAAGCACATGTCACACTGTACGCACTCCACTGATTTTTCCAAAATGTGTCGACACCGCATGTGATCAAACATGCCCTCTTTTGAGAAGAAGAATTTTTCACATAATATGCACTCTATATCAGTGACACCTTGATGAATACGTTTATGTGCGAGTAGGTTTCCTTTTGTAGTGAATGCCTTGTCACAAGTGTCGCAGTTAAACATTCGGCGATTCACTTTGTGAATTTCCTTGTGATGCCTCAGACTGGATTCATAAGGGAATCGTTTTGAGCAAAGGGTACACTTGTAAGGTTTTTCCCCAGTGTGGAGAGTTAGATGGCTTGATAACTGACCCTGATGCCGGAATCGTTTTTCACAAAAATCACATTCGTGAGCCTTGGTTCGGAACTTAATTCTCAGACGTTTTTGATGTTTCTCCAGATTCCCGTTAAGATCAGATGCCCTTTTGTTATGGCTTGCACACATCAGTGGTCGTTTCTTTGTGCTGCGAACCGTTTCGGGTTGACCTTCCGTCCACAAATCGATTACGTCACTAAAAGAATCTTGGCAAGCTGCAGATGTTTGCTGAAATACAATTGGTGAATTTAGTTAGGTACGAAAGTGAAATATCACAAGTACAAAAACAACAAATAATAATTATAATACACACATGCATAATCATGATTAACTTTCAACCTACCTGAGTCTCGTTGGCATCTATGACGCTTTCAACGGCTTGAATTCTGTCAGTTTGGATAGCTGGTACCGCTACTTCAGGTGTATAGGACGGGTCGAGTTGTAGAGTTTCAGCAACCATGTAAGACGCCGTTCCAGTGTCGTCAACCTGTTCAAAATTTTCAGCACATACATTGCTTTCAACATTGGACGCAGTTGATTCTAATCGAGTCTGATGATCTGATGCAGAGTTGGAAGGGCAATCATTTTGTAGTTTTTTCTTTAAAAGGATGTCTTCAATCCTTGCAAGCCGAGTTTCCATTTTCTGAGATTGGGCATCCATTTTGTTACTAAGTAGCATTAAAGTATTTTCCACTTCGTTCCTGTTGGATGATAAAGTTACGTTATTGCTTGAAACTGAATCTGCGTTTGATGTTGACTGTGTGCTCAACAGCGTTTCAAAATTTTGTTGATGCATTTTCTGTAATTTTTTGTTGAAATGATTGTTGAGCTGGAGTAAATTTTCATTTTCCGTTTCAAGCTGGGTAATCCGTTGCTTGTAGAGCAGCTCATGCTGGAGCGGGAAGGCGTGCCTCATTGTATTTCCATCCATTTCGGAAACTGAGTCAATAGGTTTGCTGTATCCACTCGTATCCATTTTAATTAAGATGGCAGTTAAATGACAGTGAATCAAGAACGCTGAAAAACGTCCTTGTTGTTGGAACAAATAAGCTGGGCGTACTACTTGTCGTAGTTCTGAAACCAAACTGAACTGTTCATCCTTTCGTTAACAATATTAGACCGTTTTTTTGTCTGGGACATTCTAGTTTCAGATTTTCTAATCTTGTTTACTAGTAATGCAAGTCCAATGCATTCCTGGTATTCCACTCATTCATTTAAAAATAAACATGAGGCTATATTTTCTTGAGTCGTGATGCGTTCGGTCCTCATTCCCGTTCTACGTCACGGACAGGCAGCAGTAGTAAGCCATTGTGTAAACATTCACACAGATTTGTACTCGACCAACAGTGAAAACACACCAATCAATAATAACTGCCTATGTAAACAGACTGAAATGGGTTCAAACGTATGCAGTCAAACATTGCTAGTTGTAGCTTATTTATAGATTTGCATTGACCGTTGTGAGAAAATTATTACTGTGATGGATGAGTGACAGGAATATTGTGATATAGATTACAACGGTACTCAATTAGATAAGAAAAGATTAGAATTGTCTAAAATTGGGTTGCTACAGACTTGGGTGCACAATATTAACTTGTATTAGGGTAAAATGATATAAGCCATGATGTGAAGGGAATAAAAATATTAAATCGGCAACACAAATGTTTAATACTCAATCGGATGCAACAACTATACTATTCCAGAAACGAATGTTGTTGTTGTTTCCCATTTTATGCTCTTCAGCACGATCCCGCCAGGTGTAAAGTTGGCCGTTATGCCATTTGAAAAATGGAAAACGTTTTCATATTTGGATCCCTGTTTGAATATTTTAAAGAAAAAACGTGAGGCTTGAAACTATCTCCTGAACTTCTAATAAAGCGGGAAAAGGACAAAGCGGATTATTTTAATGGTGGGCACGGATTATTACGCAGTTACCTGCAAAGAGAGATGAAGAAATTAGAGCGATTAGCTCGCATGGAGCAAATGATGAATTTAGACGGGTTAATATGAAAGGAAATATCGCGATTCCGTTTATTTTACTGCTCAGTGGATTAGCTATTGGCGTTTTGTCTTTCGGTATAGAAGAGCTGTTGATATACTACATTATCATAGGTGCATCTGTTCAGCATTACGCAAAATTTGTGCTTCATAGATTGCTAGTGGTAAGGAGGAAGTGGTCAGTGACAATGTGTAAATGCTGTTTCACATTAAAACGTTACAAGTTGGAAATGTGCAAGTTTACCAAGGGATCAAAAGTTGCTGTTTCAAACTATAAAGATATGCTGGGAAAATGTGTGCCACAAAAAGCGCCTAACTTGAAAATCGAAAATTAATTTTTCTAGTGCTGAATTTGTGGACGACAAATGATGTCATATTTTTTATTAATGACGTACAATTAGTTACTGCTCCAGTTTAAAAAGTAAAATAATAGTAAACTATTATTATGTCCGTTACTGGGAGCGGGAGCGATTGAAAATGGTTAATAATAATGAAGGTGCCGGAGTCAAAACAAACTTACCTGTTGTTTCATTGTTGGCTTCCTCTAACATACCTTAAGAATGTGTACAGTACTTAAAATATGCATTGATTTATCTAAATATAATTTCTTTAATAAAACGATAAATGCTGCTATATTTCAATCATTTTAATATTACTTGACAATTACTATAGCAGAACATGCAGTCCACTTATATCTTCCTATAATATAATTACAGCAGTTAGGTGGAACTCTGGTCTACGTTGTATATGAAATTTGGGATGCATGAAGTCAAAAAGCATAATGACATCTATAGAAAACATTTGAACATTTTGGTGGCGATTCGTTGGCTTATCATTTGTTTGAATACTTACGCATTGAAAAGACACAGGAGTTAAAACTTTAAATGTGTTCGCAACAGTTCATTATATTATATCATTTTTTAGACGCCAAACTAATGAATAAAATTTAAGAAATAAAAATTTATTTGTAACCTTATCCAATTGTTATTACAATGCATTACGGAATTCAATTAAATTTTCAAAAAACTACAAAATGACATTTCTATATTCTTAATCAGTGCTTTTTCACAATTATACAAACAATATTACCCTACAAGTATTAATATATAAATTATGCATGTCTATTTAAAGTTTCTAACAAAACTGCTACATTCAAGTTCATGGTCACATATCATTAATACTAATAACTACATACTTTCAAAAACTAGTAAATTCCATGGAAAAATGCAAACATACTTTAATTACTACTGTGTGAACATCTCCACAAAAATTGAGTAGTGAAACGACCTCAACGGTACATGAATTAATTGGGTCCGCAATTAAGTTGGTGGTCACGAATGCCCTTCCTTGACTTGAGTCCTTTCCCACAAACGTTGCATTTGAAAGAACATTTTGAGGAGTGGATCCTAACGTGATCTGTGAAATCTGCCTTCATCGTAATCTCCTTATTACATGTCTTACATATATAATGCCTTTCACCGGTATGTCTGCTCATATGTTGCAGAAAGCTTTGCTCCCTGAAAAAGATTTTGCTTTCTGGGCAAAAGATACAACGTTGGAAAATGTTTCGGTTATGAGACTTCATGTGTGTTGACAGTTGCCACTTGGTGTAAAATGCTCTCCCACACAAATCACAATGATGAGTTCTCTGTCGAGAGGTATGTTGCATAGAATGTAATTTTAACCCAGCTTTAGTAACAAAGCCGCGTTTGCAGACAAGGCAAGAGTGGGGCCTTTCCAGAGTATGCACATATTGCATGTGTAGATTCTTGCAGGTAGACTGAGCAAATTCTTGTTGACACAATTCGCAAAAATGGGGCCTTTCTCCAGTATGAATGCTTATGTGTCGACGAAGGTCCTTCCTGGTGAAGAATTCCCTCTTGCAGAGCAGGCAGTTGTAAGCTCGAACACGTACACCGCCACTTGGATGCATTCTCCTCATGTGCTCCAGATACCTTTCGCTCGTTTTGTACATTTTCCCACAATGTTTACACTTTACAGTGGAACCATCTTGGTGTGTTTTTAAATGCTTTCTTAAATCGCAACCAGTAAAACATTTATAACGGCATTCTTGACAACGAAATTTTTTCTCTCCGGTATGAATGCGTTGGTGTTTCTTTAACCCGCGCGGAGCTGTAAATTTCTTAGGACAGAACTCACATTTGTATTTTTTCTCCGTTGCTGTATGGCCTTCCATATGAATCTTCAATTGTGAGGCATCCGCAAACTTTTTTGCACAAACCTTACATGCATGCTTCTTCTCAGCCTCTCCTAAATGAGTTATCAAGTGACGATCCAGACATTTCTTTGCTACATAAGCCATGCCACATGTTGGACACCTAAACGGGCGTTCACCGGTGTGCAGACGGGTGTGATTTTCCAAATTGTTCCGTTGCATGAATACCTTGTCACATAATTTGCATGGGTAGCGCACCAACTCGTGCACAGACTCTGCGTGCTTTTTCAGTCCACCAGACGATTGAAAGTCGTGGTCGCAATGCTTGCACGGATACATCCTTCCCATATTGCCTGTTGTACATTAATTACAATTTATAAATTAGTTGGGAAGTAGAAACTACATACCTAATATACATTGCAACCAATATATTTATAGTACGCTTACCAAAGTGAGAAGAAGTTTAGACTTAATCCTAATTTGTTTCTCGTCTAGGTAGCAATTATTGTTGTCACCAATTGAGACAGAATTTTTGATGGAGATACTTCTGAGTAGATGTTAATGTTGAATCACCATTTATTCATTTTCACGAATTATTGTTCTCCTTATATTTGCTGTAAAAATGGAGCCATGGTAAAAAATAATGCATTCAGCCCAGCCTCAAAACAACAAGTGTGGTCGTTGCTGAATTGCCGGCTACATGTGTGCATTCTTTCTCGAAATAGGGAAGGGATGGGATTTACAACATGATGATATGATGATGAATGTATGTATGTAAGCAAACCGGTATTGTACAATGCGCATCCTCAACCTCTGCAGTAAGCTACTGGCTGCTGCCTTGCTTGATCTAATAATAAAAGTTAAGCCTTGATGCACTCTTTACTTGCAGTTATGTATACATGTTGGAAACTGTGGCGTGGTTCACGCTTCAGGTGAATGTAGAGGAAATACATGTGAAGCAAGGGGTTAAAATGGATTGAAATCAATCCTTCAGAATTTTTTAAGTTAATACTCTTATCAAGGGCACATAATGTTAAAGGAGAAACAATCTGTTCTTACTTGTAAAAAACACGAGAAAACTGATTTCGAAAGAACTGCAACTGATACACATACGCAACCAGTTAAGTTTTTACATGCTGCATCCATAAAATGTTGGTTCAAAACGAAATATAATTTCATCGTGCCGTACAGAACTTTATTTTGTAAAAAATGGGAATGAGAACGCAAACAATTAACACACTTTTTGACAGCCTTCAACAAACAAGCCCCGTTTGGCATTTGAAATATCCGATTCTCATGAGCAAAATTTCACTATCATGAGCTTTATGAGCAAATGATTATTCTTAATTCGTCAGTTATTGGTATAATTGAAGAACTCCATAATTATTTATACAATCATTTATGAAACACAAGGTCCGTGGAACTTATGCAAAATATAAAGTTTATATTTTGTGTGTGAAATGGTATTATTATGCACAAGACCATTGGAGTAGCATCGACTGCACATCCAAATCATACAACGCATTAAAACCCATGCACCGTGTATATACGCATGATAATTAATAATGGAAGAAAATTTTGCAGCAAAGGGTTACAAGAAAAACTACACCAAAATTTCTAAAACGTTATTACATTCCTACAATTTATATTGCTCCTCTATCCAATCTTGTTTAGAACAAAACACGCTACCGTTGCTTTTCTGACTTGGGTCAACAAAATCGACATCACTTTCGTAGAAGGAACCTGATTTACAAAATGACGAATTGAAGTGCAGTTAAATACAGACGTCGTTGAAGTACAACTGATAACATTGGCATTTCTCTTTAGTAAGTAAACTGATACAGTTATAATGCGTTCGTTCACAACAAATATCCATACGATATTCTCTTTACTTGAAAATGCATAAGAGATAACAGAAACAGGGTCGATTATTTGCATGAAATAAATGAATTATTTACATTGATATAATTATTCATAAACAGGCTCTACGAACTCCTTAATTTCTGCATGTGAATTTTAAGATTCTTTGAAAATCAACATTTTTATACTAAGAGAAGGTTTACAATTTGTGAAAAGCAAAAGTCGAGAAGGATGATTGGTGTTTGCTTGTCCACATAATTTACATTTCCCAAAGCAATCTTTATGGGCTGCAGTGATTTAACCACCCGAACAAAATATCGCTTCTTTCCAGAAACTCGCTGTAATATTTTAGACTTTAGATAAACTATCAGTTCCAATGAGTCTCCATAAACCCTTCCAAATGTTTCGAAACATACCACAATAGCTAGCAATGAAGCAAATAATGCACTTGTGAATTGAAACATGTGCGGAATTGATAACCCATTCCAGTTAGAGACAAACGTATATACGGTAATAATAAATGTGGCAAGTGCTGAGTTCAGAATTGCAAAAATGATTACATCTTGCTGAACCAAATTATAGTGACGGGAAAGCAACTGAACTTGACGGTAAATTGTAAGCTCTTCTGCCCTTGAACTCTTTGTTCTGGGCTCACTTTTTTTGAAACATTTGTTGGTAAATAAAACTTTTAAATATTTGATGTAGTAACGAAAGCAAATGGCGGGAAGGAGTGACATTTCAAAAACGTAGAAACAGAAAAAAGACAACATATCAAGCATTAGCCATATTGACAGGCCAGAAATAATGAATAGTTTAACCACTGATTCGAGGGTAATCATAATATGTCCGTTGCCGTTTGTTGGGAAATAACAATTTGGGAGCAAAAAGTAGCCAAATGTTGCTGGGGAACAGTTATCGACCCATCTTTGTAGACCAAAACCAAGCGACACAGTACACGGGGCTACTAGACCTGCCAATTGTATGAAACGTATTGCTCGATGTTGTGAGCTTGTTATTGAAAGTTCAGAATACGCTGATGTGCCTAGAAATAAAATGTTGGTATGATCATGAATGCATTACAAAGATTATAGCTAGATAGATTATACTTACTTACCCAGCTTATGTCGTCGTTCAAACCGCAGAAGCAAATTGAAGCACTCCGTCATCAATCCAGTTCTCCTTATTGCGGAGCACCTTGTCGCAAACATTGCACAAAATGAAATGCAGTACATTAAACACTCCATAGTTATTAGTGGAGACCGAAGACTCATTCCATGAAATGTCTGACATGTGATTACAAATGCCCAAACAAGAAATTGGAATGTTTTGATTTTTTGCGATTTCGTTGATGGACACGATACTAAAGAATAACTTCCTTTATGAGAGGTTAGTAGGAATGGTGTAGTACCAAATTTCTGCTGAAGTTCCAAGTGGATCTTCAGAAACTTTAACACTTTTTCGCTAAAAATCATTTTTGGGTTTCAACTGTTATGGATAGGAACGGAGCAGAAAATGGAATAAAAGTTTGACAAGGACAAATATTCCGTCGCCCTTTGATATCTTTCCGCTCTAGAAATAACTTTTAATATGCACGTGCATTTTTTTACTAGTCACAATTTTCCACCAATTATTAATATATTGTCGTGGTGTTAAGTGAGGCAGAAATTATTTAATTGATGAATGATGTACCGGGTTGGTGTACATTTTGGAATCATTTATGAAGTCGGGAATTATACATCATACTGGTAGAAAATATAGTAGCCTGCTTCATGCGTAATTGGATAGTTATTCGAGCCGAACCTCTCAAAACCTGAAATAACTGGTGTTCATTAATTCAATTGTTAGTAAGGGAATAGCAGACAGACAACAAACTGTAATTAATGCATAACGAAAATATACGAAGAGCTTTTATGATTTTTCCAAAGTATACATCAAACTTAGAATGATGAAAATGAAGATTGATACACCACCTTGTGCCCCACTTTTAAGTGGTTTCACTTTTCCATTAACCACGCAAATTGATTTTTCGGCATAGAAAAAATCGATAAACCTTGAATTCATGCTTGCAAAAGAAATGTATTGACAGAATGCTTTCCGATTTTGGCCAGCGACTGCACTACATGCTTATGAATTAGAAATAATAATAATAATTAGAACATAAGTGTAATAATGAACATCAAGCCCATCAATATTTGAACTGACTAGGGAACTGCCCGAGGTGAAGTTCGCAAATTCATATGAAAAACGTGTTTCTATACTAAATCAAGTATGCTGATCACAATTCTGATGCTCGTTTTTTGTAAAAATCAAAATTTACTTTTCGCCATTTAAATATATGTGTTTTCGAAACTTAGAAAAAGTTTGTTGAAAAGCACTGATTTATACCAAATTTCTGGTGCAGAATTCGAATTTGAAGTCCAATTTGAACTACCTTTATTATTTTAGCTGTTTCACGTGGATTCTGAGCTTATTATAGATTGCATACAAAAACGAAGGTCAGATTCAAAATCTACAGCCTCAGTTTAGTCTAAACATATACCATTTGACCCATGTTAAGAGAAAACAGAAATTTTAAAAAACACCTCCCAGCGTTCCCTTGTAAGTTTTACAAAAAACTAATTGCGGATTCGTAATCAGCGCACTCGATTTGATATATAAACATATCTCACTAAGCAATACGCAGACTTCACCTGAAGTAGTTCCCTAGTGAGATCAAGGTCTGGAAACATAAATTACGCCCTACAATATCGTATGTGGCACAAGCTCCCTAAGGTTATGTGCTTGAGTTTAAGTTTCAGTAGAATATGAAGCTGACATAGACAAGCAGACCACTTTAAGCTGTTTACGCGTTAAATATGTATCGTAAACAAACGACATGGAAGCAACGAAATCTGATGTAATAATGTAGAGAGTAAAGTCGGCCTCGCTCATTATTCTGTAGTGCAATGTATATTGTATCAACAATTGCTTTTGAGTTAAGCATTATAGAACTTAAAACTGAAAAATTCCAGAGTAACCAATCACGTTTGGCATCATAATCGATTATCAAAAAGTGAAGCATCCGTTACGTGAAATCTATTGCTCTGTTTGCAAATTTTCGCAGTGAGAAACAACTAACGTAAACTATTAGCATTATCATTAACAAATGCTCATTTCTTTTAAGGAAATAAACATTTGCAGATTGGGACTTGAACATTATTATTTAAATGAAAATCAAAATGTTGTTTGTAAATTATTTAAAATATTTCACAATCGTCTCAATCGCTGTAAAGAACGTGAAATTAGGAGACTAGTTCATAGGAAAATCCCATCACAAACTTTGAATGAAAATGGAAAAGCAGTGCAAGGAATTTGGCGAAACTCTCCGAATGCATCCAACAACGCCAGCACAGAGTCATATCGCCACTTCCAACTAGATCCATGTTTACGGCGGTAAACAACTATATGGGTGCTGACATCAATGAACCCTACTTTCCAATAGTACTAAGGAAACCAGAACCTGCCATACTTTTAGATTCGGAGCGAAAGGAGGATCCATTTCTACAGTTACCCGGCGATGAGGTCGAGGATTTTCTTGTCTGGATACCAAGTCTGTTAGAATATGAGCATCGACTCATAATTATCCGTTGAATGTTTTTCAGTTTAGTTTGAAATATTTTTCTCACAGAAATAATGTTCTTTGTTAATTCAGAAAAAGTAGCGTGTACAATCTCAACACTCAATGCAGGTCAAATAAGACCACATTAGTAGTTTTTTAAGCAACAGGATAAAATATCATAAAATCATAAAAAAAGGGAAACTAAATGTTAAGTTTAGATATGTACGGTCATGGATGTAAAAATGGGACCTGGTCGTGAAATAGGTCAAATTTCCTGTTAAGTTTTCTTGAGAAATTGTCACCCCTCATTTGTTTTAAGTTCGAAGGAAAATAATCCCTCCTGATCCCTCTTCCTAATTTTGAACGACCATGACTTGTGTCCCCATTCACGAAATGCAGCTAAGTTTATGAATACTCCTTATGAAAGGCTTTGTTTTTAGATGTGTACCTATGTACCATTCATTTCTTGTATGTGTGTGTGCTCCATTCGGAGATCATGAATGCATGTTTTTCTTATGAAGCAAACTTTATATAAAAAGGTTTTGGATTCTCAAAATAAATGAACAGTCTGAACCGAAGCTCTGACTCCAACACTACTCAAATTATTTTCCTCTGCATACCTCTGCTACCTAAAACCTCACAAAGTCCAATACCGTTAGGTAGTACATCATGTAGGGTTAGACGGAATAATGTCTGCCCAATCTCGTACTCACTAATTGAGCACACTATCAGTTATCTAAATACAGTAATTGTAGAGTTTTGCTTTCGCATTAATTTTTTTACAATGTCCGTATCGTCGAAACCGTGGTACGGAGTGATTCAAATCGACCTCTTTCTTACAAATGGCGTAGTAAAGCACCAGCCGCTGGTACAAATGAAGGCGTTCCGATACGAAGCCGAAAATGAGTTTTCCCTGTTTCTCCCAACAAACGCAATTCCCATTTTGTGGACAAATAGTTACAAATTATCGCATGCTTTTCAATTCAATTTGTGCATATGGATGAAACGTAGAGTTTTAACCGTGGATCTTCGTTTTCGGCCTACATACGATAATGTCGGGCCAACATTGTCGCATGAGATATTTTTGTATGTTTCTGTGACTAGAGACAAAACAAGTACTAGCTCCCTAAGAATATTAAAAGCACTGTATTTACACAAAATATGCTTCAATATTCACAAATTAACTTTGACACAATTGACATGCCCCACAATTGACATGCATACCTTTACCCAGCTTCTCCTAAATGAGTTATTAAATGACGATCTAGACATTTCTTTGAAACATATCCCATGCCACATGTTGGACATGTAAATGGCCGTTCACCGGTGTGCAGACGGGTGAGATATTCCAAATTGTTCCGTTGCTTGAAAACCTTGTCACACAATTTTCACGGATAGCGAACTAACTCGTGCAAAGACTCTGTGTGCTTTTTCAGTCCCACAGAAGATTTAAACATTTTATAATAACAGCAGGTTAACAATTTGTGAAAAGCAAAAGTCGAGAAGGATGATGGGTGTTTGTTTGTCCACATAATTTACATTTCCCAAGGCAATTCTTAATGGCTGCAGGGACTGGACCTCCCGAGAAAAATATCGCTTCTTGTTTCCAGAAACTTGCTGTAATATTTTAGACTTGAGATAATCTATCAGTTCCAATGAGTCGCCATAAACCCTTCCAAACGTTTCGAAACATACCACGATAGCTAGCAATGAAGCAAATAATTCACTAGTAAATTGAAGCAGATGAGGAATTGATAACCCAGACCAATTCGAGACAAAAGCGTAAACGGTAATAATAAATGTGACAAGTGCTGAGTTCAAAATCGCGAATATGATTACATCCTGCTGAACCATATTATAGTGTCGGGAAAGTAATTGAACTTGACGGTAAATTGTAAGCTCTTCTGTCCTAGAGTTCTTTGTTCTAGGCTCAATACTTGGTTTAAAATATTTGTTTGCAAAAGAAACTTTTAAATGCTTGATGTAATAGCGAAAGCAATAGGCGGGAAGAAGAGACATTTCAAAAACGTAGAAACAGAAAAACGACATCATGTCTAGCATTAGCCACATTGACAGGCCAGAAATAAGTACTAGTATAACCACTGACGCGAGGGTAATGCTAATGTGTCCGTTGTCTTTTGTAGGGAAGGAACAATTTGGGAGCAAAAAGTACCCAAATGTTGCTGGGGAACAGTTATCGACCCATCTTTGAAGGCCAAAACCAAGAGACACCGTACATGGAGCTAGTAGACCCGCCCATTGTATGAAACGTATTGCTCGATTTTGTGAACTTGTCATGGAGATTTCTGAATGCGCCGATATGTCTAGAAATAAAATGTTGGTATGATTATGAATGCGTTACGATATTATACCTAGCTTGATTATATTTACGTACCCAGCTTATGTCGTTTTTCAAACCGCAGCAGCAAATTGAAAAACTCGGTCATCATGTCAGTTCTCCTTATTGCGGAACACCTTGTCGCAAGCATTGCACAAAATGAAACACAGTACATCAAACACTCCATGGTTATGAGAGGAGACCGAAGACTCATTCCATGAAATGTTTGGATAGTGATGACAGATGCCCAAACCAAAAACTGAAATGCTTTGATTTTTTGCCATTTCGTTGAAGGACACGACACTAAAGAATAATTTCCCTTATGATAGGTAAGGAGGAATGGTGAAGTACCAAATTTCTGCTGAAGTTCTAAGTGAAGCTTCAGAAACTTCAACACATTTTCACTAAAAATCATAATATGGTTTCAACTGTTAAGGATAGTAGCGCAGCAGAAAATGGAGTGAAAGTATGACAGGGAAAGTATTCCGTCGCCCTTTTAAAGCTTTCTACTCATGGCATAAACTTGTAATATGCACGTGCATTTTTACTTGCCACAATGCTCCACTAATAATTGATAGATTTTTGTGGTGTTGTGTGAAGGATAACTTATTTAATTGATGAATGATGTACCGGGTGGGTGTAAATTATGAGAGTCATTTATGTAGTCGGCAATAAAACATCAAAGTAGTAAAAACTATGGTAGCCTAGTTCATACATAATTTGACGATCATACGAATCTAACCGCTCAAAACGAAAATAACTGTTGTTCATTAATTTAATTGGTAGTATGGGAATAGCAGACTGACAATGCGTATATGATGTCGGACATATACAGCAATACATACATCAATTATTCATCTATCTATTATCAGGTGTCAATCGAAACACTCCTTTCCAAATAAATAATTCCGCCCATTCATTTCATTTTGGTTACAAAATGAAGGAACTAATGATACTTGTAGTTTGCACGCGCAACCTGTTCCTTTAATTACCAGTCGTTTCGATTTTTAAATGTTATTGCACTACACGTGCAGTCTGTATTGAAGTTGCGCCAACGGAACAAGACACAAACGTGTCAAGGTTAATTGGGGAAACGCGACAGGGATATACATTTCTAATTGCATTCGAAACAAAAAATCAATGTCTATTGAAAACAACTTTGTTCAGAAAAACTGGTGTATTATAAGTGCTAAAGCTCGAAAAATCATAATCACCTACAGTGCGGTCAAAAGTACACGTGCCATACATACATTGGTGGATCACGTATGCACGTGTTAAACATTGAATGAATGGACCTTTATTTCGTACCATGTAACTAGTTATGCTTTATGAAAAAGTATTATGCCCGCAGTCCGTGGTTTTTATTCACACCATTCCGTGTGAAATTGTAACGCACAAACCTATAACTTATTTATAGGCTTTAATTTATTAGGAGGAAAGGATTCCATCTTTCGGTTATTATTTGTTCAAGGGCTGTCGTTAGCAGTCGTAAACTATTCTTCGGAATGCGAAAGGTGTAATTGGTGAAAGCGTAAAACCCATCCTCGTCACTCTTGATCCACTTGCTAAACCTAATTAGATATTTGTGGATGTATTAGCGTACAATAATTTAAAATAATTTCTCATTGCGCTTAAGTTTCAGTTAAGACATGAAAGTAAAATATATGTCCAGAATGTTTTTATACAAGGAATGTAAATGTTGACCACCAGTTTATAACCACATGAGCACATCAGAAACAACCAAAATTACGACCTGTCAACCTATCAATGACGTTCATTTCTTAGTAACGTGGTTACGAATTACCGCCGTCTAAACTTTCGTATGCATTTATGGTACATGTAGTTCATGTGGCATGATGTAGTTCATTATTAAGCCCATCATGTTTGTACAACACACAAAAAGGAACTGTATTAACGGATTCATTGGTATCCGCATACCATTCAACAAATAATACATCAATGGATTATGTTTCTCTAGCATCTTTAAATTTAAACCAACAATTATTTTGTGCATTGGGTTTTACCGGCACAAATTAATTTACAATTCGATGTAATATTTGAATATATACATATAGGAAAGCGACATTATATTTTAATCATCGAGGACTATCAAGGCACTTGTGAGTGTTTTGAAACCTTCCGGTCCATCCTTCAATAATTTTTCATATTCTGGAGAGGCCAACAGCTTGGCACGATTTCTAAAATATGAAACAGCAATTAGCATAATGTTATGATTTTCCGAGCCCGCATTCGGCACGGATTTTAGCGTACGCAAATTTATATAAGACGCTACCTCTTCATTATAAGTAGAGCTTTCTTCTTAATGTCAGAAAATTCTTGAACATTTTTTGCAAAGAAAAACAGGCGAAGTGCTCCAGCTACATCGGTCCAGTCAGAATGTTTCCAAATGATTATTGACTTCATAACATCCTCCAATTTTTCGATGGAGTATTTGTATGCACACGTCAGAAGTTCCATAGCAATTGTGCACTTATTGGTGGCCTCCTTCCCGTCACCAAAATAATGCCAAGCAAGGAATTGCTTTATGGCATCTTTGCTCATGTCATCCATTCCACTCGCTTTGATTTCCCCTCAATGAATTCACTCTCCAGCATCACTTTCAGTACTGGACTATACGCTGCAATATAAATGGGTTAGAAAAATTAAAAACTCACATTGTCAGTTTACCTCTAATTTGGGTAATGTTATATGCAATACGCTTCCAAGGATATTAACACTTAAGACCTGTTATAGCAGAACTATGGCACTGGAATTCCGTGCTATCATCAGCGACGATAACAGTATCCGTCTGAACTTGGCCATTTAATATTTTCCGTATCGAATCCAAGCAATGAACGGCGTGAAGGGGATCGCTAATTGGACAACATCCTATAAGACCTCCACGTAACACAAGATCACCGCCTATTTTTATGGTGATTTTTCCCGAAAAGGGAAGTGAGCCAACAGCCCAGTATTCCTTCCACCGATTTGGAAGCTTGGAAAATGTGTTCTGATATGTCACATCCTTGACGGACACGCTTGCATTGAATTTGTTATGAGATGTTTCTGTTGAATTTCACAAAATAGTAATTTTACCATATCACACTAGTGCTAATAATTTCGTGTGATGTGCACAAGCGTAACAATTACCTGGACATGTAAATGTTTCAGAACACTTTTCCACTGACGGAATTGCAACCTCTACCTCGGAAATCTCCAGTTGTAGTTTAATGCCATCTCCTAGCAAGCACATTAACGGGTCCAAAATTTCTCCTTCCAACTGGAAGCTTAGTCGTGATGTTTGACCAACATTTCCAGAGAAGGTTATGCAAAGTAATCTAGTCATTAAACAATTAAATTAAAATTCATTCATAAATCTGCAATCTAGAATTTCTTACAAAGTTGAAAAATGGTTAACTTGTTCTAGTTAACCCATTGGTAGTTCAAAACATGTTTATGCATTACTCTAACTTCATGTGAGTAAATGAATAAAAGTTACCTTTGAGCCTCAGGATATTGCAATAAAAAATTTGTCAGTACAGAGCACAAATTCCGACTTTCCACAGAATCATCAACCGTCGATACCTTGGCGCCATCCAGTGCCACATTACAAACGGCACTTTGGGTCGATACGTAAGATGTGTTAAAATGACCCATGTTTTTTCTTGATGACGATGATCGTTGTTCAAAAGTGAAAGTAAACCTTTCGTGAAACAATAGAAATGCTTCGGCTTTCATTTCTCCAACTAAAGAATTAATATGTTTCTTCACGAATTCTGTATAGATATTTGTAGCCAAAGGGAATGTACTAGTATATTCAGCGAAAAAAAATTCCATACACAAAAAGAGATACATACACAATATTCCATTAGCATGGAAGAACTAATCGACCTAGCAAAGTGCACTTCAGTTATGGGATGAATAAACGACAAAAATTCGTTTCATAGCATGATATGATATTCGTTGAAACAGATAAGGAAACGTAGATCACAAATACTTTGCAACAGCGAGCATCTACTTACCTGTGTTCGGTGAACTCTGCAGTGGAAAAATTTGTTGTGTCGCTGTAGTAGTGATATCTGCAAACACTTGAGATAAACATGACCAGATTTTTCCGGAATGTCTTCTTGGGCCTTATTGATAAATATTGTCACACAAATACACAAACGAATACTCGATGCATTTGTGACTCGCATGTCTTTCACTATCATTTTTTGAAATATATTAAGATAGCACAGCATATGATGGCTGGGTTATTTGCCTTTCTAATTTTTTGCTTCACAAATGAATTAGTTGAGAGCAAACTGCTATAATTGTAAGCAGTCGAGATGTAAGCTCTGGAACGCATAAAATCACAAAGATATGGATATGTGATTACGTTGCAACGAATTTATAACCCGTCGCCACGTAGGTATGACATCGGTCGTACAAGTGGCTGATTAAAACTAAACATCATCTTAACGTAAAGAGGACACTATAAATAACTTGACAACGCCGTTCTTCGTACCAAAATTGAATTGGTTCACTTCCGCACATTTGCAATCGTGGTTTCATTAAACGCTTCAAGATGTACTACTTGTTGCATTTTGCTATCCAGTTCTCCATACAAGCTATTTATTCGTAACGATATTCATGAAGATTTGGTCAGTATTCATCATAAGTCATATTCAGATAAAATTAACAAAATGATTTTTTAAAAAACAAATTTGGAAATTGTTGGCTGAGCAGTACACCCCATTTCTATAAGCATAAAAACATAAATTGCAAGGAATACTTATTCTTACGAAACCACCTGCATTTCCACTTTCCGTTTTTCACTAACTTTTCCCAAACTACTCATTTTGCGTGTCTAAATTCTCAAACATTTGGCAGTAGTGAACTGCCAACATAAATCATAGCGTTAGTTTCACATTTCGAATGAGAAGAACTCCACCGTCACAATATGGAAAAGGGGTGTACTGATAGTTTCGGCTTTTACTGATCACAATAGTTAGAAAAATGTAGATATTAAAGAATTTATCTAACGACTTATATTGTGACTGGAATTGCAGCTTCATATGATTTAGCCTTGTTTTTTTGTCACTTGAAATTGTTATACAAACGCAACTTATAATTTTTAAACGCAACGCGATGAATTTTTCGGAAAGTCTCTCGCAACAACGTCGCGCAAGTAGATTACACTTACATTTTCTCATTGTCCAGATCTCAATATAATCCGCTTAAAGTGCACTTGGAATGCTGTGAATATTATTTATGCCATAATTATGTAAGCATGACTCCATGGAGGGTGTATTGGCATATGACAATAAAAAATCATAAGAATTTTTTCCTATTAAAATACTATTTTTATTTTGGAGATGCAGTGCAAACAAACGGAAGACAATTAAACTTTCTTTTTCACTGCAGCCTACAAGCAAGTTTTGCTAGTGATCAATTTGTTCCGCACAATTTGTGGCTAATTACTACTTCAAGCGCAAAGGGGGAATGTTAAGGAGCTGTTGGTGTGATATGTTGGAAACAATTTATTTAATGATAATGAAGGTGACTTAGTCAAAACAGCATCGTTAGTCTTGGTCACCCCAGTCACATCAGTTGAGCACTTCTGAACACTTTTATGCAATTTCGTTGGTTTCTCATATTTTCGAATCCGTAAAAGAATTAAGTACTAACAACGGGATCTGAAAATAAAAATATTTTAGTATGCATATTGACGATGTTTGAGGAGTTATAATTGATTTTTTAAAATTTATTGTTGACAGAAAAATATTTTGATAATAGTTCATGTTTTGATGCCTCATTTCAAACACCAAGCTTTTTCAGACAATTTACAAAACAAAATTTGTTGTTTCTCATTGCTTATTTATTAATCGTGTCCAACTTTTATTGCAGCATGTCACGAAATTAAAGGGAATGTATTCAAAAAGTTATTAAGTATTTTTCTAATGAAAGCTTCAATATAAAAATAGTATATTACAAATTATACCTATGAGATCAATTATGTATTTATATTTATGGTGAATACAGAAATGATTCATTCTACGTCATGATCACATAAATCGCTTACATTTTTACAACATATTTAACAATAAACATTCACTAATCTGTGACACTATAATTTCTAATGAATGAAGTTTACCTTCGTCAATGGGAACTAAAAGTACAACATATATGGATTAAAGTGGTGCGCACTTCCTTTTGTGGTCACGAAAGCTCTTCCGAGACTTTTATTCTTTCCCGCAAACGGGACATTTATAAAAGCTCTTGACGGAATGAGATCGTATGTGCTCTTTAAAATCTGGCTTCAACGTAGTCTCCTTATTACATATCCGGCAAATGTAGTGCCTTTCACCGGTATGCCTACTCATGTGTTCCAAAAAGCTTTGCTCCCTAAAAAAGATTCGGCCTTCTGGGCAAAACAGACAACGTTGGAAAATATTTCTCTTATGGGCCTTCAAGTGTGTCGATAGTGCCACCTTTGTGTAAAATGACCTCCTACACAAATCGCAATGATGAGTCCTCTGTCGAAAGGTATGGTGCTCCGAATGTGATCTCAGCTCATGCAGAGTAACAAAACCGCGATTGCAGACAAGACAGGAATGGGGCCTTTCCAGAGTATGATAGTAGCTCATGTGGAGATTTTTGGTTGTAGATTGGGAAAATTCTTTTCCGCACAAGTCGCAAAAATGGGGTCTTTCTCCAGTATGTGTTCTTATGTGACGAAGTAGGTCCTTCCTCACAAAGAATTCTCGTTTGCAGAATAAGCAGCTGTATGCTCGAACACGTACGCCTCCAATTGGGTGCATTCTCGTCAGATGCTCCAGGTATCTTTCTCTCGATTTTAACAATTTTCCCACAGTGTCTGCATTTTTCAGTTGAAATATTTTGGTGCGTTTTTAAATGCTTTTTTAACTTGGAAACGGTAAAACATTTGTAACGACACTGATGGCAATGAAATGTTTTCTCTTCCGTATGCCTGCGTTGGTGTTCCCTTAGCCCGCGCGGAGCTGCAAATTTCTTGGGACAGAACTCACATTTGAATTTTTTCTCCGTCATTGTGTGGCTTGTCATGTGTCTCTTCAAATGGGAAGCATCCCGAAACTTTTTTGCACAAACCTTACATGCATGCTTCTTTGCAGCCTCTCCTAAGTGAATAATCAAGTGACGATCAAGGCATTTCTTTGCGACATATGCCATGCCACAAGTTTGACATGTGAACGGGCGTTCATCGGTGTGCAGACGGGTGTGATTTTCCAAGTTGTTCCGTTGCTTGAATACCTTGTCACATAATTTGCACGGGTATCTCACTAGTTTGTGTACAGATAATACGTGCTTTTCCAGTCCACTGGAGGATTGATATTCAACGTCGCAATGCTTGCACGGATACATCTTTCCAATTTCACCTGCGTTAAATACGTGAGTAAAAAATTATCAACATGAAAGTCAAGGAGTCTTAGTATGACCAATGGCAATAATTAAGTACTAGTCTTACTGAGAGAAAAGCCACGGATTTTGTTCAATTTTTTATTGTCGAGGATGGATAAATTTCACACAGTGTGGCAATTTGTTCTGGTTTAGGGAATGTTATGCTGTTGATCAGATGTTAATTTTAAGTCAATTTTTTTAAACATCGCTACTTATCGATGATGTAACAAGTGGAGAGATGGTAGTAAATAATACATTCACCAAACACCAAAACAACAACAGGTGGCCGTTGCTGAATTTCCATCAACACCTGTTTGTGCTTATTGTTATGCGATAGGGATGTTTTTTAGTAGGCCAAGGCATGATGATGGTGTTGATGATGAATTTGTTCCGCGCAAACAAACAACAAAGCAAGACGGGTTTTACACCTGAAAGTTATACCTGAAAGCTATAATAAAAGTGTGCAAGCAGTGCAAATGAAGTCAACGAAAGTTTGGATATTTAATGTAAAGACGTAAATATGATTTATGAATGAGCGAATATTTTTAGCTAGTTGGCGGACCGTTCGATAAAATGTGTTTACCAGCTGGAAAAAGTTGAATACATACAAAAGGAACTAATAAATATAATAAGTTCTGTTCGTTGGATTATGCACTTTTAAGTAGATTGTAAGAATACTAAGAATTGAATATTATTAATAAGTAAGTGAGTAAGTAAGTGAGAACTAGGACGGGTGTAAACCCGAATTAAAAAACTACCGGAAACCTGTTGTGTGTGAAATTGAGACGTTTGACACCCCGTGCACCTTCCCAAACACTACTCATGAATTTTTTCTATGAATTTCTGAAATAATATATTTTGACCCTTCCGTGACCCTATGACCCGTGAGGGTCAAGGAGCCACCACTCGGCCAGTTGGTCGAATTGACCCATGGTGTCATAACAAAAAATGATCAGCTTAAAATTCTCTATCAGATCAGCGAATAAAAATTTTTCACCATAAGAAAGCATGGGGGACCTTACCCCCCACCATCCCCCTGGGGGTGGGGCCTGGAAGCCCAAAATCAATAGCGAACTTACTTTTGCCCTAGGGTACCTCCATGCAAAATTTGGACCAAATCGGTCAACGTGGAGAGGTGTAATCGTGTTAACAGACACACAGCCACACGGACACACAGACAAACAACATAATCGTATTAACTACCTTTCAAGCATTACATGCTTCCGGTAGTTAATAAGTGATTTCGATACTTTTATTTCTCCAGCAAACCTGGCGCTTTTGATTTTCTTAATAACTCCTTTTGCATAAGGTTAGTTTTGATTTCCTGAAAGATATTTTATACATGTCAATAAGCAATTCCGCGATTCCTTGGTTTTTCAATTTTGAGATGCTTTCGTCGCTAATATATTATCATTTAATTACACTTTAGAATCTATCTCTACTATTCTCATTTTTTATCTACTTGATACACAATACCTGGTACAATTTAGTCGATCACTGTGTCAATTATTGATAATACGGCGGCTTCCTTTTCCGAGAAAAGAGAAAATGCATTATTTAAATATATACATATAGTAAAGCGACATTATATTTTAATCATTGAGAAGTATCAAAGCACTGGTGAGGGTTTTGAAACCTTCCGGCTCCTCATGCAGCAGCTTCACATATTCAGGAGAGGTCAGCAGTTTGGAACGGTTTCTACAAATATCAGTTATTATTAGAAAGCAATAAAAAAGCTTCTGACTTTTGGTTGTATTCTTTGCTACACATATCAATTTTCAAACATTGATATGAGAACTTACGTTTTCATTATTATTAAAGCTTTCTTCTGAATGTCAGAAAATTCTTCAACATTTTTTGCAAAGAAAAATAGGCGAAGCGCTCCATCTACATCAGTCCAGTTAGAATGTTTCCAAATGATTATTGATTTCATTATACCTTCCAATTTTTCTATCGAGTACTTGTGGGCACATGTAAGCAGTTCTGTAGCAATTGTGCAGTTTTCTGTCGCCTCCTTTACGTCTCCAAAATAGTGCCAAGCCAGAAATTGCTTTATTGCATCTTTGCTCATGTCATCCATTTCAACTCGCTTTGACTTCCCCTCAATGAATTCACTATCCAGCATGACTTTCAGTACTGGACTGTACGCTAAAATTTAAATGCGTTAGAAAGTTGCAATACAGTTCTGTGGTATATATTCAAAGAAACTAAAACATACAAGTTATAACAGAACTGTGACATTGGAATTCCGCGCCATCATCAGCGACGATAACGGCATCCATCTGAATTTGGCCATCTATCATGTTCCGAATGGTATCCAGGCAGTGAACGGCATGGAGGGGATCGCTGATTGGACAACGCCCTTGAAGACCTCCATTTAAAACTAGATCACCGCATATTTTTAAGGTGAGTTTTGCGGAAAACGGAAGTGACCGTACAGCCCAATATTCTTTCCACCGATTTGGAAGCTTGGAAAATGTGTTTTGAAATGTCACGTCTTTCGCAGACACGGTGGTGTTGAATTTTGAATGGGATGTTTCTATTGGTTTAAAAAAATCGGGCTTAATTCCGGTACATGGTATTAAAAATATATGTACACCTATATTGATTCACACAGGGATGTACTTACCTGGACATGCCACTGTTTCGGAACACTGCACGACTGACGGAATCTCAACTTGTGTGTCGGAAAGCTCCAGTTGTAATTGAATACCATCTCCTACTAAGCACATTAACCGGTACAAAATCTCGCCTTCCAGTTGAAAACTCAGCCGTGGTGTTTGACCAGCATTTCCGGAGAACGTGATGCCAATTATTCTAGCGTAATTTATCATTTAATTTTAAATTGGTCACTAGATATTTATAGTACTGATATTATCAGTATAATTATGAAGCGCTGCAAAATTAGTAATGGAACGCGTCATGTTTCACACGTGTATAACGCATATGAATGAAGAATTCATTGGCAAAAATATAAAACTTACCTTTGAGCCTCACAATATTGGAGTAAAAAATTTGTCAATATTCCGCACAAGCTACGATTTTCTGCAGAGTCGGTCACCGCTGAAATCTTTGTTGCAGCAAGTGTAATGTTAGAAACTGCACTCTGTCCATAATTGCAAGTACCTAGGTTTCTTCGTGATGACGACTGTTGATCGAACGTGAAACTAAAACTTTCTCCTTTCAATAAAAACACCTCTGCTTTCATTGCTGTTACAAAGTATTGAAGTTCAGTTTCAGAAATGTAATCAATATTTTTGTAGTCCAAATTAATTAATTTCAAACACTAGTATGTATTTTCAGGAAACTTGTTGTGAAATACGCGCTTGTGTGATAGAACATTGTAATGTCTAAACTACACTGAAGATTATGTCAGCAAAGTAGAACGGTCTTTATTTATAGTATGCCGAAACGAAACAAACTGTCAAATTTCGAAAAGTTTCGTTGAATCCCATCCTGAAAACGTTGCGTAATTCATCAAACACTATTATTACTTTCTTTCATGTCGTAGGTGATTCATGAATTCTAAATACGTGCATGAACATATTGCTTGTTTAGTTGGGCTAGTGCAGCAAACACTTGAGATGAGCATACACAACGTTTTCACGGAATACACTTTTCAGCATTATCAACTCATTGATCTCTTGGTGATGCGAATACTCTTTCCACTTGATGTGGGAGATAAGCATTCGTGGGTTCATTGCATGCTTACGTCATTTTTTGTTATACTTTTTTATGTCATAGTGTATGAGTAGCAGTATAATCTGGATGTGTATGAACAGTGGGAAAGACGGGCCATCATGACGTTGACGTAAGTATTTTAGCTTCTTTAGTGTACACATACGACATTTATGAGTCGACAGGTAAGAAAGAACTTGTTTTGACAAAAAAATCTATAAAAATGAGCAAATTTGAAATGGAAAAGAAATGCAAAGAACACTGAAATGTTTTGTTTCATGTCGGAATTGTGCGTTTCTGCAATTCCGCACAGTTAAAACGTATCTTCATCATCATTTTTAGTTTGGCGATAAACAGTCGCTGCACCGTTGCAGACAGCCATGAGCATCAATCAATCAGCCAAATAAATTTTTACATGAACGATGTCGTCCAAAATTTAATCAGTGGTAATTATTGTTCATAGAAGTATAAAAATGCGTTTGCCTTTCATTGTTTCATAGCGTAATATTACATGGGACAATTTGTCGATTGAAACTGTAAAGACAAAAGGGATGACAGAATTCCACATAAGACTCATTTTTGCAATTCGATAAACAACATTCATCATGAAGACGTAATGTCACTGTGTGCATTATATTGCATCATGATTTACATTAACCGATTTACAATAACACACTTCTCCATCATCTACCAACAAACCTATAGTTCATAAATTCAGAAACTGGAAATGAATTGAAATACCTGGCGTTGAGAAGAATCTGATTAAATTACGTACATTTTCTAGTAATGAAGGATCATCATATCGGTAAACCTACTAAAAATAACACTGACAAATGATAAATATATTGAGGTGCATGGTGGTATTTTAAAACATGTACATCATGCTTCCGGAAAATGCAGAAGCAGATTTGTTAATATCAGTCATGGATAATTAGGCACCAAACTGTGAAAACATGATTGTATAAAAATGGAAATATGGGTCATAATGTTCTGATATTTCTGTGAGTTTACCGCCATGCGATATGACAATCAATTTATATCCAATATGATAATTGGCTTTATTCTGATAAAGATATTTCATGCTGCTATTTGTGGCTGTACAATTTATGGCTCCATACGTCAGTACATGTTAAATTTCGACATGTCGAAAGGACAAAAATACATTCTTCTGGCTGGAGAAAGCAATTTTCTCAAAAATATAGTAAAACTGTTCGTCTTGGTAGCACACTACACCAATGAATTTCAAATTAGCTCATGGCGACACTAAAAAACCATCCGTCTACTTTTTGCTTTAATTAAACTTTGCAATCAATAAGTTATTTTAGTGATATGAATATCGATTATTTTTGACAGTGACAAGTTAATGCTAGGGAGCTACTCAATAATGTAAATGCTTGTGTACTTTACCGATTTACGCTAGTGTTTTATCTACACTACTTTAACATAAAAGCTAAATTGTCGATGACTAACTAACAACGCCCAGTTTCGAAATAAGGTATCGCTGGCACTGGCTCAATCTCACAATTTAGGGCAGTCTTTCTATTGTTTCCGCAATTATTCAAGAATTACTAAATAATGCTCACTAAATGTCATCAAGCAATATATAGAGATCAGCGTGCCTCTTAATCTTATTATCTTTTATCTATATAGTCCTTTCGGCTGGATTGTCAGTATCGGATCAGTACGTACTGAATAATTTCAACTTTCTACAATAATAAAGGACGTGATTGTGAAGCTAGCTAAATATTCCTTCAAAAGTGGTTCAATATCAGAGATAACAATTTGCAAATATTCTTATTCAGAATTGGCAATTGAATTGCACAAAATATTTAGATATTAGTCACACATAGAAAAAAGTGGAATGGCATAACTAGACGATATGTACTTCATAATGCATGCACTTATTCTAATTGGGTTTGCGTTACTACTGGTAAGACCGATAACATCAGAGTACACATATGCAGATATATCAATAACATCATTACCATGGACTGAGACCGTAGCTGAATTGGAACTTGTTCCCGCGTATGATACCCCAAGGCTACTAGATTTGAACCTATATTTGGCTCTGTTTGGTAACCAGAATTGCATCATATTGATAGATAATATTCGCTCGATCAACTTACATAAACCAGTTCATCCAGTGCTATTTCGAAAATTTGTTGGCGGAAAATTAAGCTACAAGGTATCATCCATGGAATCAAAAATGTCCTCATTTATTTGGACGCATCCAAGTACAAACTACACGGCAATGTATGCTGAAGATCATAATTGCAAGTCATCCACATACCACAGCTTCATGGATAGAGATGCGTACTATGCACGAGATTTCTGTGTTCGATATAAGCTTTTAAACTTTTCGTCTTTCGCAAAGCCTTGGAATTGTCAAGTACACATTTCTCTCAGCTTCCCTCTCTCCCAGACAAACAGCTTACGGATGATCAATGTCCCTTCATTCTTCGCTCACTTGGATCCTCCGGAACATTTCAGAAACATTTTGCATTCATCTGTGCCAAAAATCGCCTTGTTTGTCTCCAATAATATCAAACGACAACCTTCAATACTTAGCAACATAAGGCATGTCGGAGAAATGCAACTCTTTGGGGACGGTGGATTATTGTTTGCAAACATTTTTGTCATTGAAACGCAATCGGACATGTTAGGTATCCATTTCCCAAAAACTACTTACAGTTTGTGTGTTTGCACATACTGTTCGACCTCAACGCGATTACGGGTAATAGAAGCAACTGACATGTCACATCTACATGTGGACAAAGGCAGTAATTTGACCTGTATTTCCCCTGGGGAGAGGGTACATATACGTGGATTAACTGAGGTTCCATCATACGACAGGTCAACTTTCAAAGTGATTTCCAGATGGAATCAATGTCATAATCGCATCGCATTCCACAAAACCAGAATAGGCATGCCGTACGAAGGTTCTAGCGACAGAATTGCCCATGCATATTCCCACGAGTGGCAGTCGCTTCTCACCAACTTCAGCTACGAAATTGGGTCAGGATTGATATGTATCAATGGAAAAATAGAGCGTAATGTTCAAATAGAATCTTACTCGCGCATCGGAATTACGTTCTACCCAGAAATGAAAAATGAGCTGCCCGCTACAAAAGCCATGCTATTTCCAGTCAGGGACAACGTTCAAGCACTGCGATTCGTGAGCTGTGGATATCGTGGGATATCTGCACTGCCGTTTGAGCAACTGTCCCTTGCCTTCGAAAAGGAGGTGTGGATTGCACTTTCAGTTACATTTACATTTTTCCCATTCTTCGTCACACATCTCGGACAACCGACTATATTCAGTGTGAAAACTTGTCTTGGCTACGTGGACGTAGCTTTCCGCATATTACTTGGACTGGACATAGTTTCCTCTTCATCAACTTTCAACAGCGAACCCATTCGACTATTAACCGCGGCATATATCTTAGCGGCTATTATATTAAACAATGCGTACAAAGGAGAAAATATGTTTCGGGTAATCGAGCCTAGGAATATGCTACCGTACAAAACGCTGGATGATCTCTTGAAGGACAACTATACAATCTACAGCAGAAGTTCGTTTGTGTTTATTAGAGTTTCGGGACATTTCCATCCATTAAATAGGACACACGAAATAAAGCTCAACGAACCACGATACTCGATCTATATAAGATCTGAACCATTAGCCCAGACGTACATGCTTAAAGACGAACCGCTGGCCATATTGGACGCCATGATTTTGAACTCGTCTCGACTTCATTATCAGATGGGCAACCTTATAACAAGAATAGGCACAGCGCTTAACTTTGACTGGAACCGTAGGAATAATAACATGAGAATAAATAATTTTACGCAAACAATTTGGAACGAATACAACGAAGTGTTGTATCAAAGTTTCACCGAATGCAAGAAAACGGCGATCGTGTTACCCGATTACATTACCAAAGATTTTGCCGCGAAGTTTCGGAACGACAGACCAGAGTCAAAAGGTCATGCTAACGTTGGAGTGGAGGAATATTTTGTACCGTACCACATTTTCCGTTTATCTGGAATTATACCGCCATTCATTGCGCAGAGAATCCGGAGTATGCAAACGGCATTTATTTTTGAATGGTGGCAACAGTTTGTTGGAAAAGATTTAAAATCCATTATGGATGAAAGGAAACCTTTGGAGGTTCCCACAATGTCTGGGAATGTGCTAGTCATTTTCGCCGTTCTCGGCATTGGACTATCATGGGGTGCTATAGTTTTTACGGTGGAGGCTAGGTGGTTTGGGTATAATTCATTAAGGATTTGGGGAACAAGGTATAACTTGAGTTTCAGGAAATGGTTGACGTTAGCAAACCGTTACATTTTCTGCAATAGGGACCAGTTAGTGGTCAGTTTTTGATTGGTTGTTTAAATGAAAATAAGTAAAACCGAAGACGAATAAACGAATTCGTGGCTTTTGACGAGTCATGTTCAGCTGAAAACTAAAATGCTTCTTTGTGTAAATAACTAGGTAATACATAAACAAGAATGAACAGATATAAGCTATATGTAAAGTTCCTCAAAATTGCAAGCATGTATTTTCATTACATAAGATCACCCGAATGGTTTAATTAAGTCCAATGATTGTATTATAATAAAGCTCTGGCAGGGTCAGAAATTGATTAGCAATTTTATCAGAAACAGAATATTTTCTGATTTTATACATGTCTTGCATTCAGGGATTTACTAATTTATTTCACAAATAGCGTGTCAATAGAAATTTATTTTATTAGCTAGTATATATACAGTTTCAATTAACAGTATGCACAATAAATTAATATTAAATAAAGATTAGCAAACAAATGGAGTGGAAAGGCGGAAAATACATTATATCAACTTACCAGCATTTTAAAAATGTAACAATCAAATTAAATAATATTGTATTGAGCAACTTGGCGGTTACGCTATATTCAACTTATTTGCAATTTAATCGGCATATGAGACTACTATCTATTAACTGACGTCTATCTTATAATTAAATTAAAGTAACAAATAAAAAAATAATGGTCCCGTGTTTTGTCATAAAAGAATTTCATTTATGTAGGCATATCATAGTTAGACTTTGAAAACTGCACTATGGGAAGTCGAGTTTCTAATTTAGTTGATGTTATTAAAACAACTATTGTTGAAAACAATGAATAGGAAACAGTTTTTGATGATATTACTTTTGATATTACTAATGATAAAACTGATGATGAAATACTAGCAAGTGGCTTAAAAACTTTAAATGTAAATTTTAGTTTTACGGAAAGTAATAAATTAATATGTTCAGCGGTTATATTAAAACTTAATTTACAAGTTAAAACCAGAAAAGAAATAAATCAATATCTTGGATTTAAATTTAAAAAAACTTTTACTAAACAAAATTCTACTCTCTACTCATTTTAGTATAATACCATTCGTATATTAATTTATTCAGCTAATTAGTCGTTGCTCGGCTGACCCTGAAAAATCTCATTAACATTTTGTATTACATGGAATTATTTTTGAACAATTTATATACATAAGTGGGGCATAGGTAACGGATTTGACAAGTGCTTATGTATTAATATACTGGACATATATGTATTAGCATATAATGTTATATATACGCTCATTTGTATTCATGCAGTCATTTCAATACGACACAATATCAGTACATCTCAAATTAGTTTTTGGTAATGCAGGGCTTATTAATATCATTTGCAACTGCCCTTGGACTTCAAGAGCAGCCGTCTCCGAGCATTTAGGAAACAACCGCAGCACAACTCATACATAAATCACAAGTTTATTCAAATTCAGAAAACGTTTAGCTGTTTTCATTTGAAGTAACTAATTTGACGCCCAAGCAGCATTCTAACCGCGGTGAGCGCGATCGGATAACCTGTGTTTCCGAACCAAGTCCAATTCAGATCTTTGCACACAAAACATAAACGACACGACTAAAGTTGTTGAAATCTGTCCGATACGTAATTTGAAAATGTCTCTGAAAGAAGTAGTGTTCAGGCTTCACAAAATCCTGGAGCAGTTTGTAGAATTGCCTTATCGAGTACACAGCTCACATGGAAGCGTCGTAAACAATCCTTCGTACAAGAAAAAATGGCAGCGACGGTACAGGAAATATGCATCCTGTATATTATGTTATCTTCAAATATTCGTTGCATTCCGATTGGTCTGGCTGTTTTTCCACTGGAAGTCTTACGCAGTGCATAACATTACCGAAGGCGTTGTCTACCTTATGGTTATATTCCTGCTTACCATTGCAATTACGACTTGATATACTGTAGAAACTCGCTGCAATCAAATTGAATATATCATAAGTCAAGGAGCAAGCTTGCTTAACAATGACGAATGTCCAAGAGTATCCGCATTAGGAGTTTTATTGATTTACGGATTACATGGAAGCGCGTTTCTCAGTCCATTTGTGTTCATGCTTTTTCCAATTGTTTTACCCTTTCTTCCCCTGCAACTAGTTTTCGGAACACATTTGGTAGTCAAAATAGTTGAGTCTGTCCTGTTTGGTTTCACATCAGTGTTTGTTATTGCCAATCTTGTGTCACTTTTTGCTGTATTAGTCATTGGAGCAGCAACTTTGACCATCTATTCTAATAAACTGCATCTCCCCATCAACAGAAATTTCAACCTAGTTTTCGGGCAAACTTTCCCCTTGCGCCAGTTTCATATGTGCTATAGACGTCTTCAAATTCTGCGCATACACCTTGTACTTTCAATGCAATGTTTTTTAATGTTTTTGATCATGTCGGTATTCGTTACCGTTTTGCTGGCATCCTGCACAACATTTGGAACTTTCAAAATGTACAGTCACATGTCCATACTCTTGTACCCGCTAATGCCTGTTATTACAATCGCGATTGTTGTCGTTATCCTTGTGTTTACTGGTATGGGTAGCAAAATAAATCAAAATGGATTGATGTTCAAGCCATTTTGGAAGAAGCACGTTGGAGAAAATTCAATATCGAGGAGACTTTTAAATGCATCTCCAGTAATTGGCATTGAATTGGGACCTTATGGTTTAGGTACGAGTATGCTCGGTTTGAAAATGTGTGATGACATTGTTCACAATACTGTTACTCTACTTGTAATAACCAAATTTTGATGTTGTAATTATGATTGTTATATATTCAAATGCAATGTACAGTCAGTAGGAAGTTTATGTTTAAATCATGATGCTTGTATACAAAATTGCAAGAAAATGTTTACCTTCAAAATATGATCATCGTTTTAAATATTTTTACATCATAATGCTTGCAGTCATCATCATGTAATATTCTCAGGAATGCATAGGCAGCTTTAGATGGATTTAATTAAATAACTAATTTAAAAGGGAATTATAGAAAATGTCATATCATTTTTAAATATCGTATTAAAAACTAAGAATTTTGTAGCGTATTTAACCTTTCATTATGCAAATGCCTGTAATATTTAGTTATGTCTGTAAGGATATTTAATTTGTGTATGTATGTATCTTGCCACGGTAAAGCACAATTAAATGATATTGTGCTCACATAAGTTGTAATTATTCTGTATACTATATTGTTTTAATTATATGATGATACCTATTAGCAAATTTTTAATCAGGTTTAATAAATGTTGGCTTAATAATAAACCCATGAAGACAAACGAGTCGTGAAATGCCGTATTCAACTACGGAGTTTTGTAATCGCTTGAATTATTAAGCGTTCAAATTCTATAATGCGTTTACGTTTGAGGCCAAATTTCATCATATCCCCTCGGATGGAGGCTTCATTGGTTCGAGGTTGTCAGAATTGCCAAGCATTTACATTGCAACGAATTTTTCAGAATATTTTGCAGAACTTTTACTCATGAAACCGGCATTTAACAAACCTAATATTTTGCAATATATCGCTCATGAAATTCGTAAAACGTCTTTGCGAACAGCGGTTTTCAAACTTCACAGAATACTGGACGAGGTTGTGGTATTACATTATCGAGCCTACTGCTCTCGCGTTATTCTTATCGAGAATCCGTCCTATAAGAAAATGTCACAGGGAATATATTGGATGTACGCACAATGTAGTTTGGCACTCATCTACACGTTTATCGCAGTACGAGTCACATGCTATTTTTCCACTGGATGTCCTACACCATTCACGCTCCAGGAGCACCATTAGTAGTGTTCAGACTGGAAACCTGAACAGCCGCAACATACCTGACCATTTAAAAATATTGTATTGGGGAATTGTATTGCAAAAATAATTTTTGGGATGCTGGTTTCCGGATTAGTAACCATTGCCACAAAATACATAAAATAGATAATATTATGGTCATAAAGCTACGCAATGAGTAGCTTGAAGGTGGGAGAATGTGGCAACGACAGAGCAAAATCGGGAAATGAGCTCGTAGAGAGTGGTTTGTGAATCGATATCGTTAACTTATGGAACACATTTTGTCTCAAGGAAGGGAGCCGTATTTTTTACAACGAAATAGGTTAGTATTCTGTTTCGTTATGGCAAATATGCATTAAATATATGTTTCATGAAACGTTGGTTTAATTTCCAAATTATTTACAAAATAGCATTCGCTGAACCTAGTCAATTAACTTTTAATTTGTAATTTGTAATAAGAATCTGTTCTTGAAAAGGTATTTTTGAACTCAAACTCCACATGAATCGTAAGACCCATTACTTCTTTCGTCTTGGTATAAAAATTAGGGTTGGACTCGGTATTACCGGGTTGGCACGAAATTTTTAATTCTTTTCCCAACAATTATGTTACTTAAGGATGACTGAAAATCATTTTTTAGTAATGTTGAGGAATATCAAAACAATGATGAGACTTTCTACGGTATTTATATTTAATATTTACGCGATCTTTACCTGCCACCCATTATGCCTAATCCAACCAAATTTTTATTCCAAGACTAAAGAAGTATAGTGTTTTACGATGGTATGTAAGTTATTGATATTGTTTTTAGGTATATGTTGCACAAGATAGGGATGCGTGTTCTTTTGCACTTATTCGTTTAACCCCTAGAGATGTAAATGGGACATTCGTGACCAATTTGGACAGAATTCACAGAGTGCATCCTAATTAACAACCACAGCGCATGAAGCATATGCTTTTATCCATCACTGTGAATTACCATCGAGCCAGGATGTTAACCATAAAAATACGCTCATATTACTTCTAATTATATCTTCATGCAAATAGAACATTCTTCTATCCTGCCAGTATCGAATACGTCGAGGTCAGTACTTCTCTTTTCCGATCAAACTTCCTTTTATTGGGGGCGAGGACACGTGAACTAATTGCTCTCTAACCTTCAAAAAAGTAATGTAAATTTACATGACATCTAACCCTTTAGAGTATTCTGGTACCATGTCACGTCCATATTGTTGTGTCGAGCGTATACTGGTTTCCGCATTAACAGGAATGAAGGTTTTTGAATGGCAAAAACTAGTCTATTTGCATTCATCTAACCATCCATTCAGATCATTCTATTAGGGGTCCTTTCACTGGGAATGAGACTTGTCAGTGCTTAAAACTTGTTTGTTTGGTATGCATGTTATAATTTAAACATATTCCATCAAGCATGTTCTCATTTACTTAACATGGGAACATAATTTAGACCGACCTGATATATTTATGATGTTGTAAGAAACGTTGGTTTCGTGATACCGCATAGTTGATAAAGCAGAAAGTAGTACAGCCTCGCCCAAAAACTGTTATCAAGATACGGTATCTTCCTCGCGCAAACCACAATTAAGTACATTTTCTAGCTACTCAATACATTTTTTTGTGTTCCGTCCAGTCGAATGCTGAACGTCGAATTTATTGAAAGTTGAAATGAATTTACTTTTTAAAAGTATTTCGTGTTGAATGTAAACTTCATAGATCGCTTAAAATATGAAGAAGCCAAACAGATCCGCAAGATTTACTTATAAGAAATTGTCGGCTTTTGCCATGTTCATTGTGTATCAGGTATCACATATTACACCAGCAAGTGGACACGCCAACATCACAGACGTTGCAATTTTCAGCACCGATGATGGCTCAGCGGAACAGGGTAAGAGAACAAATTCGTCGGTAGCACCGGCATAAAGTTAGATATAAATCATGATCTTTTTTGCAGATGCAAAGGAACACACGTTATCCTCGCCCAATTCAAATTTAACAGATTCTGTGGAAAGTGAAATTACTTGGAACGGAGCCGCAACAGATTACATCTTTGAAAACAATCAGTCTTGTCAAAAATTCTTTGATAAATCTAGAGCGAGATACGACAAAAGATGTTTGTACTTTATGACAGGTCCAAACGGTACAATAGATTTTCCGCCTCCGCAGTATATAGGAACAGATTTTCAAAACAGCGTTGACATATGCGTGTGGGTTATATGTGCAAATTCAAGCGGCCAAATCGTACACCTTGAGTGGGAGGACTCTAACCTTGTACGTGATGCTTTATCCCATACGCCCTGTTACCATTACCAATTTATGGTGGGGAGAGAATTTACGGAGGTACCGAACTACCCTGAAGAAATGGATGGTAGATGGGATCGTACGTTATACAAATCATGCTTTTTCTGATTTCTCGGAATACAAGTGGATAAGATAAATGTGCAAACTAATTGTTTGGTGGTTTCTAATACCCGCAGAATACTGCATGTTTCAATTACCACCTCCAACCACAACGAAAGGCTCATCTATTGTGTCATATTTTGCGCCTTCAATAATAGGTCCCTTGTCACTGGATCGACATGAGCGGGATAATTACAGTTTCCGCACACATTTCTGGATGCTTGATGAAAACCAAGGTAAACCTACTAGACACTGCAAATACGATACAATGTCTGATCAAATGGAATTAACAATCTCTTGCAATTTGACAGCTTGCAATAAAAAGTTTGACGGTAAACGAGGAAACATTACAACACCCGGTTACCCTTCATCGCATATATTCACCCAACCTTGTACTTGGACAATTACTGCAGAATTTGGGTTTCAAATAAAGTTAGATTTAAGTGAGTTATCGTTTGCACGAGTTGGATGTGAACATGGATATTTGGAATTGAGGTATGCTTGCGTGTAAACCCATGAATCACGAAAACATTGAAACAAATTTAAAGTGTAATTGAATCCACAGAAGCGGTGAAACCTCCTCCTCCACACTTTTGGATCGGTTTTGTGGTGGCGATATATTTTCTTCGACGTTTGTATCAGAAGCTCACCTTCTCTGGTTACAATATTTTTCCGTTATGCCTGACAATGCTTTGAGGATTGAATGGGTTGCGCGAGAAGACGGTGAGCTTATTCCAACTATATTTTTTAATTTGTTAAAGCCAATAGCGCAAAATATGTGCGCAACTGTATCATGTATATGCTTTGAAGGTTGCGGAAGAAATATTGAGAGGGCCAGTGGTTTCATAAGCTCCCTCGGCTATCCAGAAGCAATACATCGGAAGGCAAAGTGCACATGGAATGTTCAAGTCAACGCTGGTCATGCTATACGAATCGAGTTTTTGGATGTAGACTTGGGGTTTACTGCTTTATTACTTGAAGACTGCTATGAAGCAAGCATTCATGTTGGGAAAGTCCTTAACAAAGGAACTGTTTAAAAGCTAACTTGCTAACATTAAAATGATCAGTACATTGTATTCAATGTGTTCCAGATTTACGACGTCACCATGAACGGAGGATCCCTTGGAAAAGTTTGCCGCCAAAGGCGACATACATATTTGCTGTCTCGAGGAAACAAAGTTACCATAGTTTATCGGAGTTTTGATTTACGTACGGTAAATATGCGTCACAGATTCCTCCTACACTATGTAGCAGGTACGGTAAAATTTACAAATATAACTCTCAATTTTAGGTTTGAAAATAAAATGCATGCTATCAAATAAACGTTGAAGAACAATGCCGTTTATTACTTTTAAAGTGTGCGAGCAGGTTTTTGCTGATAAGGAAGGGTTCATAGAGAGCACAAATTATCCTAATCCATACCCTCACGACCATAAATGCACATGGAAGATAGAATCAGGGCGCGGTAACAGCATCAATATTGAAATTCTTGACTTTGATTTGAAAGATTGTTTGGGACCCACCCTACCGACATTCTCTCGGGATATTCTAAAAGTATGTTTTGACGCACAAGCTCCATTGTACTTCATGATTCATTTTCAAATGGTAGATATTGTTTCTACTAACTAGATAACTGAATGGAATCGTAATGGTGCATCGAACATGTCGAAAACAACATCGTTATGTGCCAACAACTCTCCAAAACAATTCACCTCCACATTCGACACAGTAACACTATCGTTTAGTACGGATCGTGCTATTTCTGGACGAGGGTTTCGTCTGAAATGGGAGCAAAAAGGTTGATAGCAGTTTAGGTTTTGTTTACTAGATTAAACTACAATTATAATGTCATTACTTTACATCCGCATTTGTAGGTTGCGCCGAGCTAATATTAGAATCGCGTAACCACCGAAACATTACAAGTCCAAAGTTCCCGTTGCGTTATCCCGCAGACATTGAATGCATTTGGTGGGTTCGAGCTGCCAGTTATCAAGCAATTTCACTTACTATTCACGAGTATGAAATCGAGTGGGACAAACAATGCAAACACGACTCCATTGAAGTATTAAAATACCACACGTAGAATCGTTATATTCTCGAACATAATTTGGTAACATGTTAAGAAATTGATAAATGATTGTGCATGAAATAGGTTCGAGATGGCATTGACGAAAGCTCACCATTATTGGTTAAACTGTGTGGAAAGCGTAGAGTTCGGACTATTGTAGCGTCCACACATAATTTCATGTTTATCAAATTCAAAAGTGACGAAACTGTAACGTTCCGTGGATTTACTGCTACAATAACGATGGCGTACCGGAGCGAAACCTATGACAGTTTAGAGGGATCCGAGGGATACATATATTCTCCAAATTGGCCCAATTCATACAATGGATATTTGAATTTTTATAGGAAGTTAACCACACAATCACACAGCGCATTGATACTATATATTTCTGAATTTTCGTTAACTGCAATCTCGAATTGTGCATATAGCAAATTCATGGTAAGACTAAATTAATATTTATAAATATCAACATTGTGCATCCTAATGAATGGATTTTGAAAATGTGCAGGAAATTTGTTTTAGATTTCTGACGGACATTCCGGAAAACCCTTGTCTAAGCTGTGTGGATTTTACAAGAATTTTGAAATCAGAACCAATACCAGCGCTGTTGATATATCCATCGAAACCAATGGAAATTTGTTGACAGGATTTAGATTACATTACATATCGGTAAGGCGTGTCTTTTCACGAAACGTTTAAAATCATGATTGAGTAGTCGCGCTGAAATGCTTTTATTTTTTTGAAGGAATGCTCCTACAACATTAAAGACAACAGTGGAGTTATTTCCACGCCAAGTATAATTCGGGGATCTGCGCAAACAATAAGCTGCAACTGGACATTTGTCCCTAGTTGCGAACCATCAATAGAATCTCGAATGCTATTAATATTTATGGACATTGAGTGGACAAGCACGGACGGAATCGGCTGTAGAGATGATTACATTCTCGTTCAATCCCCTTCCTCAGACGGTTCATCTGAGAGTCATGAATTGTTGTATGAGGCTTGCTGCGGACCATTACCACCTCCGTTACTGAGTACAGGGGACACCATGATTGTCAACGTTTCCGGGAAAATCCAAACTGATGCAGTATTTGTTCGAGTTCCTGCTGGTGAGTATTTACGGATCTATGTGATGTGCAAATATTGAACTTTATTTGTAACATATATTGTAATAATTTGAACGAATAGATTGTCTTATGGAAGAGTCACAAGAATCGTTTACAAACTTAAATATAACCGAAGAAGACTTTCCCGTTGTCAGCTCGGAATGCCATTGGAAAGTGACTAATTCGAACGGCAAATCATATGACATCATAACAAAGAATTACAACGCGTCCGCGCATGGCAAGGAATGTGAGTCAGGATTTGTTCAGATATACTCTGAGGCCTTCTTCGGGAACCTTCTCGGATCTTATTGCCGAAGTCAGATTCCAACAAATTTGAGCATCGAGGTGCAATACTGGATAGTTTATGTTAAGGAGAATGATGAACAGGTCGCGAGCGTGGAACCCACAATTACAACCAAAATGTCCAGCATTTTGGCATCCAATGGGCAGAAGCCATTGACAAAAAAGAACATGTCAGCAGCGGATTTCATGTTAGTTCTGGCAATGCTGCTTGTGACCCTTCAAAGGATATAAGTATATCATTGAACGCGAAGTCATTTGGGTAATCACGCGAAGTAGCATGCAATTTAACTTACAAGGGAAGGTTCAGATCGAGGGCAGGTATTTTTGGAATTGTGAAGTGCTATCTTGTAGTGAATGTTCCGCTCTTTAAAACGAGCGCTTTCATTTATCCGAATGCGCTGATCTACGATCACCAGTGGACTATTTTAATGGGCATGTGCATTCACGGAGACATTATAATATACATATAACTCGCCCTCTCTGCTCACCACAATGACTTTTTTGTGCCGCATATGTCGTACCAAATCTGAATATGTAAAGTTTTGACTGGCACACTATCGGTTTACAGGAAGTAACATTTTTCTGGCAAACTTATATATGCTCTAAAATATTCATGGTTTAACGTTATCCGATATCCTGAACCTGTAACTACAGATCGGAATTAAGGCTTAAAAATGTATTTCTACGTGATTAGCCTATAAGATATTTGATATCTGCAGTATTTGTGACACATAATTAACTATTACAAAACTACCGGATAAACGTTGTATGTGATATTGAGAAATGTTGAGTGACATTCAGTTTACCTCTCGAAACACTAATCTTGAATTTTTTGATCAATTTCCGACATAATATATTTTGCCCCTTTGTTGACCCCTATGGGTCCCGGAGCCACCACTCCGGAAGTTGGTCAAGATGACCCATGGTGCAATGACAAACAATGATGAGCATAAAATTGTGTATAAGCTATAAGATAAGCCAATAATAAAATTTCCCATAAAGACGCATGGTGACCTCACCCCCCGAGCAGGTATTTACCAAACCGGAACGCTCCATCACGGACTCATCGAATCTGTTCGTGCTTAGCATATTTTATTAGCATACCATAGCGTAAACTCACTGGCTAAATTCCCGGACCCAATGTTTTCATTTACGGGGTCAGGGGTCAACATATTCGGTAAAAGTGTCAAAACGGTGCCGCCTCTCCTGCCAATACTATTAAAGATATTTCAAAAATCTTTTTTGCATCGTAACCACAAATGAATTATCTAGATTGCATTTTGCTTACTTTTTCATATTCGTATATACCAAAAACTATATATTCTCATATTGCCCCATTGTTCACTTGGGTCGATCAGGTCCCGACCAGGGTCGGGTATTGTAGGGGCAATGTGAGAATAAATAGTTTTTTAATTGAAATGTGAAAAAGTAAGCAAAATGCAATCTAGATAATTCATTTGTGGTTACGATGCAAAAAAGATTTTTGAAATATCTTTAATAGTATTGGCAGGAGAGGCGGCACGGTTTTGACACTTTTACCGACTATGTTGACCTTTGACCCCGTAAATGAAAACATTGGGGCTGGGAAATTCATCGGTGGATTTATTATGGGCTATGCTACTAAAATATGCTAAGCACGAACAGATTCCATAAGCCCGTGATAGAGCGTTCCGAGTTGGCAAATACCTGCTCCCCCCGCCATACCCGTGGGGTTGACCCCGGAAGCCCAAAATCAATACCGAATTTTCTCATGACCTGGGGTACCTCTATGCCAAGTTGGAACTAAATCGGTCAATGTTAACAAAAGTTATAGTGTCTACAGACTTACGGACACACAGGCAGACAAACAAATCAATCGCAATAACTACCTTTATAAGCATTTCATCTTTCCGGTAGTTAACAAGAACAAATTTTAATCCACTCCAGGTCTATTTAGTATTAATTATTTAGGAGCGTAAATTTAAACGGTTACTCGAGTTTCCTACGGCTTCTTGATATGTGTATTACCGCTGTCACAACTGACACTTTCGCTTATCATATATAGCATCAAATATTTTAAAAATTCATCACTCTAGGAAGGACAAATGTTTTGTTTTAGAGCCGCAACAGTAATGAATGTAGTAAATTGGTTACATTCCACATAAGTGACAATGCATATTTTGAAGCCCGTATTTCGTGTAGGATAAGAAGAAATACAGGCTAACGCTAAACCATGAAATTGTTCGATTATAATTTACAAGATAAATGTTACTTCACATGAGCCAATAGTGCGTCCCATTCAAACATATTTGGTGCAATTATTCGGCACAAAAAAGCTCATTGTTGTTAGCTGAGAGCTCGAGATATATAACTTGGACGGGTGGAAACCCGAAATAAAAAACTACCAGAAACGTGTTGTGTGTGAAAGTGAGTCATTTGACACTCAGCTCTCCTTCCTAAACACTAATCTTGAATTTTTTGATGAATTTCCTAAATAATATATCTTGACCTTTTCGTGACCCTTCGACCCCTAAGGGTCATGGAGCCACCACTCCGACAGTTGACCGAATTGACCCATGGTGTCATGACAAAAAATGATCAGCTTTTTATCCTCTATCAGATAAGTAAATAAAAAAATTTTGCCCATAAGGAAGTATGGGGGACCTTGCCCCCCACCATTCCCCTGGGGGTAGGGCCTGGAACCCCAAAATAAATAGGGAAATTACTTTTGCCCTAAGGTACCTCCATGCAAAGTTTGGAACGAATCGGTCAACGTGGAGAGGAGTTATCGTGTTCACAGACATACAGACACACAGACAAACAAAACAATCGCAATAACTACCTATATAAGCATTTCATGCTTCCGGTAGTTAATAACCCGGTCATAATATAATGCCTCCGTGAATGCACATGGGGCTTAAAATAGTCCACTGGTGATCCTAGATCAACGCATTCGGGAAAATGAAAGTGCTCCTTTTAAAGAGCGGAAAATTCTCTACAGGACAGCACTTCACAATTCCAAAAATACCTGCCCTCTATCAGAACCTTCCGTTGTTAGTCATATTTATGGAATAATTACTTGAAATTACGGTGACCGAGCTGCATTATTTTCTTTAGTCTTTACAATTCAATTCATATTTTACTCAATTCTCCAATTTTAACAGTATATAATTTCAAAACCTCTGGAGACTTTGCAACACTAAAGCCGAAATCTGTAGTCGCGTCATGTCTCCTAATATTAAACAAACGGCAAAATGATGTGTAATCAAAATATCTCATTAGTGTACTTTAAAATTGTTCGGTTCGGTTTTGGAGTTGACTTTAAAATATCTTGTATAGGTAATTGTATCAATCGTTGATTTAGTCGAGTGTAACAACAGGACAAACCCAATAGGTAGCAAATAACGTTCATATATTTGGCTTGGGTCTCCTTATGGTTACTTTTTCTGATATACTTATGTAATGCCGGTTCTTTTGCCATGCACACGCCACCAATATGATAAAGGCAATTTTGAGGCGGCGGTGTCAAGCTTTTGAAACTTAATATTTATTGAAATTGTAATTTGAATGATATAAATCTGACTTTGATGCTTTAACTTTTTCAGATAAATATTTTGTTATTAGTTTTCGTAAAGTCTCAGTTGCATCAATATGTCTACTGTGAACCGACTGCGATGATGACACAAAATGTAAGCAATCCTCGCGTCTAATATATAAAATGTTCGAAACAACACAAAATAGAAATTTCTTTATGACCGTGTCATGATTATTGGCCAATTAGTGAGCAGTCCCATTACCCAGATTTATTTCTTCCCTAAAATACATTATTTGTCTTTTCATTATTTTCAAATGCGCAAATCCTAACCAATAATTCACTAATTATTTTATTAATTTCTACTGATTATGTTTTTAACCATATCATGGAGGGTTCCAAAAATGTAAGTGCGTAAACATGTTCTCGTTGAATTAGACGTTGATGTTTTTTGCCTTATGAAGTGAGAACATATTTAGAGTTACGCTTTGTATGTCTAAATGAGTATAATATCTCGATTTCGGAAAGTTGGGAACTACTTGAAATATTGACAATACATATTCTTATTTTTCCATGTTCTTTGTCAGCTGCAAATAGGAAAACTGAAATTATCTAGATAAAATAACGATATGTTTAACTTATACGTGAATTTACACAAAATACAGCTTGTGAGCTTGGTTTTGATGTGCACTTAACACTACAGTATTTTCTTGCGGTTGCATGGGATATAAGTAGAATATTGCGAATGGATACGGCAAAGACCAACGCGTGCAATAAGTGATAATGGTAAAACAGAACAAGTGGATAACATTCATTGCGAAGCATAAATCAGAAGCACAATAAGATCGGACATAAACTATTGGTAATTGTCCCTATTGGCAGTTTGCTGGTGGCAGGCGTAACGCTTCATCTCATGGAGTATCAAATAGCAAAATACTAAGATTTAATCTGTATGGCAGGTGTGATGGTATTTTTTGTTTCACATTAAATGATGTACACAAGGTGTCCAGTATTAAAATTGGAACAAATTTACGAGCGCGTAACATTATTTGATGTTCATTGGTACTAAAACGCGGACCAAGCTGTATTAATTAAACTTGAGTGGGAGATTTATTTTTAGGCACACTTGAATGTTTATAGTAATTCAATACTTCCTCCATTGCATTTGTTCTTCGGAAACATTAAAGGTATCCAGTGACCTTTAGACACAAAATTGTTTAAATTGAGTCAGCAGGTTTTGAAAAATTGCACTGTCTTGGAATTTGTACCTTGCATAATGGTTATTGCAATTATCGTAAAGCTTATTTATATCGAAAAGGTTATTGGCTATTGGACACATCATATTTGATTGTTTTGAGAGATTTCGAAAGTATTTTTTGCATTTAATTAAAAAGTAGGAATCTCTGTTACTAGAGGGATTTGCCATAAAATGTATTTTCCACGATTTCTTTCTAACTGCTTCTGTGAAAGCAGTTTTCAGAATCTTAAAACTTGGATTTTGACCTATACAGAACTTTAAACCTAGCATTAGAATAGCATGAAATTTTAAAGGAATTTGTTTAACCGAGCTCAGATTATGTAACATTTTATTATGTGACAATTGCCGGAGCAAACTTAACAAAGATGATTTGGTTTTATTTGTACACATACCTTATTCTCCAGTATGTCACTCCAGAGTTTGAATGTCTGTTGTAAAATCATAATGTTGATGGTTGTCTTGATTACAAGCTGGGACAGGGGCCAATGATGATGACGGTGAATCCCCGGATTCACAGCATTACAGAAGGCGTTATATACGACGTGGCAGTATTCCAGTTTGCGGAAGCTATTACGGTCTGATACGTAGGGCAAAGTCAATGACACCTTTGTCAATACTTTATTAATCGAGGAGAAAAATTATTCACAGAAGCGGAAAGCTACGAAGCGTGGCCAGTATTGGCTTTGTTTCTTTCTCCTTCCATTTGCCAATATATTGCTTCCATTCCTAGTGTTATTTCTCCCACTCCAATTGATAATTGGCACTCATTCAATAGTCACGTCGGCTGAGTCGTACCTCCTTGGCTCTACAACTGCACTTCCTATTGCACATCTTGTATCACTCGTCGCCTTAATGTCACAGAGTGAAGAATGTGTTATAAAAAATTCCAATACACTGCATTTCCAAAAATATATAAATTTCAATTACATCTTCGATCGAATCATTCCATTACGTCCATTCTTCACGCGCTTTAAGCGACTTCAAATTTTAAAGATTCATGTAACAATCTCGAGCCAAAGTATCATGCCTCATTTCACTGTCTCTGTATCCATTGGGGTTCTCCTGGCATCTTGCACTGCTTTCGGCACATTTCGACTCTACAATCAACTGCACATAATATTATACCCTATTATGCCGACTGTGACAGTAACGATTGTTTTCATTATTTTGGCACTAACTGATATGACAAACAAACTACACAAAAAGTGGCTGCTCAAACTGATTTGGAGGAAGCATGAAGGAGCCAATGCCAGAGCAAGGCGACTTCTTAGGCCAGCTCCATCAATTGGGTTGCATGTGGGACCTTACGGTCTAGCCGTTTTGTTTTATCTATGGTACATATTGTATACTTGGTATAGGATATTGGCAAACCTGAAAATAATCGATAACTTCGTAGCACCAATGCATCGACAATGGCATTGTGTCTTGCGCTCATAACTAATAATTGCATTTCTATCATGCCAAGTTTATGTTTGGGATACTTGCGTGACATATATTTTGATGGCTTCTTTGTAAATTTACGTGCAGTGTAGTGTATGAAATCGGTAGCTCTTGTGAAGCGGAGCTTGTTGGTTTAGATTTAGTTTTCCATTCGCAAATTAATTGAAGCGAGTTCTCAATATACCGAGTATATCTGTGTACAATCAATATTCCTTACAACACTAACAGTATAACAAAGTATATTCCTCTTTCATACCGGCGCTGGGATGTTGATTAGGTCCAATAGTTAATTAGCCAAGGCGGTGCCCGACTATGCAATTAAAATTTGACATCACATTCATCCCAAGAGTTCAGTTAAGTGATTAGGTAACAAGCAAATATAAACCATTGCCAATATGACAGAATTAGTATGGAATGCTCGGTGGATTAATTGCTTAATGCCCTTAGTGTCATTTAAAGGAAACTATTCCAAAAGTCGAGAACGAACGTATTAGTTGTGTAGTTGTAGAAGTTTATGAGGAAACCAGACAACGAAAATGGATTTGAGTTACAATATGAGCAAATCCGTTCCACTTGATATTAGGTATATGGTCACAGCTCCAACGGAAGTGGGGTACATTCTTCTGATCTGTCCATATCGTATAAGGCGAACATTGAGCGGTTTCGACGTAATATGTTGGGCACCACAGAAAATTCTGTGTGGAGCCCTCTCAATCTTGTCCATTCTTACAATACTTGAAGAATTATATCCCATCAAATTGGAAATGGGAACGGAGAGATTTGGGAATTTGCTGGTCTACTTTCGAATTGCCATCATAATATCAGTTGGCCTGCAACGATTACTTTATATAAAAATATTCTGGACAGAGATTCCAGCAACCATGACGATAATAGAATATTTGGACAGAATACCCCCACCACTAAGAAGAGCAAACCGGCTCGGAAGCAGAAAAATAATGTTCCTGATTACATTACTCGCCTGTTCCCTGTCGGTCGCTTATATTAAGGGACAACAATTTACAACGTTTCACGAGGTTTCGTTTGCAGTTGAATGGAAAGTTGAACATATCTGGAAAATCTTACGATTAGTAGGAGTAATCCACAGACAGCTGGTTTTCTCAATTGGAAACGCAGTTGTGTTCACTTCAGTTTTTATCCTATGGGTGATATCGAGGAACTTTGGAAAAATTGTTCTACAACTTCAGAACAAAGACGAAGATAGGATTTTTCTAAGCAAAAATGGCTTACAATTTTGGATCGATATTCAATATCAACTTGACTCTATCAGACGTTTCTCCAATACAATCAACGACATTTATGGACACGCTCTTACACTGTACATTGTACTAAGCATTGTTTACTTTGCCTACGGAATACAACATGCGTTGGTTTCAAGTGGATGGAGCAACGATGTGCAGACTATATTGCAATTCGTATTTTTCGGGTTCAGTTGTGCTCTCTTCATTCTGGCAGCTGATGTTCCGCGTCAGATAGGCAAACTCAAAGAAGTAATACTTTCGCAGGGTACACGATTTTTTCAATTCCCTTACCTGGAAAATATATCCTTTATATCGAGTCAAATTGAAAGCTGTTCATATGCTGCCGTGCGAGCTAGTAACGTCTGTACGATTACTTACGGGACTCTTGCTAACGTAAGTAAAAAACATGATTTGATTTTACGCATGAATAAGTTAAATATTATTGTAAAGCAAATGTGGGTTGTAATTTCGTAGATGGTGACAACGTTGATAACATACTTTATTCTATGTATTCAAACCCAGGGATAATGGAACTTCCGGGCAGCATATTGAATCTTTAAAGAGTTAAAACATTTCTGCAGCCATTTCAATAAGTATTGACTTATTATTTAGATTTGTCCATTTAGCCATATATCGGTTCATTTATTACATTCATCAGGTGCATAGTGGAGTTCTATATACTTACATGATGTTCTCGTAATGGTAAGATCAATATCTTTCCAGCAACTAGAATACTATATTAAAATTATTGATTACCTTGTCTATTATTAATTGCATTCCGAGCATGCGGGCTTATCCTTCAGATAGTTGCGTGACATAAGTTCTGATTGGTTTGTCTTGACTATCTAAGTGTGGTAAATAATAAATTTCATATGTACTTGATGTCTGTATTGCGACGCCAATCTTATTGAATTCAGTTGAATCTATAGCTCTAATTAATAAATGCAAAAATATTAATATTAAGCAATTTTTTGTGCGTTTTGCACCCATGTATGCTATCGATGATAATCTCTCGTTCGGTTTAATTGCGCTGCCTCAGTGGTATCGTACCATTCGTGGCGCGAAAGCCTAAAAGTGTCAATCGAGTTTTTTCGGCATTTGGGAATTTATTTTGTACATTTGATATCATAAGTGATGGCAGACGGTATGCTGAAGTTTATTTACTAATTATTATTACCAGTTTGCCTTGTTACGGTTCACGAGTTTGTTTCAGTTTCAAGAAACAAAATTTTCTGTTTTTCATGTCTGCCAATCTTCGAATTTGCTGACAGGAACGGGAATATTTCCTTGACGACTCCGGAAAGAGAGCTATTTTATTCAGCTAACCAACTCAGCACCAAACCCAATGGTTATGTCATCAAATAAATAGTTTTTCATTGCAAATACATATATGCTTTAGAAGACAGGATCATTATCAGTCCACATCCAAGTTCTTATCACTGCATCCAATTTAGGTTAATTGACATTTTTGGGCACAATATCTGTAACATAGAGAGGATTTACGTCATATTTTATTTGTGACATCGTCAAGGCATCACTGCCGTTATGAAAATAAAAAAATATGTCATATTTATCTCATGCATTCAATAAAACAAAAAACAAACAATTGTATTATCAAGTGCTCATATTCATTTACATAATTAATTGTGCATGCTTGGTGAATCATTTGGTCAATGTCATTTATGGCAAACACTTCCACAAACCATTGTCCAAACCATTTAACAGGAGTTTAACAGCAACAGAGATAACCAAAATGTGTTTTCGGGTCAATTTGATTAGATCTGTACCCCTTGACTTAAGAAACATTGTCACTGTTCCATCGGAAGTGGGATATTTTCTTCTAGTCTGTCCGTACCGTATAAAGCAATCATTGTGCGGCTACGACGTAATTTGTTCTCCACTACAGAAAATTCTGTGTGGCATTTTCTCAATACTGTCCACTTTCACAATTTTTGAGGAATTCTATTCCGTTAAATTTGAAATGGGAAGGGAGAGTTTTGGCGATTTGCTTGTATACTTTAGAATGGTAATCATCATATCAGTTGGTCTACAGAGACTGCTTTATATCAAAATATTTTGGACCGAAACTGCCGCCAATTTGGCGATACTTAGATGCCTGGACAGAATACCGTTGCCACTAAAGAGAGTAAACACCTTGCTCGGAAACAGAAAAATATTGTTCCTGTTTACATTGCTCACATGTTTCCTGTCGGTCGCTTACATTAAAGGACAACAATATACATCATTTCACGAGGTCTCATTTTCGTTAGAATGGAAAGTTGAGCATATTTGGAAAATGTTACGACTACTGGGTGTAATCCATCGGCAACTAATTTTCTGCATAGGGAACGCACTTAGGTTCACTTCAATTTTTGTCGAATGGACAATTTCGAGAAATTTTGGAAGCCACGTTTTGCAAGTTCGGGACCAAGGCGATGAAAGAAATTTTAAAAGCAAAAATAGTTATAAATATTGGATCGATATTCAACATCAACTTGATTCTATTCGACGTCTTTCCAATACAATCAACGAAACTTATGGACACGCCCTTACCCTCTTCATAGTATTAAGCGTGGTTTACTTTGCTTACGGAATACAACATGTATTGGTTTCTACTGGAACAAGCGACGATGGGCAGACAGTATTACAGCTTGTGTTTTTCGGATATAGCTGTGCTCTGTTTATTCTGGCTGCTGATGTTCCACGGCAGATAGGCAAACTGAAGGAACTTATACTTTCAAAGGGAATCGTGATGCTGGAGTACCCATTACTCGACATATCCTTTATCTCGAGTCAAATTGAGAGCTGTTCTTATGCTGCCGTCCGAGCGAGCAACGTATACACAATTACCTATGGAACTCTGGCTAGCGTAAGTTGAACGAAAGATGGCAGTTACAGTACTCTCAATTGTACTAAGGAATAAATTAAAAAATTAACCGCCAATATGATTTACATTTCTACAGATGGTGACGACGCTGATCACGTACTTTATTCTGTGTGTTCAAACCCAGGGATAATGAGCTATGATGTCGTATTCTTATAACCTTAGATACAATTCAATTGCCATTTACCAAGCCAGAGATACAAGTCGTGATTTGGTTTTCATAAATACGTCGATAAATTTCTAACACCATTATTTCGTTCTCTAACATCAAATCTACTTTACCATAACATCAGAAAAGATCCCCCAGTTTTCTCCATCTTGCGTTGAGAGGCGTTTAATTCAGAAATTTACGCTGGTAAAATATTTTGTACGATAATTCGGGACGATAACAATCACATTAAGTTGGTTCCAAGTTGAATGTAATAAACTTGTACTGCATAAATTTCAGACGATTTCTCCAAGAAGCTGCGAAACCGGTTTGATTGCCTATTTTGACGATGAAAAGGAAAATCTATTTGCACGTGGATTCCGTTGCGCAATGACTACCCGAACGTTATCCAACGATGCAATAATTTCCAATTTCCAGCGGTGTAAATCAACACATGCAAAAATATGAAGCTTAAATATTAAATTTGTCTCAGCACATATACACTTTGGCCAAGTAGTTGTAGTCGATATCTGAGTACTCCTACCAAATTGTGGACGTAAGAAAAAATTGCAATTAAAAGTTGACGACTCCAAATCGTCTCCATTTGCCCAACATAAATATAATATAAATTCAAGACCAGTCACGTGCCGTCTGATAACAATGTCGTCTTGAATCGATATGCTAATACATGTACTCCTTCGGCCGTCTAGTCCATGCTCCAAGGAAATCGGTGAAGGAGTATCAAAGTTATTGTCCGAACGCCCAACAAAAATACCGACATACAGACTAAATGCATAGCTACGATAAAGCTACTCTGCAAATCCGTAACAATTTAGCCAACATTGAATCGGTTGCTATATCCCAATCTGCCTCTTGATCAACACAAGCATCGCTGACCAGGACTCTGCTCGTGTAAGGTTAGGTGCAAGAACATTGCAAATCATAACTCGATATTAAGTGAGTATAGACATATCCTTCAGGTAGCATTACATCATGAGACATATTTAATATATTATTCACAATATTTGAACAATCTTCGGCTACTACCTCACGGTTTTTTGCAGTGCAGTCGCAGAAAAAAATGTTGCCTTTTATATTTTCTTCGCAACGTTGAAGCGACAAACTTTTCAGCGTCCAGAAAAAATGTTGGTCCTTAAAATCATATTTTTGCTACGAATGCTGCATTCTTTCCACAATTCCGTGGCTAAATCTCACCACAAAGAACTATACCTCAAACAGGTTGACCTAAATGGCATATTGGCGCCCTTCAATCAATGTATCATTCATTTGAACATTTACCAACTCGAAATCTTAAAAGGTATTCCCAGAAACACAGCTCAGTACGAGCATCTACTAAACAACCTGAACCCGCTAACATTCTTACCAATCCAGAATATCCCAGTAATACTAAACGCCCATGGAGTAGCAGTTAATTGTTCAGTCAATAAAGAACCAAACGGCAGTAATTTCTTGAGAAATGAATACAAATTGGCACATATGTTGCAATTAAACATTTCGCGCTCTGTTAAACTTATAGATACGGAGCTACCAACCCATCACAAATTCCTTAGCTTTTCACCACAACAACCCTTTCGCTTGCCATGCTATCTAGTAGCTTACTTGATGCCATTGGACATAATCAAGGATTTAAGGAATCAGCACAAGGCATTTCAGTGGTCAATTAGTGGACACTTTCAAACAGTACTGCCGATGGTTCCCACGAGCAATCAGAATTTCAATAAACAGTTTGTGACTTATTTGGAATCTCCATATGTACGCACCCGACTCCTTCCAAAATACAATGGTTTTCGATTATTGATAACCAGCAAGCCCCGAGCTATAATTGATATTAAAGTTCTTGCGAAAGATATGAAGTGGTTCTTTTGGCAACCTTTTCTACATCCGTTTGCAAACTCAGACATGAAGCTCCTAGGAGAAGTTCAATCATGTACTCAGAAATGCGGGGACTACAAAATGTCACTGCTTGTTTACTTACCGTCTACTCGCTATGTGTTTACAGTCAGTATGTCTCTTATGCCGACGTATAACAACATAGCGAAATGGGTAGAAGCGACATACTCTCCAAACTTTATTTACACACTATCAAACGGAAAGGTAATCGGATTTAGTGCTACAATTGTACACGGCAGATATGACCATTCCATATTATCTAGTAATTTAGAGGCAGTCTCTAAATTTCAGAAAATATATGGCAAAATCCCAAGGAAACATCTGGACCGCTGGCTAATGCCTGAAGTTATACTGGCTAACATTATTTTCCAAAATTGTACCTTCGACAGGTTCGCTGCATTGAAACGATTCTTTATTGGAGTGATTGCTATTGAGCAAGGAAATCATGAAGGTACGTTCATGTACTTGGAAGACGTTCGTATGCAGTACATAACCTGCGATGGGATTTCGGCAGGGTACTATTCATTCTTCGGATATATTTCGGCATTTGATTGGTACATTTGGGCCTCTCTTGTCGGCGTTTCAGTTTCGTCGGCTGGATTTCTCTGGATACTGATGATTGATCAGAAGGATGATAATAACCCGCCTAAGGTTGCACTTTGGATGCCTATACTAGTGCTCTTTGAACAAGGCGGCGCTGAGGATGTCAACAGATACTCGTACAGTATTCTAATAGTATCATGGGTAACAATGGGAGTAATTATCTCCAATGCCTATAGAGGTGAAAATATTACGGATCTAAGTGCACCAGTTCCACCGTCTACTGTCACCACATTTGAAGAACTCATGCAGAGAGGATTTTCAATATTCTCAACTGTTGACAACGTCGTTACTCACAGTTCCTTTATGCTGCCCATTGACAAATCAATGCGATGGGAATATCTCAAGTCGTCTGTTCCTACCTTGACAGACATATTAATAAAACGTCCTAATCACAGGCTCGCTCCAATAGTCAAGCAGATATACAACTATACGAATGGCGAGCTTATATTTGACATACGAAAAGATCGATTTCCAAATGGATACCTTAAATACATCTTGCACTGTAATAAGTCAGCATTTGTGGCGTGGTCAGATGAAATAAAGTTAGCCGAGTATAGACTCAAAAGAATATTGATTGAGAAACGGGAATTTGAAACTGCTGGCAAAGTTGTTGTTGGGAAGGAGCTGCTATTCAGCAAACCTAAAACCTGGCAAGTTCAAGGAATCGGTATTCCCGGCGGTATAATTTTCAAGAGGCTTGCTTCAACACTGGAGTCCGGCTTGGCTTCTTATTGGATGACAAGAGAAAATTTAATCAATATTTCGCAAGATGTTCGAGTAGCTCGAAAATGGGAAGAGGAAATTTCAATGCCGCAAAAACTACACATGGGCAATAATATTGTTGTTGTGTTTCAAGTTCATGGCATTTTGACATTGATTGCTCTCTTCGTGTTGTTATCTGAAATGATTGCGAACATCGACTTTATGGTTCTAGGTCAGCATTTGCTGCTCTTTTGGTATAACACACAGCTTAGACTTCAAGCTATCGTTGCTAAATCAAAATTAGTGAATTGGTGCACATTAAATTTATGTGCAACATCGAAGGTGAATATAATACGGAGATTAGGTTAAGGTAATCTCAACAGTTTTTTGAAACGTGAATCCACTAGCACTTTAGGGCAGCAGATGTAAAGATTTCAATTTAATAATTTTGAGCAACGAAGTTGTCATTTTGTCGGTGGATGTAAATTAAAGTTGGAAGGCAATTCATCCGGCAATTACATATATGTATATGATAAGCTTATATTTGTCCTGTCACTCAGGATGGCTGACAGAGACTTCAAGGTTAAAGCATTTTTCCCGTGGTTTTTGGATGCGTCCGAGCAGTTGATTCATAACGCGTGGAGACTGCAAGCGCGCAATTTGTATGAATCATTTAGGTAGACCAATTGGTGGCAGGAAATAAAGTTATTGTTCCGGAGAGCTAACTCGTATGGCAATGTGACTCCATATTATAAACACTCTGCATGGACTTTGCGGAAAATGTTGACATGCAAATTGTTGTAGTGGAAATTTTTTAGAATGGAGAAATGCAAGATGCAATTGTATGTTCGGCGCACACATATATTAACTCGTCAAGCGTCTCACTCAATTTTTTTGCATTTTGTTGTGAGTAAATAGCGGTACTACATTTTATAATAAGTCAAGGGTTGACATTTATGTGCTAGTTAGTCATTATCTTAATTTTTCGGAGTATCATGGAATTTCATATGGCACATTACTACATTAATTTTTCGGAAAATAATATAATTGAATGAAAATAAGTCAATATGCACGGACGGACTAACAGGAAACATCCGAGCAATTAAGCATGAATGATTTAGAACGATCATATGCACCATTGGAATTCTTAAATAAACAAATCTTGTGGTCATATATTACCATTTAGCATATCAAATTCTTTAAACTGTTGAACGATGAATGTAGTGCGACATCGAACTGGGCCTCATTTAATTCATATGGTTAAATAATTTCAACTGTGATACGTTTCAAAATGCATTTTCCATTTAACGACAATAGTTTGTTATGTCATCATCAGAGACAATCATTTTAGACCCCATGAGTCAACGCGTTGTGAATACATTTGAGCCTTCATCCAGTTTCAAAGTCAGCATGATGGGGAGGCGCAGAGGACGAAAATTATCATCATGGACTGAATTATCTATCATTGATTGACAAAATATGTGTTATAGAGCTATTCGCGAAATGGTGCATGGTGTGAATCATATAAAACGACAGTAAGAACAAACTTATGGGATGCTAGTCAATCCAAATGTTTACCAATGTACCCGAAAAATTGATTGAAAGTTAATTGGTACTATCTTCGCCCGTATGCTGCATGTTCGATTATCAACCCAGTAATTGATTAATGCTCGCCTGTTCCTGCCAGATTTAATGTTGAGAGCGTTGCTCCTCACAATAGACAGCACATTCTGCATCTACGGGCATGTTAGGTGTTTCGATTAGGTACCCATTATGATGATGTGGGATGACTTACCACTATAAAGAAATACTCACCTTATGTGAAAATATGGCTGCTATCAAGTATGTAATCAACACTGCGATATAGTTTGCCACAAAATGAACTCGAGCGGCTACGGCTGGTCCAAAATGTCCTGGCTTAATGACGATTAAAACGGGGCTGACCCAAACGTCACGAATCAGATCCACAGAAATAATTAATCCGTAGACGATGTTGTACTTTCTCGTAAGTCGCCAAATGTTGAGATACGTGCGAAATGCTCTGATGGTAGGAAAACTGGCTGAGTTTGTGAGGAGGCAAAAATCTAAACTTACCACGTAATATACCAGAAATGATATTAGGATTTTCATCCTAATGCATGTTTTCAGCAACAGGTGACAGCTAATAACGAATGCGTATGACAGACATTTAACCCCATAACTTTTTTCTGGAATCGATATGCCTGTATATCGATGGAACCACATGACTTTGGTCTGAAAGAGAACATTCATCTGATCCTCACTTGCAGATAGAGATAGCAAGTACAACGGCACCAGCATGTAAATGGTCGCAAATAAAATCATGCCGCTAAAAGATAAGGCATACCAGACGACCTAGACGACAATGAAGATAATACATCACATCTGGCGTTGTAGTCGTGTATAGAATCACAGAATTTTTTATGTAACCTGATAATGTGAGACGTACCGGTATAGATGACTGTTTCTGCTTGCACGTATTGCGCATGTTAAAGGCATGAGCAACCATTTTCAAGAACCGAACATGTTGGTCAGCATGACGGAACCCTAAAATCCATACAAATTCCATCGACAAGTATGTCAAGATGTTCAATAGCATAAAGTATCTTGTCGCGTCTCCATCATTTCGCAGCAAGTCCTGAATGATTAGACATAACTCGGCGACTAAAAAATTGATGCGAACAACAAGCAGCATATAGTAGATAGCCTGCGAACAAAACAATGAGCGTTTGCTTAAACGTTTCAACATTAGTTGGAAGACCAGAATACTTAAATGGGATTCACAGAAAGTCTGCGATTTTTATTTCAGCTTACAATCTGGATTTTCCATTTACTGGCCACGTATCCCTTTTCGGAACACCGTCGCAATAAGAACGGAATTAAGCCTAGGTAGAAACCAAATTTGTAAAATACTCCCAATGGTGTACTGTAGTCGATCATAGTTACACTATTGAATGCAGAGATCAATAGCGTATTCAATGTTTTCTAAATCCAGTGAACACCTACCAATTCATCTTCAGATAGACGGCAATGACGTCTTCCAACTGCCCCTGATCAGTCATGATTCATTATATTTCTTTTATATTGAATATTGTAGAAGCACTTTCCCGACGTCCATGTAGTATCTACGAGTGCAATGAATTTTCACAATTTCAATGGCAGTTTAGATTTTTCATTACTGTCCTTGCCTCCGTAAGAATTTAGGAGGGAGTGAATGAAATTTTGGTCACGTGATGATAATTTCATTCATAAAACACTCGTAGTATTTTTTTATGAATGAAATCAACATCACGTGAACAAAATCTCATTCACTCCCGCCTAAACTCTTACAGAGGTAGGGACTATACACAGCATAACGTCAAAATAGATAATGTGGCATATTGACGTGTACGACAAGAGACTTTATATTTTAAGTGCACATGGCAAAATACTTAGCTCTATGTAAGCCTGTCACACCGAGATATCTCGGCGATACATATTTGGTGCAATATTCAAACGTCATTTCATGGAGCTTTACGATGAGATATACAAGTACCCTCATCCAAATCATGCCTGGTAGCTGTAAATTCAGTAACAAGCTGCCAGTCGGCAATAAAGTAATACTCCACTACAAAATGACGTGTGTTATGTGTACTAACATTATGTATGTATCTTAAAGGACCAATTACTGTTACGTATGTTCAGGGCAATCCGTGTATGATTACGGCTATTTTTTATTAGTTGGAAAGTTTTTCTTTTTCCCTAGTACAAGGACTTTTATATCCACTATTCTCCATACATACACTTAACCACTGCTAAGCAATGAGACATCGTATCATATCAAACACATTTGCGCGATGGTCAAATGCTTGTCACTATGGCGATGGTACGGATTTACATTAAGCCGCCTGCATCTTTTAGTCTGATGTTTAGTAGTCGTGATCAATTAAACGATGCCTTGGTTTGTAATGAAAGATTTTAATGATCAATTAAATTGATTCTAACCCGCTACAACCCTATAACGGGTAGCGGGGCCCGGTTTCGCCGGGTTCCCGTTATCCACATAGTACCGTGACAAGTTTGCACATTTTCAATCACAATCAATATGAAATACGCCATCATTTTTATACGAATGTACGAGTTAATAGATGTATATATAACAAAATTACTTCACAGCCAATTTGTACAAAAACTTTCGCAATATAATACATTTTTTAAATCGATCATCTTTATTTACAGCAATGATTTTGAGTTAATTCATATGGAATTGTGTTTCAAGTCTCCACATATGGTATTTATTTTCCCATTTACCATTGTAATGCATTGATGATTAGCGCGACAATATAAAAATTGGTAATGCAATCAATTTTGGCTGTTACAAATATTTTGATATTCAAACGGTGAGAACGGCGTTACAAAATAACACAATATAATGTTTCCCGTTGCTATGATGTAGTATGTGTTTACTAACAATATCAATTAGAGCGTCGTAACTTGAACCATACGAAACGTAACTTGAGAGCAGTCACCATACGAAACAAGAACTTCAACTCGAGCTTGTGTTCCAAACCATATGCATTACTTAATTAGTTCTCCATTCGCGTAAATATGATAATGTTATTATTTTTCGGCTATAAGCACTCAATTATCTAATTAACAAGCACATGCATAATCAACTTCATTAATGCAATAACGTATTCAGCCGTGTCTCTAGCCATCAGTTTCTTATTACTATTGAGCCATTCAGCATCCTTAAACTGAACGATCGTCCGAAATAATATGCCGAATTTCACTGGTAAAATGGGCTTCAGTGGTGCAGGTAAAATTAAAAGGCTCATTAAACCTGATATTAGAAATTTCGTCACTGTTCCACTGGAAGTAGGTTACGTACTTTTAATCTGTCCATACCGTCTTAAACGAACACTGTGTGGTTATGACGTAATTTGTTGGTCTCTACAAAAGATCTGTTGCGGTGCGTTTACACTCTTGTCCATTTTCACAATTCTCGAAGAGTTTTATTCTGTCAAATCTGAAATTGGATCAGGAAGTGCTGGGAACCTCCTCAAATACTTTAGGACGGCCATTATTATATCAGTTGGCTTGCAAAGATTGTTGTTTGTTAAAATCTTTTGGACTGAGATAGCGTCGACATTGAAGATACCAGAGCACATGGAGAGAATACCGTTACCTCTCAAAGGATTAAGCACTCTTTTGGGAAATCGGCAAATTTTGTTTGTATTTATAATATTCACCAGCTTTCTTTCCATTATTTACATCGGCGGACAGCAATTCACTACATTTCATGAGGTTTCCTTTACGATGGAATGGAAGCTTGAACATATTGCAAAATTTGTGCGACTTCTGGGAATAATTCACAGACAGCTCGTCTTTTGTATAGGAAACTGTGTCATGTTCATTTCAATCTTGATCGTTTGGACGATTTCGAAGAACTTTGGAAAATTGGTCCTACAAATTGGGGACAAGGGCGATAATAAAGACGAATGCTTGTATTGGATCGATATGCAAAACCAACTTGATTCCATTAGACGTTTGTGTAATCTAGTAAATGAAATTTACGGACACGCCCTCACACTTTATGTTGTCGTCAGCATTGTTTATTTTGCTTACGGAATACAGCAAGTGTTGGGTAGAATTGGAAATAGCAGCGATGCTCAGATAATGCTGCAATTTGTTTATTTTGGGTATAGCTGCGGTCTGTTTATAATGGCGGCTGACGTTCCACGTCAAATAGGGAAACTGAAAGAACTGCTGCTTAATAAAGGCGTCAGGTCATATGCCTGTCCATATTTGGATGCCTCTTTTATCACCAGCCAAATTGATAGCTGTTCGTATGCTTCTATACGAGCAAGTAACGTATTTACCATTACGTACGGAACTCTGGCTAGCGTAAGTTTAATAAATGATTTAGTGACAGTTTTCCATAATAACAAACGTAATAAGTAATTTAAATGCAACTGAATATTATAAAAATATAATTATGTGCCTATCATTTTAGATGGCGACGACGTTGATAACCTACTTTATTTTATGTGTCCAAACCCATGGATAGGAAAACAATTTAAGGCACGATATCTCATTGTAAACATTTTGTTGCTACGTTTGAAGTAGATGCAATTTATTTTGTTTTATTAACAGTTCGCAAGATGGCATCACGAAATGACAGATATATTGTAATTAACTCATGATTCCTATACGGTTAATAAAATAACGTTTACAGTTTGGTCAAATATATTCCGATAAAAGTTTGTTTTCGTGTCGTTATCAAACGCAGCGGAGGCATAATAAAATGTGATAGGACGTTGAGCCTTAAGCTGCTTTCTGAGAAGAATTAGCTGAAAACTCCTTCCGAAACCATCCCTTCCTGACAGTAACTTCCATTCAATTCCAATTTTCCTCTGCCAAATAGTCGTGAGTAAATATCGACTAAATGAATGACATTCGACTATTTTTGGCAATGTTTGGGCAATAATAGAGTAAAGAAATACTGCGCCCAGACAGAAAATTATATGTAACGGAACTGGAAAATACTTCCAGCCTTGACATACTATCCAGGTGTTCGTAATTCCAAATATAAAACCGAAACCCATCAGCAATCCAGCAGCGTACCTAATTGGCTGGGCGCCTATTTGATTGATGCATTGCAGGTGGAGAAATACTCCGAATGCTTTCTGGATTGATTTAATTTTGTACATGATTTGAAGGCATTTGATGTACATGTTGAAAATCATTACGGCTGGCAGGAAAAACACGCAGTACGTCCTCGACATTTCCACAATGCACAGCTGCATTACAGAAACTCTCGCAATCACTCCCAAATGAGTTGACATTTTTGTGGAGAATGCATTTTTGAATACGGAAAAGAATGGATCCATATTGGCATATACAACAGCAGATGGGAGGGCATATCCGAACACAGCTTGAATCAGAACAACGCTGTGCATAAGTAAGCCCAAAATATCTGTCGACCTTTGTCCTTGAATAATAGTGTGAAGTTCTGCGGAACAAATATAAGCAGATAAATTTTTTAACTGGATTTTAACTGACAATTTATTTTAAGAATATCGAACCATTTATGATGAGCTTTCTCCGCGAAAGTTTGTAGCCGAAACCATTGCTTTTGTAGTCGTGTTTCAGCATACTGTCGAAGTCCAGTAATTCATTAAAGAATTTCTCATAGAGTGACCTGCCGTAAAACTTGATGATACAGTTGAGGCCGAACGCAAGATAGAAATTACAACCCAGGAATACATTAAATAGAACGATTTCAAGAGTAACGGAACTATTCTGAAAGAAGTATCTACAGGCTGCAATTAGATTGAACTGTGCAACAAGAAAAATGTTAATCATTGCAATATGAAAGGGAAGCATTTTCAACGTGCTAGCTTGCAAGTACAATTGTTCCTTTTGTGTATCCACGGATAATATGTGAGGATACAAAACTTTTCCGAAAATGGTTTGGTATAACTGGAACGCCTTCCACTGCAGATATGTAGCCATTGTAGTATTTATGTTCAGGTAGATTCCTTGGTATTCCGGGTTTATGTAGCAGCACTTGAAGATAAAGATCACGTAAAAAGATCTTAACTGCTCTTTCCGATGTTTCTGACAACAGTTCTGACCACTTACATGCAAGTATTGAAGAAGAATTTGTACTCCTGAGCGATTAACAAAATAATTGTGTAATTATGTATCAAATCAATAGCTTAACGTAATTCTATATCCGATAATAATTGCTTTGTGTTCAGTTCAGCTGAGGATTCATGAAGTCTGGGTGCCATTATGATAGCTGTACTATGTGACATGAGAATCAAGATTATATTTACCATCAATTGTATTTTGTTTTGTGGGTTTAAAACAACAGGTGAATCCATACCTCAACGTATTGATGTATAGTCACATTAATACAAAAATAAAACGTTTAACTGTTAGTGGCTGTACCATATCGGCAACATATCTGTGACGTACGTTTTGAAAATGAATAAAGATATAAATTTGCTAGTTTATTTGGAGTTGGGCGACTAGCAATTATTCGCCTTGGATTAAACTACGACGGCAATTTACTAGACATTAAGGCTTTATTGAAACTAAGGATGATGTATATCAGGGTCAACATTTAACCATTCTACTCGTAAGAAATAAGTAGGCAATCCATGCCCACGTGCTATCCCATTTCTCTGAAGAAATTGAAATGTGAAAAAAATAATTGCGCATAAAATTGTAGCTCTACATACCAACACTATTTGATTTGAGAACACAAACACAACGACGTAAATAAATTGTTTTTTGGGAATGGCTGACTAGAAAATACAATTTGCCAATTTAAGAGTTCCATTTAATACAGAAATTGAGCTTTTTCGGCAAACGTTTTTGAAAATTAAATGATTTTTCAGTGGCTGTGATAATGTAATAAAACCTGAAATGAAAATACGGATAACTAGCGAAGGTATTGCAAATACACACACAATTGGGGCCATGCGGAAGAATGAGTCCAGTCATAGCATAGAGTAAGTCGGGGATTTAGTTGATATATTTTCTGATTATTAAGGGTTAATTTACTAGGCACACGTGGATATGGCTCAAAGCTTTTTAACGACGGAAATTGTTCGTCCAATGATTTTCACAATTGTATGTGAGATTTAACATGAACTGCCAACGTGTGTAAAATACTTTCAAGTTGAATGATTTGGATGGACCCCACGTGTTTGATATCATTGATAAGAGGTTAATATACAAAACTGTATGTTCTGTTCATAGCCTATTATTCCTTGATGATTTGGTAAATTAGTCTGAATTGCAGGTATTGAACTACGTTAAATAAATGGGATTAATGCATTCGTATGTAGCGTTGAGGAATCCAATAAGCACACATCCACTGAAAGAATGAACTTTGCGTGAACTAATTCCATTACTATTGCACGTAGTAAAAATTCATGTGGAGCGATAATAAGGATGACTAATTACAATTTGAAATTTATGAGATTAATATATGTATCACTAACGAAATGGCACGTAAGTGATTTTCGATAATACATCATATAACCTTTATATGTATCCAAATACGGTTATGTAGAATTTGGATGACTTCAAGGACGCACAAAAAGAAACCGTTCGACAACGATTAAATACTTCTATAGATTAGGTAGATTTTTGGTTACCGGAACTAAATTGCCAGTCAGAACTGATGAAGGTAAAAAAGCTACATACAGAGTGTGGCATGTAATTGATAATTAGATTCTAGTGTCCCTGTTTTCCCTGTCATAATAAACAGAAGTTTTCCGTGCAAACAAACCTTGTATACACATCAATTCTAAATATGTATGATGATATCTAAAATTGTGGAAATGACGTTTAATTATGTAAATAAAAAGCGTATGCAGTAACTTCAATGTAGGAACGTTTTGGTTTCACTAAATCATAAATGAATTCTTGAATTCCGTCGCTTTCATTAAATTCCCAAACAATCTATTACATTTTCGTGACAAATGACTAGACAAGACGTGCTTGCCGCGACAGTAATTCTGCTAAACCATCACACAATTTTATGCTTTTGTATAAAAAAACATATTGAATGCATAGCTTTCTGCTTTCCTCCAAATTTCCTTGTTGCATCACGTCGTCGTCATGGTTGTTCTCTTTTATCTTGTGGCTTTGAAAGGCCAAAATTGGATGCAATAGTCTACGTATATTCCTGCTCGTGCTAAATAAATCGTTGTGGTTTCTTTGTGTGACGTACATGTATGTACCTATATTTTCCCATAATATATGGAACAACGATTATTATAATAGCAGTTATCTTTCATGTGTTATTAAACTAACTTGAGCGTTTCATTATGTTGAATTTATTTATTATGCAAAGTAAAATAACGATCAATTTTGTTTTGCACTTTAACAACACAGGATAACTGATGAATATACTATTTGAATTTACCCTTACGTAATGAGTCTTGAACAATGCTGTGGTTTTAAAGTACAGAGTACAAAGTACATATATATTTCAACTAGCTTTTATGACGAACCAAAAAAGAATACAAATTTGGCAAAGGAATACCGAATTAAGTAAACTGCTTAAAATCAATGCGATTCGAATTTTTAACTCCCTCCATGTGCTCCAGTTCCTCCATATGTGTTTCAATATCGTCTCGTACAGGGCGCATGACACAGTACAGCCAAATGTTGTACAAGAGCGCAAAAAGATTTCCAAAAATGGAGAGGAATATCATAAAACATGTGACACTTCTCCATGTGCTGAATGGTTCCAAAATCAGGGAAGGGTCTGAGTCAAGCTGGAAAGTAAATCATTTTTTGTGTTAGTTTTCGTGAAATTATAATTTAATAAGTAATTTCTCGACACATGCGTACGATCACTCACTTTAGGTAGCAATCTTAGTATAAGAACTGGATAATACACCAACAGTATCTTTAACAATGTCACAAGTGCAATGATTGTCCAGAAGAATGGGGCTGGAACAATAAGAGATCAATAGAGATTTTCTAATATCCCATTTTTCTAAAACGAGAACATTTCTGTTTGTATTACCAATTCGACTTTTCAAAATGTCTGGATAACTGTCGGTGTATATTATGCTCAAAGTATAAATCAATGCAACCATATGAATTAAAAGCCCAGTCACCGACCAAAACTGTAAAATAAATTTCAAATGTTAATTGGGAACCATCGTGTAATTGTATTTTATTTTAGTAGTGTCTGAGTTTTATAATCATACCAGATCTATTATTGCCAGACGGCGAATTCCTGTACGTAAAGGTGGTCCCTGCAACATTTTGAAAAATTTACAAAAAGGATGGTGAATTATTAAATTGGTTTACCAATTTCAGTGCATTTCAGTACACTAACGAATTTTATGATACTCTACTCGACTGCCGATTTGATTCTGCACTTCATCGACCTGCATAAAAGTTCTGCAATTTTCTATAAAACAAAATAGTGGTCATTTTTCCTTATGGGCTTCCTGGTTTTGAGCGTGTGGTAATCGAAGACACAGTTGCGTCAGCACGTTTCTAAATCCAGCTATTCAATCATTCAATCAGTTGTACATATGTATGCATACCCCAGTACACATAAATGTGCATTCATGCTATATGGTCAGATCATTGTAATGCTATTCGTAATTTATGCTGCAGCCATTGAGGAATTTTCCTGGAGCACGTAGCATCTATATTTTACATAAAAACAATGCATGATTTAATAACAGTACTTCATAATTTACTGTAATACTACGACACTTCTCTTGTTTGAGGCTAACGCAACGACATCAGGCAAAAGGGATCTAAAATATTAGGAAAAACCTCTTCAACGCAAAATCCGTGAAACGACGTATTTATTTGCACAGAAAACATGCGTATGAAATGCAGATGGAGCAAAGATATTGAACCTGAACATTTTCAGTGTACAGAAGCAAATGCTGCAGTAGTAATCATTCAATATTAATGCATTTTTGTAGTCAAAACTAACTTGTACATTAGTGCTGCTTCCGTCTGAAACAGTTCCATTCTAGTTTGAGATACTGTCTGTTTTGGGACCTTGTCAGTTTCTGAAATGTAGCGAGCTTCCGTCTATATTTCCTTATTTATCGCTTATAATCCATTTGAAATTTGCGGCAAGAGACTGTTGCGAAAATATGTCAAAAAAGCGACATGCTACGATCGCTTCCTTGTTTCCTTTGGTTTTCCTTTCATTCATATTTATTTTCATTCTACATTTATCCATTCACTAATAATTGATTAAACTCATCTAAATATAAACTTCTTCCTCTTCCTTAAACACGATCTAGTGAGAACAGCCAAACACTATAACACTCCGTCAAAAAGGTTCCACATTATCCCAATACAATTCACTTGGATACTGAATTAGAAAGTAATTTGTCTTCATCATTATGACTGACTATATGTTAGCATGCTAATAAAGTTATCCTCAGCTAAAGGAAGCAAGGCTTGCAGAAAAATCTCAATGACGGTTCAATGAAAACAAATTTTAAAAATTCTGACAGGGACGCTCCATGTTTAGTGCCAGGTAAGATTACATTCTGGTTTCAATCGTGCTCAAGTACTATACCATATGTGTGATTTGTTCAACATCACTATACGAAGTTTCAGTAACACCTCAATTATCAGTTTTACTGTTGCTTTGAAATTGGTGTGTGTAGACGCCTACTGTTACGTAGTCGTCATGCAACGTGGAGATCAAGTTGGAGACTGCGAGGAGGAGGAAGCGCAAGGAACAATTTTCTCTCGCAAAAGCATTATTCTGCGTGCTTTTGCCTACTAATTATAGTTGTAGTCTGATTCGTATGTTATCAGTCAGTCGTGTCATTGTTTTCGTCAGAAATTCTTGTCGCTTGTAATTTGTAATAAAAACTACCTAAATTATCGTAAATTGTACCATTAGTTAACTAAAGTTGTTAAAGTTAACTATAATTGTTGATGTATTATTGTTGTTTATTCGAGTTATAATAAAAACGCTAAATTATAACTCAAACCGCCGTCTCCACCTCCAGTCTACGCTTCCACATCATTTCTGAGCTATTGTTGTCTTCGTAAGCCAGCGCTTACAAAGTGGTCCTTCTCCCTACACTGAACAGCCCTTTGGAAAACATGCCAATGGTGACAAGATCCGGAAGAGAACTCGAGGCACTGAGGCCTAGAGTGAGACCTGTCGCAGCTGTTGTTGTTGATGCAGCTGACAGAATGGAACTCGACCGGGAACAGGAGGATGGTGGATTGGAAATGAATGCTCCACCGCCACCAATGTCACGACCATCAAGCCCAATCAGCGTACGATCTTCCGTATCGTCTGGAAGTAGCGTTAGATCTGCGCTAAGGAATGTGAACCGCGAACGACGGAGGAGAGAAATCCAGTTGCAGATGGAGCTTCTACAACTTGACGCTGAAGCAGAACGCGACCGAATTCTGGAGGACAATGGATTATCCGATGATGACGACCTATTTTTTGGAGAGATTGGTGCCCAAGAACCGAACTTGAGAAGAGCCAATCTTCAACAAGTGACTGATGGACTATTTGACAGCCCAAGGTCACATCCAGTCCCAGCAGAAACAAACGCTGCACGAGCACAATCCGGAAGTGCAAATAATGACGCTGTAAAGGCAATTGCGGATGCCATGACCAAGGCTCTCCAGACGCTGCAGCCACCAAAGCAGTCATCTGACATGAAGATAATGCTTGCCCGGCAGTCCGCTGGAAAGGATCTTCCCATCTTTGCGGGATCTCCTGAGGATTGGCCATGCTTCATCTCCCAGTTTCGTCGTTCCACCGAGCTATGCCAATTTTCCAATGAGGAAAACATTTGTCGCCTCCAACGTGCATTGAAAGGAGCTGCTTACGTCGCTGTTCAATCGATGCTGGTGGTTGGAGGCAACCTGGAGGACATCATGAAGACTTTGGAGCTGCGATTCGGCCAACCGGAATGGATTATGCGCACCCTGGTAAAGCGTGTTCACAACGTACCGCCACCAACGGAGGATAGAATGGAATCCTTCGCTGACTTCGCTGTGGCAGTTAAGAACTTGGCATCAACAGCTCAGACAATGGGAATGCCGGAATACCTCCTGAATCCTCAACTGATGGAGGAACTTGTCCAGAAGCTGCCTCCAATGATGAGACTTGACTGGGGCAACAAAGTGGTGGACTCAAACATGGAGAGTGCTAACTTGGTAGGCTTTTCCAATTGGTTGGATAGAAGAGCCGCCGCTGCAATGAAAGTCGCCGTTGACCATGACATGAAGAGAAAGGATAATCGTCACCAACATCAGCAGAGAGATAAAAAACATGACCAGATGTTTGTTGCCGTTAATGAGAAAGGGACCTGTTACGCTGGATGTAATGAGAAGCACTCCATGGAGAAGTGTCCGAAGTTCCTCAAACTGGAGGTTAACGTTCGCTGGAACTTAGCCAAGAAAAATAGACTTTGTTTTTGTTGTCTACGCTCTGGTCATCGCACGTCGGAATGCCGAAGCAAGAAGAAATGTGAGGACCACGGTTGTACTCGAAACCACCACACATTACTCCAGTGCGAACAAAAGCCTAATGAAGATGAAACGCCGTCAAGCTCAAGAGGAGTCTACTTCCACAATCTTCACAGCGACCGAAGTGAAGTCCTTTTAAAAGTTCTGCCCGTGACTGTTAGAGGACCAAAATCATCCGTAACAACTTTCGCCCTTCTGGATGACGGATCGACTGGATCCATGATAGAATCATCGCTTGCTGAGGAACTCGGATTAGAAGGGGAAGAATTTTTACATTCTTGTACATGGTTGGACGGGAAAACTGTCACTCAGAAAAGTTCACGCGTCTCGTTTTGGATATCTGGAGCTGATGGTATGGAATATCACATGGAAAATGTGAACACAAAGGAAAATCTTGACTTGCCCAACACAACAGTCAAGATTAGTAAGCTCAAAACTAAATGGAGCTACCTTCGAGGCATCCCACTGGACACACTGGACAACGCTAAACCTAAAATCCTTATTGGACAGGATAACTGCTATTTGCAGCTTAGCCGACGGACAGTGGAGGGATCTGCTAACGGACCAGTCGCCACGCAAACTCGACTTGGATGGGTTCTGCACGGCCCAATTAACAAGTTCAGAGGAATGGTCTATCAGGATAGGATGTTTTTCAACCAAGATGAAGAACTGCATCAATTGGTCAAAGAACAATTTCGATTAGATGCATTTGGAGTTCAGCCGAATGTAAAGATTCCAAAATCGAAATTGGACACCAGAGCTGAACAGTTGATGGACGAGAACACGGTCAGAGTTGGTAACCAATGGGAAACATGTTTGTTGTGGAAAGAAGACCATCCAAAACTACCACCAAGTCGGGATGCTGCTTTTCGTCGTCTCCGAAGTTTGGAAAAGCAAATGGATAAAAGTGAAGAGTTTGCTGATCGTTACTGCGCCAAAATCCAAGAGTACCTGGACAAAGGATTTTGCCGTAAGTTGGACCCTGAGGAAGCTGCAAAAGACAGCGACGTGGAATGGTTCATCCCTCATTTTGGAAGGATTAACCCGAATAAGCCCGCAAAATTGCGTTTTCTTCTGGACTGTGCTGGAACCTCAAATGGCACGTGTCTAAATGACGCTCTTCTACAAGGACCTGATTTGCTGACCCCTCTCATATAAGTACTGGCGAAATTTCGGCAAGGCGAAATCGGATTCAGTGGAGATATCCGCGACATGTTCCACATGGTGAAAATACGAAAGGAAGACTCTGCTGCGCTTCGTTTCCTGTGGAGGGGGAAAGAGAGGAACCTGCCGCCAGATGTATACGAAATGAACGTGTTAGTCTTTGGAGCTGTGTCTTCCCCCTACCAAGCTCAATGGGTAAAAAACAGAAACGCCGAAGATTTCAAAGGTGAATTTCCCAGTGAAACTATCGACGCTATTAGAAGTCGCCACTACGTCGACGACTACCTGGATAGTGTCGCCACTGTAGAAGAAGCGGTCAAGAAAATAGAGGATATTCGTGAAATACACAGGAGGGGAGGATTTGAAATCAGAGGATTTCTGAGTAACAATGAAGACGTACTTCAGCGTGTGGACCCAACATCTGGAAATGAACAACTTGCTTTTGGACAAGAAGATCAATTTGAACGCGTTCTCGGATTGTATTGGGATCCCAAGACGGACATGTTTCGGTTCAAGAAGAGATTCCGAACAGTTGACGATGCAGTTGTTAGTGGCGAGCGTGCTCCAACAAAACGTGAAGTTCTGAAATTGCTAATGTGTATATTTGACCCGCTCGGCTTTCTGAGTCATCTGACTATTCGTGGAAAGATCCTCATTCAGGATATATGGAGAATGGGAATTGGATGGGACGACAGGATTCCAGATAATTTGTTGACAAAATGGAAAAATTTCATAACCCAGTTGGAAGATTTGGACAAAGTAGAAATACCGAGGTGCTACGGCTTAGGAATTTCTGTAGCAGAAGACATTCAACTCCATATCTTCTGTGACGCAAGTGAACAAGGAATCTGTTGTTGTGCATATTTTCGTGTCACCGTTAAAGGAAACGTGAAGATGAACATAGTTTTTGCAAAGTCCAAAGTAACGCCATTGAAAGCTGTGTCAATCCCTCGGCTGGAACTGGAGGCATCTTTAATTGCAGCGAGGATGTCACGTTGGATTTTGGAGAATCATGACATCAAGCCGTCAAGGACTGTCATTTGGACTGACTCGAGGAATGTTCTGTGCTGGCTGCGTTCCGAAGACCCTCGTCGCTTCAAGCCGTTTGTTTCTCATCGAATTGGAGAGATACTTGAGCTAACGGAAGTCTCATGGTGGAGGTGGGTACCAACGGCTGATAATGTTGCTGATGACGGTACAAGGGACCATACTCCAGCTGACATTTCCCAGACCTGCAGATTTTTTAATGGACCGACCTTCCTACAGTATCCCGAATCCCTGTGGCCAATTGAAGTGATGAAAGCAGCTGCCAAACCAGAAGACTTGGAGCAGAAAAGAGATTTGCTTTTCATCAACGTGGACGAATTTCCGGAGTTGGACTTGGCCTTGTCTTGGACAGATCTGATTTGTGAGCTTGCCAAAACAAAGAGAGAAGGAGTCCAAAATGCAGACGATTTGGCTATTGCTGAAGAGGAGCTGTTAAAATATTCACAATCTACCTCATTTCCTGATGACATTGCTGCTTTGAAAAGCAAGAAACCGATATCGAAGAGTAGTAAGATAATTACTTTATCTCCATTTCTGGATTCGCGGGGCATACTGAGAATGAAGAGTCGTCTAGTAAACTCCCCTGACTTGGAAGAAGAAACAAAGTTTCCAGTTATCTTGGACTCCAAGAACATCTTTACCAAAAAGCTAATTGATCATTACCACCTACTCTTCATGCATCAAGGACAGGAACTGATTGTCAACGAACTCCGTCAACGTTTCTGGATAATTGGAATACGCCTTGCTGTGAGAAGTGCCTGGAGAAGATGTGAGTCCTGTCAGAAGGAGAATGCAAAACCAGCCCAAGTCCCGATGGCTCCACTACCAGAGTTTCGAGTTACAAAGGTCAATCGCCCATTTACAAACGTTGGAATCGATCATTTTGGACCAATAGAAGTAACTGTCAAAAGATCAAGAATGAAGCGATACGGCCTTGTATTTACCTGTTTGAATACAAGAGCGGTCCACATCGAAATCACACACAGCTTGGACACGGACTCTACTCTGCAAGCAATCGAAAGGTTTCTGTCTAGACGTGGAGTACCAGCTGTAATCTGGAGTGACAACGGTCGCAGTTTCATTAGAGCTAATGGAGCAATGAAAAAGGACCAAGAAGAAATTAAAAATGATGAACTGCTAGCTAAACTAGCTCGCAAAGGGATTGACTGGAAGTTTATTCCACCCGTGTCACCACATTTCGGCGGAGCCTGGGAGAGAATGGTGAAGTGCATCAAGAAGGCCCTACATGCTGTACTAGAAGACAAGTTCCTGAACGACGAAATGCTATTGACCGTAATGGCAGAAGTGGAAGCAACTGTAAATAGTCGGCCATTAACATTTGTTTCAAAGGACTGTGCGGATCCAGAAGCCATTACCCCTAACTCCTTCTTGATTGGCACATCGAGTGTGCTCCGCCCACCTGGAAAGTTCAGTGACGACGAGCTTACCCACAAAAGACGCTGGAGGATGGTGCAATTGTACAGCGAGCATATCTGGAGGCGCTGGGTGAAGGAAGTTTTACCATCTTTAGCACCACGTCAGAAATGGAACGAAGGAAAGGGAGCAGTTCAGGTTGGAGACAAAGTGCTAATTGTGGACGGAAACCTGCCGAGGAATTCTTGGATTACTGGAGTCGTAGTGACAGTCATGGAAGGGAAGGATGGTCACGTTCGAGTTGCGGATGTGAAAACCAAGCTTGGTGTCTACCGTCGTCCCATCGTCAAACTGTGCCCTATCGTTGTTGAAGACTTGAGTGATAACAATGACGCTGTTATCACTGGAGGGGGTATGTAGACGCCTACTGTTACGTAGTCGTCATGCAACGTGGAGATCAAGTTGGAGACTGCGAGGAGGAGGAAGCGCAAGGAACAATTTTCTCTCGCAAAAGCATTATTCTGCGTGCTTTTGCCTACTAATTATAGTTGTAGTCTGATTCGTATGTTATCAGTCAGTCGTGTCATTGTTTTCGTCAGAAATTCTTGTCGCTTGTAATTTGTAATAAAAACTACCTAAATTATCGTAAATTGTACCATTAGTTAACTAAAGTTGTTAAAGTTAACTATAATTGTTGATGTATTATTGTTGTTTATTCGAGTTATAATAAAAACGCTAAATTATAACTCAAACCGCCGTCTCCACCTCCAGTCTACGCTTCCACATCATTTCTGAGCTATTGTTGTCTTCGTAAGCAGGCGCTTACAGTGTGTTTCATATATATGACATGAGGGGCTGCCTTCCTAAAAAGTAGTAATTGTGCCTTTTGAAAGCTCTAGCATTACCACGCAATTAGGCTCAATACGTCAAGAATCCCACCTGTTTTTTATGTTGTACGTAATGTGATACTACATTATTTGAGCCAATGCGAAACAGATACAAATCAAACTTCCACCCGATAACCGACCTAATTTATATGTGTAGTTCCAGGAGCCCAATTTGTTTATTTCGACGTTGTAGCTTTTCATTGGCGACTTCTCAGCCACTCTGGCCATACAATTTTACAACATAATTTCAACCCATTACCATACACCATTTCATGATTCTCTATACAGCACGATGAATTTTGACGCCCGTCATGGTCATTTGAGCAAACATCTAATGCGCGTAGGAAATTATTGGAAAACAAGTACAAAAGAAGCATCTGTGAAACCGTAGCACAAAATTAATTATTAATAGGTTGGCTAGAAAAATCCTGATTGTATAAAATTCTATAAACGCTAGTATAAAGTTAATGCATAAAAGTAGAAAAAACCACTTGTAGATGCGCTTTATCAAATCAAGTAACATTGCTTCGCCATAAATATAATACTCCCTTCTAACCTTATGCATAAAGGACATACGGCTGCAACACTATACTGATACGATAAAAATTAATTTTTAATTGGCATTAAACACTTGATATTTCGACACTGTTTCCTAGATGAAACGATAGACATTTGTTCACACTCCACGCTAATAACAAAAGTGGTGTTATGACATTCCTGGAAATTAAATAAATTTAATACATACTTGGAGAATTCCGTGGAGGTAAATGACAATATAATATAAAATTCAGATATCATATTAGTCCAACATTCGTTTTCTTTCAAGTTTAAAATAATTTGCACCAACAACAACTCACTGACCACTCTCAATGTCATTTCTGCTTTGCTGGTAGTCGATTGTGTTCAAGAAAGGAAAATGTCAACTAAATATAAACTTTCCCTTCTAAATTACTTGCGTTTCCACATTCTCCAGTTTATATGCATTGCAAGTTACATAGAACGTTCGCGGGAGCATCGTAATGCAGTAGAGGAAGACCAGGTTCTGACAGACTACTTTCCTATCCGTAATGAAATGTCATTAGAAGGAAGTAGACCTATTAACCTTGATGGTCTGGTGGAAATTTTCTCTCGTCACAATTGTTTTGTTCACGTTACCAATTTTCAGAGCCGAGATGTTGTTCCAGTCCAAAATCATCCGATAGTGATACATGACTTTGTCCCCAAGTATAATGAGGAAAGGAGGAAATTCATTTGGGTTGCAAAGGGCATGATTTTAAGCCATGGAGTCACATTGTTCAATTATTCGAGGTATACAACGATAGCCGAAAAGTCAGTTTATTACTATGACAAGTTATGCGCAAAAATGAATGCCAACATTTACGTTCTAAACACAAAATCATGGAACTGTGAAGTTGAACTGGGAATATCTCCTCCTTCAATAATATTAAACAACGTCAGGGGAAAATCTATTTTGTCAGAGTTACATTATCCTCGTCTGTGGAATTTTAAATCATACTGCAAACCGGGTACACGATTCGAATTTTCTAGGCAGTATGAAGAACACCTGGAAACGTCTAGCAATACACTCTTTTCAATAGCAAATTTCAACTTGCTTGTCGTTGACGATGTTGGGATAAATGATGAACAAGTTACCCATTGGATTAGAAAATTGCTAAGACATAAGCGATCCAGTACATGTACCCAACTTTCTATGTTCGGATTTATAGAAATAAATAATTTCACTAATGTCAATGCAACAAGGAAATGGATTAAACTATGCTTCGATTGTGATGACAAGTCGACGAGTGTGATTTATTCGACCCATCTGCTCACACATATTGCTGGATCCAATATTTCATTACGACAGTTATCAATGATTGGATTCCCGGACACGTCTGAAAGGTTACACTGGGTCATGTACGATAAAACGAGTTCAGGTTATAAGTCGACTCTTGACTTGCATGACAAATTTGTTAACACGTGCTCCATGCCATCCACTGCTTCATTGGTTAATATGAAATCGTCCGGTCTCACGTCTGAAACATTCGCATTTATCAAAATGCTGAAATACGTGTTTGGTAACTATAGTCATGATCTTATTGACGAAACATGCAATAATGGGGAAGTAGAACCAAGAATGTTGTCATTTAGGAGAACCACTAATGATTTTAGGATACAGATTTTTGTGGAATCGCATTTGGGAAGGTCATTAAAACGACACTACTCGTTGTCAATAATCGATCATAGTACAGATTTGAAGTTTGTTTGCTGCGATCGGCCTTAGTATACAGTCACTGGCATTTACAGAGCTATTTCGAGTATACGATGGATTTACTTGGTTGGCAATATTTACTGCCGTGACATGTGAGGCTGCTCTGTTTGTTCATGTTACGCCGGGGCGCATAGGAAATTTTATGAAGATTTACATGAACTTGTGTACCGTGCTGCTTGAACAGGGAATTAATAATGAGCCATTCCGGAGGCGATGGTTAACTTGGCTCTCATTTCTTTTAATGGCGGTCATAATAAGTAACGCGTACAAAAGCACAAATGTTCTAAACATGGTCGCACCAAGAGACCGCGCTCCGTGCTAAAATTTCAACAATTATTGGATAACAATTTTACCATTGATAGCAGATTTGGCGGAGCTAAGGACGAAGTAATTGAGACAGCAGAACTAAAGATTTTTGAGTCAGGCTCAGATTATATTGCAGGGATAAAATCCTTTAGAAGGATCACAATATTTTCGGAAATGGTAATGTTTGCTGCTAGTGGGATGCTGGCAAATAGTAGCATGTCATGTGGGTACAATATTATTCAAAGATCATCAAATCGACAATCATACACCCGGAAACAAAAATGTTAGTTCCTAGCGTGCTCTCTGACGACGACTTCGACGCGGAGAGTGAAAATAAATTGCTTTTACTGGAGGAAAACAACATAAAGAAAACATTTGTTCTTTGTGACTGCTTGCTTTAGCGTTGCCGGAATATCTGTGTACAAAGTACGCAACGGCTGGAAATACTACCCACGGCAACGTAGATATTGGTAGAGAGTGGTTAGGTAACTACTTCCTTGGTTTCTATTTCTCAGGAATGGTTCCGCCTCAAGTTCAACAAAGAATTTCGTCACTTCCCACTACTGGAATACTAGAATGGTGGCAACGTATTTTAAAACAGAAGTTGCCAAGTAAGCAGCGGAGCTCATCGTTTACAAGCCAGCATCCATGGCAATATTCCGGTGATATTCATACTACTCCTGTATGGGGAGGTAATTGGCATACTTGTTTTTGTACTTGAAGCATTGTTGACGGGCAAGTGGGCAAAAATGATGTGTCACTGTTATATGGAATCGGATTACTAATGTAATCAAAGTTCCCATCTTCTCGCAATAACTTCACGTGCTACCTAGTCCACATCCATTTGGACGTATGCCAATTATTAGATAAATTGATGTAGCCACAAGTTTGCGTTATCAGTTTCACAAACTACATTATTAAAATGTTTATGTATAGCATAAGTTTATACAAAATAATTATTAAGATGTATAAAACATGTAATAATTATTCTGCTTGCAAGTTGATAAATTTCATTTCGTGCTGACAAATGTATCAGCCGTAATCAATAATTTACCTGGCTAAATAATCGTGATCTATTATTGCGACATCCCGTCGCGTCTACGTCTCATATTCGTTTCATTATTACCGAGTTACATATATAAAACCTAAAATGAATCCATAATAATGCAAATTATCCCGACGCTGGATTCTTATTCTTTTGAACAATAACACAAATGGTCGAACCTTGAGCTCGCGTACAACTGTTACTTGTGTAAATTGTACTCACCTCCGAATAATAGCAGCAACGACACGTGTATTTATTTTTCATTATGTGGTCATGACCAAGCAATAATCATCCGTACAGAAATGTTAGCTAACAACAATTGGCACAATTAAGGGATAGTGGTTTGTGTTTCGAAATCCTTTTCTAAATTTCACCATTCTGATATGTATATTATTTAGAATTACCGGTTACTCACTTCACTGGTTAAATTGAATGATGGAAATAAATGTGAAATGTTTTCTATTGTGATTACCAGACAAATATTATTTAATCCCACACAAACAAAGCAGTGTGGTGCAACGTATAACGGAAAATTTCTATCCACGAGTCCGGTGAGCTCAATTAAATGTGTAACATTTATGTTTTGTAAGGATCTCTATGTTGCCTAACGAAATTCAAACATTGACAATGAGCAGCTCAAACAATTACACTTGGTGCGTATTACTAAACAAACTTATTGACACGAGGCAGTTTAAAGCCTTAAACGTTTCACTTTTGTATGTTGTTTCCTGGGAATCTCACTGTTTGAATGAACAGTGTGCTGAAATAGTTTCCTATCATTTTCTCAGAAGCAAGCATGATTTTAGCTGTGACTTCATACATCTCAATCCTGGAAGTTACCAGTTTAATATTTCCAACAGCTGATAGTTTGTCAAATTTCCTTGAACCAAACACCCCGATCATAAGTGTGGTAATTGAACAGGTATCCGAGGTATTTGAAACGATTCCCTGCACCTTTCATTTTCCAACCGATTCTTCAACGGACCTCAAGGGCTCGGTTATCCACGCAGGCCTTGACTTTTCTTTGAGTGCTTTATCATATTTTCCATGCCTACATTCAACTACTTTTCCGTTCTCAAGGAAATTTATTCATGGATCAGAATTTTTCAAGATATATAGTTCCATCAGGTATGGTGTTAGTTGTACAGTTCAATTTTTTGTCAAAGCATATGTGGAGTCTTCCAATCAAAATTATGATAACCCCATATATCATTCTAAATTGGAGCACTACCGAAGCCTGACGTCTTCAGTTTTTTCGCCTCCTTGGATGTCAATTCCATATTTTGACTTTGAGGCACGAGAGCTTTATCGTTGGGTTGCTCCCGAGTTTCTGATTGCTCTTGTGATAGAGTCCAAGTCATTAGATATCACTTACTTCGTCGAGGTACCGAAAATCATGTCAAAGTCCAAACTTTTGATAATACTTGTAAGTGGTGGATCTGATAGTAAGGGTACAGCGAATTGGTTCAAGGGTTGCGTAACCTGTGACAAGTCCAAATTAGTGCCGTCACTTGCTCCAACTGTATTTGTAGATGAGTTTGACATTATCGCCAGCATCAGTCTACTATCGCCAATTACGGTTTCTTCCTCCGACGCCCCTACTGCAATACTCGATGAACTAGCAAAACATGACAAGCTCAACAATTTCGGAAATTTCATCGGTGATGAGAAGGAGGAGACAAATCAGTGTAACAGTTTGACTAGAAGCCTATCGACGAAAGAGCACAGAGTTCGTTTCACCTTCGATGACTGTGTCCGAGAAATGTTTACAGTTTCAGAAAACACAAGCTCAGCAATCAAATATAGCTCACTACCCATCGGTACCACAGTTGCGGATAGTTCGGATGCTTCCAAACTAGTGGAAGGTAAAGTCTACTCGTCCCTCCCATTTGGAGCTCAGTCGGATGGATTTCGGTTTTCCGTGGTTCTGGGGAAGAATGAAAATTTTAGAGCAGGTAGCTCAAACATCAAAACGGACGTTGCTGATGCAGTATTGAGCCCATTTTCGACTGGGTCGTGGATTGGATTGTCCATAGTTGTTGCAATGGTAACTTGTTTCCTTTGGATTAGCGCGTACATGGCCGGAAGAGTAGATGCATTTGGGTGGCTTTTTTGGGTTGTTGCTATTTTGTTAGAGCAAGGTGACGGAAACATGGCCAGTGCAAGACGGCGGAACAATGTAGTGGTAATTTTAATTTGGATCATGGCTGCAATGGTGCTAAGAAATTATTACACATCTGCGATGTACTCGTTTGTTACGAAAACACCTGATCCCGAAAACGTGCCAGAAACGAAAGAGCAACTTTTGATGGGCTCAGGACCGTACTTCATGCCACTTATAGGTGACAGTGTAATTGCCTATCGACTGGCTGGTATTTGGAAAATGATTAAAAGAAATACGCTTGAACTTGAAGAGCACTTAAATACGGATCTATCACACAAGCTCAAGTCCAGACTGACTTATATCCCATTCAAGTATTCAATTGTAGATCTGGTTACTAATGTATCACGTGGATTACCAATCCAGTGTAGATCAGAACACACTGCTTTCTATCACAGATTTTATGAACATTTAATGCCAATGGATCTATGTCCTACCGTTACCCGATTTGCCTTGCTTCGAAACGTATTCAGTGTGTCGCCACGGGAAAATAATTTTCGGTTCCTGAGTTCTCTTCTAGAAATATTTGCGGAAAGGCAAGTTGTTGAAAATGTCAACGAGCCAACGTTTTTGAGGTCAACGTATTATTGGGTTGTGCAAAGAAATTTGTACATGGTGGAAAATTTTAGTCGCTTTCTTGGTGTATTGACTGAAAGTGGAATCTACTCGCGGCTTATATTTGCACTCAATGTAGTGCATCAACTAGAATTAATTGCTAATGTTAATGATGTGGGACACTTTGAGAGGACTGGTAATAGGTTCGCTTACATTGTGAATACTTTCAGCATAAATCAGAGCGAGAATTTTGACGCTATGAAGCTATATCAAGCGGCCGTCATCTTCATTCTTTTCATCTATATGATTGGGTGCTGCGTACTTGCAGTAGTTGTGGAAGTGTTGATAACTCAATGGGATAAACATAACTATAGAAAGTATTGTTGTTGCTACTCGCAAACTATAGTTACATCTATGTAATCCTGAGCATATAAATATGTCAAGTGCATCCAACAATTCGATAATCCGGAAATGTGTGGGTGCTTTCAAAAATAAATATGTTAGTAATAAATCGATATGACACAAGTACTTATTCTACGAATGAAAGAAACGTTGAGTTCTTTGATATTCTTTGCACACAATACACGCATAATTTATTACGCGTTCGAAATTACAGCCATCGCAAACATGACCGTGGTCAGACGTAGATGTTAAGTTTCACTCGTCCGACAAAAGCGTTTACTGTTGATAGTGTGCAGTACGACCGATTCTTTTGGCAGTTTAAATATGACCTCTCCTTACCACTTACATTACGTGTGTATAATTTTCAAGGAGACGCGCCACTTTATCACCTTGTGCTCGACGAGTGTCATTGGCACATCCGTGCCGATAAACAGCACTATTTTGGTGTAACATTTTGTTAACTTGAATTGAAGGGACTCATTTAGTTTCAAAGCATGTTTTTTAAACATGAGTGTGTTTATTAACTACCGGAAGCATGAAATGCTTGAAAGGTAGTTATAGCGATTGATCTGTTTGTCTGTCTGTCTGTCTGTCTGTCTGTGCGCACTCTAGCTTTCCTCCACGTTGACCGATTTGGCTCAAATTTGGCATAGAGGTACCTTGGCACCACGACACGACACCTATTGATTTTCAGCCATGTCCGTCGTCACTGGCCGGAAGTAGGGGGGTCGAAGTGGGGGGTGCTGGGGGTGACAAATGCGTCAAATTTTTTTATTGTATAAATCGATAGAGGAGTTCAATACGATCATTTTCTGTCATGGGACCATGCGTCAAATCGATAAAATGGCGGGTCGGTGGGGGGGTCGAAGTGGAGGGGTCACCAGGTGGAAAAAAAATTTATTTCACAAATCGATCAGGATGTTCAATTTGAGGTTCGATAACGTGGTATAATAGTAAAATACATACCCAATTTGTGATTTTGGCATGTTTTTAATCTTCCGGTAGTTATATATTAAAGGTTACACCTTACTAGTTTTGTATCTTCAGCATATTCTGTAGTTGTTAAACAATCGTATTTGGTTTATTATACGTTTACAAGTGATGTAAACGGAAATGTGAGCACGTGCTCAGCCCTGTGCGTTTGAACTTTCATTGTCCTTTACTTACCCAATTGATACAAACAATTGATCAAAGAGTTTTACCATTCATAAAATTTTCTAAAGAACTATTCTAATGCCTAAGATTTCGTAAGTATCAAGTGTGCCATGAAGTGCCGACACGTGTGCCCTTTTAATATTTCTGAAGCAATAACAATGGATATATTAGTGCTTTCTTTGTACGTTTTTCGCCTTCAGTCGATTCATTAGTGCCTTTTCTCTATTCAGTAGAGTTCAAAAGTTATGTGTCATCTACATTGTAATGTCAATCAAATTCACGATCAGCTCATATTGCCCAAAATCTCTATGCAAAACAGAATACGTGATCGCAAATTATAACAATTATTTACGAGGTTCTGTTCATCCATAGCTGGAATAAACTTGATCATATCCCAGTAAGTGGTAGTAGCAAACTTCAACGTCGGCAATAATTTTCTGTCCCTGAAGTGAGATAAAAAAATTCTAGATTATACTGATGAATGGCCCAAAGATTTTAGTTATATTCAATCAAAATCTCGCAACTAATGAATACATTTCTAACATAAATTAAAATAGCCCCTAAAATCAAGTAGCAAACATCACCATCATTTGCTGATACTTTCGATCGTTTGTTCCATCAATTCTATACCTTAGCATCCGTTCATACTGCCACTGATCCAAGCCAAGCCAATACGGACATTATTTGAATCACAATGAATGCATTTGAGATACGTAGATTCATGCTTTATCTCGTGATTTATATTTTTACTGATAGTCTAATTCAGGCCACGTCGTATCGAACAAACGACAATGTTCCCAGCAGGATCAAATCATCAGTTATGCAGCTCCTATCGCAACTAAGCAAATATATATTACATATTCATGGAGACCAACTACCTATCTCATGCGAAAACGATGATTGCACTGGACAGTTCATGTTCTCTCATGATTACGATATCGAACTACCTACATTTAACTCGTCGCGATATACACTACCTAGTAAAGTAATTGTTACGCTTGGATTGTTCCAAAAAAGTAAGCAAGTATTTTATACATCCAATGGGCTGTACTATACTGCCTGGGATCTACTTTTGAGGTCGGATACGTTACTTATTATTGTGGCAAAAGCAGGTGTATCAGACAAGGACTCGTGCCAATCAACGCCCAAAAATCATTGGAGCCACTCTAGAAACCAATCCTCTAAATGTAAAGATATTCGTCATACCATCCAAAACACTCCAGCATTGAAACTGATTATTTATTCTAAGGCCAATCCGGGTGATTATTTCCACATTGAAACGTTCCTAATTTGTAATGGATATTGCAAAGACAATTTTACGCTAATTGAATCTGTAGCCAGAAAAGATAAAGATGAGAACATTATTTTCAGTATTCACAAGAATAACTTTTGGAACGGAAACAACAAAAAAATATACACTTATATACTTTATGACTCACCTACCATTGGCAATGAAAGCAAATCAAAGATATTCACATGTGATCAATATTTCAACTCTCGTCGATTAGAAAAGCCGTTGATTTTCAACGCAAACTTCTGTTGGGCTGACCAAATGATGAAAATTGAACTTGCAAAACTGCACAATATAACATATATCCCCGGGTGGGTATGGCTATATAAATCAAATTACTTGTTGCCAACACAATATAATTTCACAGACAAAACTTGGGATGATGGCCTCCATTTACAATATTTCTCCGGTTACTTCTATTTCTACTGCCAATTTGATCAAGTCAGTCAAGACATTCTTGATCTTAATGCCTGGAGAACTTGGACAAATTGTATGTCTCTAACTACATGGAAAGTTGCAGCCTTCTCTTGGCTTGTGATTGGATTATTCATTTCCTACGAACCATTCAAAGGACGAACCCTGATCTCGTGGACGAATAACCTTTTGAGCCTTTACTTTTTATTAACAAGGTCAACCATAACCACTTCTACAGATTTACTAAAAAACCGAAGAAATATCATTTTTGTCTTTGCAATAATGTACTTCTGGATACTGTATGAAATGGGCATGACAAGCGTCGTTACCGTACGAGATACCTTGAAACCATTCGGCACCAACGATAACTTGATTGGAAACGACTACAGATTGATTTCACGGGACGCCGACTGTGACCCTGACAATCCACCTTTAGGATTTTATGCATGCGATAATGTGAATAGCAGTATACCCGAGTATGCCTATGTCACTGAAAAATATGCTTGGATGAATCCGGGAAGGTGGATTCGGTGGAATTTGGAAATGCTCAGAGCACAGTTTCGTAAATACGAACAAAAAATTGAATGCTTTCATGTGCAGGAAGAGTTTGACATCATTCCGTCGTTTTATGTCCTATACACTTCGAATCGACGTTGGATGCTGCAGACCGTAAGACGGATTGAGGAAGCAGGTCTATTGGGTACATGGAATAATTGGGCTCAATTTACAACATCAAACAGTAACAAAACGGAATACATCGCTCCTCCGCTAGAGATGGAAGCGGATTTGATAAATTTAAAAAGAGTGCTGCCCATGATTGTTATTTGTGGCATTGTATTGCTGATATGTGTTTGTGTATTCTCAATTGAGTTAGAATATGTAGAAATTTGTACCACAGTAAGTAATTTAGTAACATGCGTTATACACTTTATTGGTAGTACTGTAAATAGGAACTAATCATCAACGTAAGCGGGTATTAAAGTAAAACCTATAGTTACACGGCTTGTTTGTATGTTATTTGTTAATCAGGTTTTTGCTTTGTGTAATGAAAGTTGTAAATATTTTATACTATGGAAATAAGGTTCAAATTAAACATGCGATATAGCAATAAAGGAAAATTAGCCCACCAATGTACTATCCTGGCAAACATTCGCTGCGCATTAGATAGGATGAGCTCATGAGAAAACACATTTAAAAACGACAACTATTCATACAGCACTTTTGAATTATAGAGCGCATTTGGGAAATCGTCTTTGCATTGGCGTATTACACAGGGCTGTATCCATTTCGTTTCAAATTCAAAACGACGAAGTACATTTTACATAGCTGGTGCTTTCAATGCTTCATTTGCGCACTACTAACCGTGTTATCTTCATTATGGATCATTTCTTAGCCTCGATCATTTCTGGGCAGGTAAAAGGTCCATCAAACGATTCTTGAGTGGCAGGATAATGCGTCACATGTGGACATCCATTGTCGTCCTCCTTATGTACGTATTGTTGACGATAATGAAGTCGATACGAGGGGCTTCACTGGGAGAATCAAGCTGATTAGGAAACTGGACTGTGGACTGGTGGTGGACGAGAATGGTGGTGATGGGACGATATGCACTTCTTTTCAATGAAAGAAGCGACAATGGGGCACTTGATACAGCTGACCATGCAATCGGCGTTGTAGCTCTTTTTGAATATATACCTAGGTAATTAATGAAAAATTGTAAAAATACTAACTTGTAAGCTTTTAAACGTGTTAAGAATCCCAGTTGTATGAAATTCTTCTTTGTTGTTTCAGGCGGATTTTGTCCTTCTTCGGCGATTGGTTAGTATTGATTTCCATAACAACGTCATGGAATGCTATTCACCTCTTTGTTGGAAGTCTGAAGGGCACAAGCTGTATTGCTAGCTCATGTAGCACAATATGTCCAACTCAGGTGACTCGTGTAGCATGGTACACTGTAAAGGCAAAATTCGAAGAATTGAAGCATCTGGCCAACAGTAAAAATGAAATCGCCGGAACAAATATTCTCTTATTCCTGGTTCAAAACCTGCTGGAAAAGGGGGCGAAATTGGACGCCTACTTTGTAGAGCATGGAAATGACAGAGAACTATTTAGCCAATTGGAGCAAACCTTTTATTTGGTCAACTGCTGTGCAATCTTCATTATTGCTGCTGCCGTGCGCGAGAAGGTGACCTTATCAGTGACAAGAACTTTTTAACTACTATTTAAATTAAAGGATTACTTTACTTTAATCACTATATTAATATTTCTCCCAGATCAATTTGTTCACTCGTTGGCTGGTCAAGTATGAGAATCGACGGGACATCCCATTAGATGAGATCTCTTTGTATATTTATCAAGTGGACGCCCAATTTGTGTCAGTCAAGGGAATGAACATTTTCGCAATTACTTACTCAACGCTGGCTAATGTAAATCTCTCTATTACAAGAAACAATTTTAATGCTTCCTTTTCATTGTCAATTGAGCCAATTCAATATGAAATGTTGATTAATTTTGTTTTCAGATTCTTGGTGTTGCCGTCACATATTTCATTGTTTGCTTATTGGACTAAGGATGTGTTAACCCATGTTATCAAAACAATTATTCACATTGACATGAATTTTGCATAATGTAAAGCACTACGACAAACAATGTAGATGATGCCATTGTTAACTAAAAAATGATTATGATCATTTTCAGATAATACTAGGCTATAAATATAGTAGATAACTTAATTTAGTACAAACTAGTTACTGTGATCTGATAGGTACTGCAGCGCAGGGGTTTGCAGAAATCAACCTCCACCAAGAGAAACATGTTTTTTAACTCCGCTTAATTAAAGAGAATATAAAATACTTTTATATTATAGACTGTGCTGAATGTTCTCCTACATCTGCAAAGCACCAGGGGAATCTATTGTTACTTAAATCGCACAAATTACGTCTGCAATATGTGTTATTTATATTACGTTAAAAATCTATGATTAGAAATCAACTTTACAATGGTTACATTGAATTAAATTATAAACTTACACCATTAATATTTGCTTTTGTAACTATATTGCCAACTGTTATCATGCAATTTGCAATTTATTTTTTGAGTCGAAACAAATGTCCATTTCTTATCTAGGAAATAGAGGTTACATATTATTACAGATGAATTTATGTTTACCGTGGGGTCAACACCAAGCATCCCAGCTTGTCTAATTGTAAGATCCAGTCAATAAATCACCTCTGCATAATCATGTTTCTTACACTTCCGTCATGGATGATATAAGAGTGTTCTTGTTCACGATGAAAATATGCATTTCTGCTACAATCATGAGAAAATGTTTTGTATGACCGCATAGTGAATTTGCAAACATTGCTTCTTTCAATTACGAATGGTGCAACCATTTTACTGGTGTTTTTCCATATCTCTCAACTTTTCCTGGTAACATATTGTCGTGGGCAATATTGATGTTTTTCTGTATAGTGGCTTGACACTTATAAACTTGGTTACTAGGGGCAACGTTACTAATACAACATTATTAAAGAATTACAGGACAGTGTAAAGATTTCTGTGAAAGCTTATTTGATTTTCAATTTTTGATCAAAGTTAACCAGTTCCTCAAACCTGTACCAGCAGAGTGGAATTTTATTGCTATTTTCCGTGTTATTTTGTATGCATGATTTGCACATTATTCCCTTTCCGTAGTTAAATATTTCGTTTCACGGTCAGTACGGCTTTAAATGTAAGTCGCAGCATAGTCTGTACATAGGAAAATTGCGTCATTCTTGCAATAACAACATGATTTCCCCAACGCACCAATATCAGCCTGCATGACTTTCTAAACTTTTGCATCGCCAATTTGTCCTTCTTGTTTTCCCAGTTATGCCGTTGCCAAGACATTTGTATTTTTGTCCCGCGAACATACAAATACTTGCCCAGTTGAATGATAATCATCCAAAATCCCATCAGAACAGTGTTACCAATTAGAAGAGGTGCCATACTCAGTGGGGATAGCTGTCTCCAGTAAATAAGTAAAACACAATTGTTCAAGACCGGAGCTGCTGTAACAATAAACGACGCTGCGCCAATGTAAGGTCCAAAAAAGCAGAGAAAATTTTGGTGAAGTACCTGGAAACTTCTGTACACATGAGCTATATTACGATATCGTCTGAGTGACTTTGCCGTAGCGTATTTTCTCTGATCCATCATCAGTTCTTTGGTTAGAATGTGGATCACTAAGGTAATGTAGACTGGTGGTATGACTAACGTTATTGTTAAATTAAGACCCATTGATATAAGTAGAAAGGTGTGAAATACTTGAAGAATTATGCAAACTGTGTAAGATAAATTGGAGTCAACGGCGGGAAGAAGCGCGCCCAAATATATGAATCCTTTGGGGTCGTAAAACAATAATAACAGCATTAAAAGAAACATCTGGGTCCATCCGAAACAAATTACGAAAAATATGGCGTCGACTATAAAGCTGATTTTCCGTGCCTCGGTTTGAAAGGTTGACATATATCTTCCTGGAAAAACATATAAAAATACTATTTGATTATTTCTAGATTTGATATAGTTCGTGTGTATATATGAATGGGTTATAATCTTACGTTGAATATGTCTAAAAAATATTAGCATGCCATTAATTGCACGACAGTAGTCAAGGTAGCACCGTCGAAATATGGACTGGGTTGCTACTATTGCGGCACCCCCAAACCAAAAGTCCAAAGTGAGAAAGCAAGCCGTCAAATCTCCACGTATGTAGTGATTTCGGACTACCATAGTTGATAAAGTAGTCCACGCCAAGCAAGAGTTGTGCACCCATAGCATTCTCTGTATCACGCCCGGTGTCCTTACGACCGATACAGTGAGCGATCTAGGATTAAACTTCAGAGGGCAAGCTCCGAAAAAACGACAATATATTGTTAGAAGGGATAACATGGAATAAAATCGTTTGCTGAACATTTTGTGGTCCGTTTTATTGATGTAATGCGACTCCACAGAACACAGAATTGTTATATTGGAAAGTTGTGCTCCAAAATTATTGTACTGAAAATTATATTTTTCTTTCGTAGTTTCAACGACGTTCTTGAAGCTCCACTGGCCACAGGTGGCCTGAGTATAAAGTACTTCAAGTTTACTTTAGGCTTCGTGGTTATGTCTGGAGGTCTAAAACGGTTTACGCAATTACAGTTGAAATGTTAATATAGTTTAAACTTTCATTGAGCGTAATTGACCATTTATGAATTCATACTTCCGGCAAAGTTTGTGTTTTAAAACAGCTAGGTTTTGAAGACGGCTATTTATTTGCGGTGTAGTTCAGTATTGTTTTTTTTCTGCAATTTAGAAAATTGAAGGACATTTTCCGTAAACGCGTCTGTTCAAATGCGGCCATAGCCGTCGTTTTTAGAATAACTTTACAGGAAGTAGTCTGAAATAAATAGGTACAATTACTTCCATTAACTGCTTTTAATGAATGATAATCCTCTGTAATTTGGCATTGTATTCTAGGATGTATGAATTACATTTGGACAAACAAAACTACGAGAAAATTGATATTTTTATTACGTCGTGTATTTTAATTGCTGGGAAAATATTTCGCGGAAGTCAAAACGTTGGACAACTTGTAATCATTTTTACAATAATGCGAAAATGACAAAATGTGTTCCGGATAGGTGGAATTTGATTTTCATTTGGAATGTGAGTACACGTCGGGTAAGGTATACATTATAACTTGTCTTGGTAGTACGGTGAAAGCAATAAAAAGCGGCAGGAAGGCGGAATATTTGTAGTTACAATCCATGGCCTTGATCACGGCAAAAATATTCCGGCTACAACGATTATAGTCCCACCCAACGATTACGGTTACGGCTAAATCGTAACTGCGTAATCAAGGTTAAACATACTTTATAGCTGATTATCCTTGTAGTACTGCGAATGCTTATGGGTATGCGATCCAGGATTACCTGAATTTGATGATGTAATTATAGTTAATGTATGACAGCTTCAAGTGCATACGTTCAAATGTTACTGCATTAACTTGTTCACACATTTCCTTTACTAATTCATTTGTCTAAATACACTCGACTAGCATGACCACTTCACATCCTAGTAGTATTCACGATTTTATTTATACTAAAGTCACGCTGTGTATAGTACACAAGTCCACATATGTACGGATGACAAGCTTCTTGCCTCAATTGGCAGTTCAATTACATCATTACTTCTTTTGAAGGAACCGATGTATTAGATAAATATTAAAATTTGAGGCAATGCGACAACATTTTCGGGTACCAATTTACTTCGAAACTAGATCATACAGCAGCATTGGTGTTCACAATTGGTCATTAAAAGAAACAATGAACCAACATTCTTGGAATTTGAATTCCATGTACACTGTTGTCTGTTGTAAATAATGTTTTTTTATTCATGCATCCTGGTCCTGTAGCAGGACTCCTGTTACACAGTGCTGCGCCAGCTTAAATAAGAAATACGTAATTTCGTAACAACAAAATGACTGCAAATATCTGTTCCTTTGGGCTGACATGGAAAGCATTTCTCGTTCTGCTCATCTGGAAGGACGTGACGGCTTGTTTTGTCAAGCAAAAAGTTGGAAAGCGGGATGTGGCGTTGGATAAGCCGACACCACCCTGGGAGAAAGATAATGAAAGGAACGTTGCTCCTGGTTGCGGTGAGTAAATTGTACCCAAATTTGAAGTGTAGCTCTCAATTAATCAATATAAATAATCACTATTTTGTAGATTGCGGCATGGACCCAGTTGCTTACTATGACGATAACTCACAAGAAGATCTAAAGAGTAACAACATCCAGAAAAACTGGCATTTATACATTCACATCAAAAGCGGTCCCAAGTTGGCCAAGACCCATGTGAGAACATGCGTAGGCACAGTTATCAATTCCAAAATGGTCCTTGCCTCACACAACTGTCTAAAGGTCCGGAACGAATCGATTCCAGTTTACGAGGCATGGAATCCTCAGCCCAAGCAAATGGCCAAAGGTCCCTTGCCCACAGTAGACAATTTGGAGCTCACAGTAATAGCCGACATTGCGCGACAAGAAGATCAATACATTATTCCAGTGGCCGACATAATTTACAATGCCAAGTTCATGTACAGTGACTCTCTACGTTATCCCTTTGTTGAAGGCGATGTTGTCATCTTAGTACTTGCGGGCGAGTGGCCCATCGAAGACATACCTCCAATCTGTGTCCCGGAAAGCTCCGCCGATTTGGATCCGACCGGTTACCCAGCGTACTATTACGGAATCGGGGGAGTTGTCCATGCTGATCCCACACCAGAGCGAAAGTTTGCCGGAGATTTGCTTGTAATGCCTGGTGAAATGTGCGACGTGGGCCATGGGAACGGATCCATTTGCGTCCAGTATCGGTCAGCTCCTCCAACGATTTCCGGTGGTCCACTAATCATGCCGTACAATGGGCATTTGAATAAACGAGGCTTTACGCCCGGCCAAACCGTGTTCCTGATTGGAATGGCGTCTCACGCCATAAAAATGCAGCCTGGTACGTCCATTACATCCACAATATTTACCAGCATCCCATATCTTGCAAAATATCTGGAGTATTACGGCAAGAAACTTGATGCTCGATGGTGTAAAACGCCAAAGTTTCAATTGGAGGGAAAGCGACAAGATCCGAAAAAGGGGCTTGTTAAATTGTACCCCTGGGAGGACACAAAGTCGTTTCCAAAAGATGATTATCTGGACAGAGACGAGTCATTGGACTGTGTTTGCGGTCTCCATAATTTGGAAAATGGATTTAGCGCACCGGCCGCCAGAATTGTAGGTGGTGTAGACGCAGAGCCGCACGAGTTTCCTTGGATGACCTACTACGCTAATGTATGGTACGGTATTAACGATGACAGCGTTAGAAGTACTTTAGTTTGTGGCTCGTCGATAATCAACGACAGAGTGCTCCTTACTGCTGCACACTGCGTGGTTAACGATAACTTGCTTGGAAGATATCCAGATGAACAATCTGTGCCCAATCGGTCAGCTATTTACGCCCGGATACACGACACTAACGATCTCGACGGTCAGGAGATTAAGCGGGAAGTCCTGAAAACCATTTTCCTTCCGGACTATGCGATATCAGCTAGACAGGATGCCGCGGCGGATGGGGACATTGCGCTGCTTATACTAAAGGAGCCCATTCAATTCTCGACGGCAAAGAAACACGGACAAGCCCAACCCGGAGACATTCGACCCATTTGTCTGCCAAAACGAAACCAGCCAGTTCCAGTGGTAGGGCGAAAGGCAACGTTGACTGGATGGGGTCTCGTTCCCATGACGCCAGAGGACATAGCGGTAATTTGTACATATACATTTTTTGAATGTAACTGGTCAGTTTATGAATCACAAGCGCAATCATTTTATTATCAACAATTAGCATCCGTCGCAATGGAAGCATTCGGACAAGCTACAAAAGATGGAAGACGTCAAGATTCATCCACTCTCGGAGTGCTCGATACGAACTCCCTTTTCCTTGAGAGATTCGGTTATTTGCGCCGGATCCTGGAATAGGACATACGATGCTTCCTCGGGAGACTCTGGAGGCCCACTGGCTATTAGATCTAGCAGTGGTTTTTGGATTCAAGTTGGCGTTGTCAGCTATGGTAATGACTGGTTTGTATATCAGCAAGGGCATCCGATATGTCTGGTGTATTTGTTCTGACTATTTTTAATTTTATAGCTCAATATTTTTACAACGCGTCTGCACCCGACCCAACTGATGCCAGATACCAGGGATCCATGTCCGTATATACGAACGTTCAAAGTAAGAACAAACTAATATGCAATCGGCTATCAAACTGATTTTGAGGTGGCGTTGCAGTATTCAGGATATTTTGAATGTCAATCCAATCATTACTTACTTATATTTATTGAAATGTTTTCAGAGTACTTGGAGTTTATAGATTATAACTCGAAGAAAGTTGGCGCGAAATGGTGTGGGGATAGCGCCTAATTCGATTTACATTTTGATAGTAAGTAAATTCGAACATGACAAACTGAGAATATGCACATTGAAATAAAAATGACTAGTTTAATGAAACGTGTGTAATACGTGTGCCGAATTAAATAAAGTAAAGCTATTAATTATGTAAATATTACTGTTCACGACACAGTATTACATCTCTTCACCGTCAAGTACTATGTATTCAAGCATTGCGCACACGTACAGCCTTTATAGCTCGTACTAAAACTCTGTATTCTACTTGTAACTCGAAATAAATGTAACAAATGCAACCAATATGGCATCATTGAGTAAATATGGATTCAAATTTTTCTGTTAAAAGATATTGTTCACACTAGGCACAGCATAACAACGCATTCAAATTCCTGGAAGGGAAATGCCACATGCAACAACAGCATATTGATTTAATTTACAAGTATTGTTAGTAGTTCTACTGGAAAACAATTTATCGCAAATTGTGATTCGCACGTTTCTCGGAAGAGGAATGCCATCAACACAATTTATCACGGTAATATTACTCAACTGATCTACTGCTAACGATAAGAAAAACTGTACTGAATTAAGTAAAAAATAATCATATTATCAACAAAACATGTGTGTTCGTGGTTCTATTTATGGCCTGTTTTGCAAAGCATTTGTCGTCTTGCTCATCTCGAGGGAAGCGACAGCTTGTTTATTTAAACAAATCGTTGGGAAGCGGGAAACATTACTCAATAAGAAGCCGCCGCTTCCGTGGGAAAGCAAGTACGACAGGGATGTTGACGATAATTGTGGTAAGTAAATTAAACTCAAATTGCATTAACATTTTGGGAACTTTTCTATACATTAATGTTTTTACAGCTTGTGGTCATGACGGCTTCGATGCGTTCGACAAGGAAGAGGACATAACTCTGAAGAAAAATAACGTAAAGAAGAGTTGGCATTTATACGTTCACGTGAAAAACGGCCCCAATTTAGATAAGGACCATGTGCGAACCTGCGCAGGCACCCTTATCAATTCCAAAATGGTACTCGCGTCCCGTAATTGCTTAACTATTATTAATGGATCGGTACCCGTGTACGCGACCTGGCAACCACAACCTAAAAACATGGTAAAATATCCAATGACCACCCCAGAGAATATAGTAGTCACATCAAAAGCCAAACTCGTAAAAATAAAAGAAAAAGATGTGGTAAATGTAGTCGACATCGTCTATAACATCCAATTCGTCTACAAGGACACGCGCCATTACGACATGGTGGGAAATGATTTGGCAATCATTGTCCTTAAAGACAATTGGCCAATCCATCAAAAACCTCCAATATGCGTGCCTGAAAATTCTCCCAATTCCGATCCAACTGGTTACCCTGGATACTATTATGGAATCGGAGGAGTATTGGAAGCTGACCCGACACCAGAGCTTAAATTTGTGGGGGATCTCGTTGTAATGCCAGCTAAACTGTGCGACGTTGATAACGGTAACGAATCCCTCTGCGTCCAGTACAGGTCGGACCCACCCACATTACAAGGAGGTCCTTTAATGATCCCCCAAAATGGATTAAACAAGCGAGGATTTTCGCCCGGCCAAACTGTGTTCCTAATCGGATTAGCGTCACATGCCATAATACAACGACCTGGCACAACCATTACATCTACCATATTTTCAAATATCCTACCTCTTGTAAACTATCTGGAATATTACGCCAGGGCTCTCAACGCAACTTGGTGCAAAACGCCGAGCTTCAAGTTGGCGCCTGGAAACAAGCAAGATCCGAAAACGGGACTTGCCAAATTGTACCCCTGGGAGGACACCGACTCCTTTCCTACGTCCAACTATCTGGACAGAGACGAGACATTAGATTGCGTCTGCGGTCTCCACAATCTGGAAAAGGATGTTGGCGGAGGCACGCCCAGAATTGTTGGTGGATTGGAGGCAACGCCGTATGAGTTTCCGTGGATAGCAAGTTATATCGGATGGACGGACCCGGCAGCGGATGTAAATAAGTCGACCGGCTCAAGCTGTGGCGCATCCATAATCAACGATAGAGTTATCCTTACTGCTGCCCATTGCGCTGTCAAAAAGGATAGACTTGGTAAGTATCCGGATGAGGAATCCCTTCCCAATAGCACCGACATTTTCTATAGACTTCACAAACATAATAAGGACGACCAAGTTATTAAGGCGGAAGTAGTTGAAACTCTGTTTCTTCCGGACTACACTCTCGCACGGAGACAGGGCGCCACGTCGGATGGAGACATTGCACTACTTGTACTAAAAGAACCGATAAAATTTTCTAACGCAAAGAAACACGGCGAAGCGCAAGCGGGAGATATACGACCCATTTGTCTGCCAAAACGAAACAAGCCTGTTGATGTTGAAGGGAGAATGGGGACCTTGGTTGGATGGGGACGCACAGCCAAAAATCCTGAAGACATAACGGTAACGTTTTTACGTGAAAATAGCTTATTGAAGGCGTACGATTATGATTGATTTAATGATCTTATTTAGGATCCGTCTAAATGGAAGAGCGCCGAATATCTTCAAAAGTTGGAGCAGGTCCCTATCCATCCACTAAGCGAGTGTGCAATACGAACTCCGAGTGCGTTGAGGGACTCTGTAATCTGCGCTGGATCATTTAACAGGAGCAGGGCTTCCGCCAAGGGAGATTCTGGAGGGCCCTTGACTATGAGATCTGGCAACGGCTACTGGCTACAGGTTGGCCTAGTTAGCTACGGTAAAATACGAATGCAGTCGATGTTTGCGTAAACGGGGACTGGTGTTAATTGTGTTTACTAATCATGTTTATATTTTACAGAGTCGAACTTCTACGACATAAGCGACCCTGGGAATCGTAAATACGAGCAGACTGTTTTTCTATACACCAACGTACAAAGTAAGCAAAAGTTAATTTGCGTGTTAATGCACATGTATTTCATTATGAACCCAAAGATCTGTCTACGCATTTGCCAGATTGTAGCTCGTATTGCAAACTGGTTTTTAGTCACCACACTTGTTGAAATACTTTCAGAGTACCTAAACTTTATCGATTTTACTTCGAGGAAGGCCGGCGCAAAATGGTGCAAAGATCCAACCTAATTATATTGGCTTTTGGGTTCTATCCCTTTACGTTAATTGTAGTAAAATAATTCGTTGCAAACTATGTTACGTGTAATGAAAACCGAAATCGTAATAAAAACCCAACTGAAGACTAACTAATAAAAGCGTGCAACGACTTCTATATCACGTGCATGAAAAATGTGTTTTTTTATAAACATTTTCTTAACTTAAACACTCGGAAATGACAACGGTTTGAAAAAGAGTACAAGTTGAAAGACCAAGCGTGCACATTCTTGGTTATTTTATATCATAAATGCACGCAACCAAAATACACATCAAGCTGACAGATTACTTGAGTATGAAGAATGCTTGTATGATTACTCCACTCCAGTAAATGATTTTGTGACGTTTTGTAATGGCGGATTGGCAAAGTACCTGCTCCGGTTGTGAAAAATACTCAATCAGCTGTATATCCCTCAATCATTCAACTTCCATTTCAATATGCTGGTAATTTATTCTGTCGTTTCAATATTTAAAAAATTCCATTCTATCACAAGAATTAAGAATTCTAATCGACGGCCATTTGAAGAAACTACACATGAGGACGTCGATAATGATGAAGAGCTTTAGGAGCTTGTCAAATCTAAAATTTATAAAGAGAAATAAGTTACCAACTGACAACGGGAACAAGCATGAACTTCAATGACCACGAAATTTTAGTTTAACAACGACGAGCATATATTTTCTTCGTTTGTTAATAATGTATTTCAATATTTGAATCACCAGAAGAACATATTACTTTTGAAGTATGCCCTAACTAATAATAATAAAAAATTAACAAAAAATATTTACGGTGCATAATATCCCAGCAGAAACATTTAGTAAACTTCTCCGACGCACAGGTGTTCAGCTTCCAACAGAAACATATCAGTGATAAGTATTGCGACTGATATTTTAAACTTTTAAGAAGCATAGCAGAGAGACATTGTCATTGCCAGTTGTGGCTGAAATTAAGTAACCGTTGTACACATTATCTGAACTGTTACTATAACCATATCTCAGGATAGAAGAGAAGTTGTACCTATTTAGATTTCACTTGCGGGACTGCACTCCCAGGCAAAATGCACCCAATTCGCCACTTAAAATTTTATATTGCGCTAGGAGTTGTAACAATAGTATCGGTACACGCTGAGGTACAAACGCTTGTAGTAGCAGATAATAATATTGCTGACTTTAATCTCTTCTCAGCACTCCATAAATACGTATTGCATTTTCATGGAGAATTAAATCCAGTCACATCGTGTCAGATGGACAATTGTAAGGACCAATTTATCTTTTCCAAAGATTACGACACTGAATTGGGAAGAATATTTACGAGACATGCACAACCAGCAAAAGTTATCTTAACAGTAGGATTGTTTAACAGAAATCGGCAAGTATTTTATGCATCTAATGGACTATACTACACTACTTGGAATCTGCTTCTGGTTTGGGATACATTATTAATCATTATTACAAAAGAGGATTTGACAAACAAGGATCCATGTAGATCAGCAAATGGAGGTGAATGGACGAACTCTAAAAATTATCCCTCCAGTTGTGAAGACATTCTTTCGGGTATCAGCAACACGTCAGCTCTAAAACTGATTATCACTTTCGTGGGTACAACACACCTAACTTGGAATGCATTTATCATTTGCAACGGATATTGCAGAGAAAAATATAAATCACTCGATTCGCTGAACGAAATTCTCACTTCGAGAGAATCCCTGCTAAACATTCATAAAGACCACTTTTATGTTGGGAATAACAAAGAAATTAAAACATCGTTTCAGTGGGATTCTCATTCAATGCAGACTTGCAACCAGAAGACTGGCAGACGTGGACAAATTCCATTTATCCAACAACCTGGGCACTTTTAAGTGTCTGTTGAATCACTACTGCCTTATTGGTTGCACTAGAACCGTTTCATGGAATTTCCGTGATTGAGTTTGTTGACGCACTGGTGGGCCTGTACTTTCTATTAACAAAATCAGCTATAATGTCCGCAAAGCCTTTCTTCAAAAGTAGAAAGAATGCCATCTTTGTTATCTCAATGTTCTTTTTCTGGACTCACTATGAAATGGGAATCACTAGTGTCGTTACCGTAAGAGAAACATTGAAGCCCTTCAGTACCAACGAAAAGATGTTTAGTTCAGGTTATAAGCTTATCTCAAAAGATAAAGACTGTGATCCAAAAAACCCACCGGAAGGATATTACGACAATGCGAAGCACGAAATACATGACTACGATTACGTAACACATAAATATGTTTGGAAGTTCCCGGGGAGGTGGAATTATTGGATGCGACAGCGACACCGAGCTCACTACAGACATAAGCATGGGTCTAATATTGAATGCTTCAACGTAGAAGAGGAATTTGATGTTTCTTCAATATTTTATGTGTTGTATACAGTCAATCGACATTGGATGCTAATTACGATAGTGAGGATTGACGAAGGTGGGATGCGCGACAAATGGAACGATTGGGCTCAATTTGCAACATCAAAGACGAACAAAAAGGAATACATTCCTTTACCTTTGGAAAAATTACCGGATTTAATGAACTTTAAGCGGGTTTTACCGGTTCTTCTTGTTTGCTGCAATTGCTTGTTGATATCCATTTTCGTTTTCGTGAAGGAAATGTCCAAATACAGCGAATTCCAGAACACTACATTGCTATAGGTATCTGGATATGGATTTGATTTGAGTGCTTATCAAAATCAAAACATTGGCGTGGAGACAAAATAAAATAATTGTAATTTCCTCGAAAACAAACATTAATTAAATATTACCATAACAAGTGTGACATTTGGTGTAAAGGTTATGCTCACAAGAAACATAATCGTATGCTTTTTTAACATTTATTAAACGTACTGAAAATTTATTGACAAACTACACACTGCCGTACACTTCATTGATGGAATATTTCTTAAGCATATTATCAATTTCTATGCGATTACAATTGGTTTATTCAAAACCTAGTCTCCATATTTTCGGTAAAAATGAAGTATGCGAGAACATTTATATATTATCTCTGTACAGTATCATGAAGTACATTTTTTGTCGGTTTCAATAGTCATTACATTAAAACTTTAGTTGTTAATTTCGCCTAAGGTTGGTTAAATCACCTATTATAATACAAATTTGTAAGTACTCGTTCACCATTAACGATAGTCCTGCACCTTGTCATTCTATAGCACAAAAACAAGTACGTTCGACATGTTGTTATTGCTAGATATTCGAATTACTATTTTTCAATATTATTCGGATTCTGTCTGACAGGACTATCACGAATTGAACGTCTGATTTCAATTGGGGTTAACAGCTTGATATACCATGCAACATTTAAGTATGTGTTCTTTTCCATACATACTCAAAAAAATAATAAAAACAATTGTGTATACACACAATGTATAAGCGCATTTAGCTTCTGACAAAATTCGGGCTTTCATTGAATAGACCGGGAATAATTTACATCATGCTACTATGCCTTATTTGGAAATCTCTGTGCACTTCAAACATCTGCAGTATGTATGGGATGGGATCAAATGCCATTTCGCCTTGTCTGCATTTTATTTACTTATCTAGGATGCATTCCAAATATGCATTTGTACATGCTATGTTTCCGGTTGGCCGACAAACCTTTCAAAATATTCTCCATTAACTGTCACGCTTGACAAATCGATGTATCTAGTTCCACTTCATGTTCTTTTTTAACTTTGAATAGTTTGTGCAATGTGTTGGTTTGAACGCATTTATTTGGATTTCTTATAGCGATTACCTTTTTATGTCAACGCATGCTAGAACATCACAACTTTAAAACACTTCATTCAAAAATTTAAAACCCTGTTTTTAATATGCTCAAAAAGCATAATTGTATCAAAATCCAAAATATATTAACCTTGACAAGTTTTACAAATTAAACCAGGGAATACTTTTGTCGTTAAACAAAATCCATGCTGATTCAAAGTCAACGAAACATTTATAAAATGAGCATATCACGATACTAGAATTGTGGACTACATAATTTAGGTAAACATGTTGGTTAACCTTAACATCAATGTCATAAAATTTTCATATTTTACACTTTTCCGTATTTAAGTGCACACTCCGTGTTGTCTCATGTTCCACTATATATTATAAACCCTATTCTCATGATGTATTGAGAATGATTGCATGCAGGGATGCATGACGATCTTACCTTAGCATTCCCTTATTGTTGTACAACAGTTCAACATTTTCCACCTCTTCAGTTCTACATATCAAACGCGCGCGTCCTTTTGATATCGAATACTGGAATTGTTTTGAATTTTCCAACAAGCTACGCTTACTTTCGTTAGTTACAATGCACAGCATTGCATTGTTCCTTCTAAGACCAGCTTTTTTCATTGAATTTCTCAAGACGTGGTCAAGAAATTGAGTGTCCTACTACAACGTGCATTTTAAAGGTTTATTATTTCAATTTTCAGTGCCTCGGAAAACAAAGGTGCATAAAAATCCGGCTTCAGGAGCAACATGTAGGGCTCTTATCCACGAAAAAATCGATGGGGTAGACTGAGAGACAAATTTCACAACAGAACATTTGGTTGGCTGGGAGACAACTACAAAAATAAACTTTATATTATTTCAAGCAATAATTTGGTGAAGTTCATTGTTTGTGCACCATTGTAATTTACATTTGTATTTGTTGAAAAAGTACTTTCCAATGATTCACAAACCTTTAGAACACGGTCAACTGTATTTCACCTTGACAAGCGGATGTGCTCAATGTGTGAACTTGATGTTTAGACTTTATTAAATTAAATTCAAAAATTTCCATGAGCGATGACTTGCTTCAGTTTTACTATCTTGCAATTCCAAATAGTGATCACAATTTCAATAGGAAAAGTGGTAAACATTGAAGCATACCATGATTACAATTTTATTGCAGGTTATGTAAACAGTCCCCTTATGCATATACTGGCACAACTAAATAGTTATGTTTTGCATTTTCATGGAGAATTATACCAGGTTCCTTTCGAAACGAATTATTGTGTTGGCCAGTTTACGTTTTCACGAGATTACGATACCGAACTTGTTAGTGGATTTTCGAGGCATGTGCAACCAACAAAGGTTTTCATAACGTATGGATTATTTAATGCAGATCAGCAAACATTTTATACGTCAAACGGGTTATACTACACTGCCTGGGATTTACTTTTGAGACCGGACACTCTACTAATCATTGTTACAAGACGAGATTTCACTCAAGCAGAGGCTTGTCATTCTATTCGTGGAAATTTATGGACAACTTCTCGAAATCATTACACAAGTTGTGAAAACATTCACATATCAATTAGCAACACACCCGCATTTAAATTAATTCTTACCTATGTGAACCCACCAGATGCATATTGGGAATCATTTGTCATTTGCAATGGATATTGTCAAAGCAAATTTGAAAAAGTGGACCATCTGGCTAAAACGGAGCATGGCCTAAATTCAATGCTGACCATTCACAAAAGCTTCTTCTGGAATGGAAACAATAAATACATTATTACGTCGTTTAGACACGATTCTCCATCAATGCGAATGGAAAGTTATTCAAAGACCTTCTCATGTGATCGATATTTAACCTCTTATGTAAGATATAAACAACTCGGAGAGCAAGCAACTTACTGCTGGGCAGATCAAATGCTAAAAGTTGAGCTTTCGAAAACCCATAACATTTCCTTCTCCAACGAAGGGGATTGGGGAAGTTATCACACAAATTACTTCATGCCAGCACAATGGAATTTTTTGAAACAAGTTTGGAATGGCGGCCTTTACCTGAAATATTATTCCGGATATTACTACTATTATTGCCAACTGGATCAACAAAGTCAACAATTCCTGGAAATCGAGCACTGTAAAACCTGGACAAACTCAATGTCTCCAACGTCATGGGCCGTATTAGTATTCACTTGGATAAGTAGTGGGTTTCTTCTTTCTTGGACACGTTCCAAGAGGCTTTCAGTAAAATCTTGTATGGAAAGCATGTTGTCTATATACTTTCTATGCACGCGGTCAGCCATACAACATTCTGCAAAATTCACGCGAAATCGAAAAACCATCCTTCTGGTTATCCCAATGTTGTACTTCTGGCAACAATACGACATGGGCATCACTAGCGTTGTCACTGTTCGAGAGACCTTGAGGCAATTCATTACAAATGCAGAGTTGTTTAGAAATGGCTACAAGCTAATTTCATTGAGTGACAAGTGTATTCCTGAAAAACCACCACAGGGATATTACGCTTGCGACAATTCAAAACACGACATAGAGAACTACGACTACATTCCTCAGAAATATGCTTGGGACCATGCGGGCAGGTGGAATTATTGGTATTTGCAGAAGCAGCGAGCGTACTTCAGAAGATATTCGAAAAACGCCGTATGTTTCAATGTGAAAGAGGAATTTGACATTGTTCCATCATTCTATGTACTGTACACGGTAAATCGACATTGGATGCTTGGAACCCTACGGAGGATTGAGGAGGCTGGTTTGCTGGACATGTGGAACGACTTGGCACAATTTACAACATCAAACGTAAAAAAGAAGGAATACATTGTACTTCCGCTAGCGAAAGAGCCCGATTTAATTAGTTTTCGAAGAATAGTACCTGTACTCTGTATCTGCAGCTTAGGTGTGATATTTTGTATTGTCATGTTGCTTATTGAAATCCGGAAATGGAGTGGTGAGCATGCAGTTGAATTGGGATCCTCAATTGCTAGCAATAACGCGTGCTTTGGCAATCGAAATCCTACAACAAGGCTACTCAGCCTGTGAATTAAAAATTCTAGGGTATCGTATTTAGGACGCATTGGTAGTTGTATGTAAAATATAGATATATACTTATGTATCTTGAAATAAATTAGATTATTTTGCACTAACATTCTTATTCATATGTGTTGCCATTCAGTGCTTTTCATTAGCATGCTTTCGCACTACATCAAATCCAATATCATTATTCATTATTAACATATCATCAACATTCGCGATTAAATACATCATTTTTTAAGTTCACAAATCTTTATATGTCATTTTTAAGCTGGAATGGTGTTTTTACAATCACATATTTATATAGTCTGCAGATCACAAGAAATACATAGGCCCTTGAAAAACAATGATCAATTGTGTCTACATTATTACGACAGTGTTCAGATACTGTTCATAGCCTTACACTTTTTATGAAACAAATACTATGATCCTTATTATAGATGAATGAATTCACAATAATCTTCTTGCTTATATAATATAAATATATTTTCATAAATAATATCGTTAAGTATACCGCATACTTAACGACAGTATTTATGAAAAGATGCATTAGAGCAACTTTAAATATGTTACAATTTTTTATTTTATTTTAAATCGTCACACAATAACTTAGAACAGTTTGTCGTTTTCAAGAGTCGGCAGTATTTAACACTGGAGATAATATTATTCAAGAGCGATAAGGGCTGTTAAATCATATACTTGAGGCATGTATTTGGTCATTCATTAAACACACGTAGGTACGCCCGACGCTATTACTGTGGAGAGAACCGGCTTACCATTGGTAATGTTCTCATTGTGTTATAGAAAATTTAATAAATATCATTGTTTGGTAAAAACTTTCATATGATTTCGTATAATATGTAATCTTTCAAGATCGTGTCAAGCCAACATTCTTTTCTATGCAAATACAAAAAAAAAACTAAAACATACAAACATTATTCAGGCAAAAAAGATACCTCTTCTTTCTTGTCAACGTAACAATTCCATTGAATAGACCAACGACAACTTGAGCAATGGTTTGTTACTTTGGTTGGAACTAGAAAAACATTCACAATATATTGTTTTATCAAGTGACATTTTATCTAGTTCCTTCTCTGCACCGAGTTTCAAAATTTTGTTGAACAAAGTATGTTTCCTAATAAACGACACACCTTCTAAATTATATCGTCAATAAGTCACGTCATACGATTTTTCTTCTAATTATGAGAGCAATGTGATGTCTATTTTAAAGCATACAATTCTAGAGACAATGCATTCCATTTCTGTGATTTGCTTACAATTTCTCATATTGTTCCCATTTAATATATCAACATCAACATTCACAAAAACTGATCACAATATCGATACACTTCCTTCAAAGGCGTACCGTCCTGTTATCAATCTACTCGAACATCTAAACCACTATGTATTGCATTTCCATGGGGTAATGGGTCCACCTGCTTGCACAATGAACAATTGCTTTGGCCAGTTTACCTTTGCACGGGATTACGATACCGAACTTGCAAGTAGGTCCTCAATTCATTCGCAACCAACAAAAGTTATCGTGACGGTAGGATTAGTAAATAAAAATCTGCAAGTATTCTATACGTCTAATGGCCTATACTACACAGCTTGGGATCTGCTTTTGAGATCGGATACCTTACTAATCATTATTACAATCGAAGATTTATCCAATGAAGACCCATGCCTATCAACGTATGGAAGCAACTGGACAAGCTCCGAAAATGCATACTCCAGTTGTGACGACATTCAGGTGGCAGTCCAAAACACTCCGTCATTGAAATTAATTGTAAACTTTGAGGACGACGCAACAGAAAACTGGGAGACGCTTGTTATTTGCAACGGATATTGCCGAGAACATTTTACATTACTGAATTTTCTGTACAAAATTCCAATTAAGGACGACTTCATTCTGAGCATTCACAAAGAGTTCTTTTGGAATGGAAATAACAACGAAATCATAACATCATTTCGGTGGGATTCTCCTTTAATGGAATACGAAAGCAAATTGAAGACGTTTTCTTGTGATTTATATTTAACGTCTTATCCAAAATACAAACAGTTGGGCGAAGACGCTGAGTTCTGCTGGGCAGATCAAATGTTAAAAGTCTCTCTTTCAAAAACACATAACATGTCCTATGTTGACATTGAGGGGTGGGGTGTATACGAAACAAATTACTTCATGATCGGTGAATCGGATTTTAATTACAATGTCTGGAATGGTGGTGCGCACTTGAAGTATTTTTCAGGAGACTATTATTACTATTGCGCGCTGGATCAACCAAATCAAGAACTTCTTGGAATCGACGATTGGAAAACGTGGACAAATTCAATGTCTTCAACGTCATGGATAGCATTGATTATATGCTGGGCAACTACTGGACTGTTTCTTCATTACGAGCGTTTGAAACGGCTCGCGTTGAACTCGTATCTGGAAACGCTATTGGGTATATACTTTTTGGGTACAAGGTCAGCAATTACAATTTCTACAAAGTGCATCAAAAATAGAAGAAATGCATTTCTTGTTATCCCGCTGTGGGTTTTCTGGGAACTGTATACAGTCGGAATTACCGGCGTCGTTACTGTTCGAGAGACTTCGAAACCATTTAGTACGAATTTGGAATTGTTTGAAAATGGTTACAGGATAATATCACTTGATGAATATTGTGATCCCAAAAAGCCGTCGGAAGGTTACGTCGCTTGCGACAATTCCCAACATGACATCGATGACTACGAGTACGTGACGTAAAAATATGCTTGGCAGTTTGAAGGGAGATGGAGATATCCCAATCTACAAAAGATTATGGAATATGCGCATAAGTGATATTGCGGATTTTATGTTGCATTTGACCACGCAAAATGCGCATATTATGACAACCAAATATGCGTATATTCGATGTGTCGAAACTGCGCAACTAATGCGCATATTTCATAAGGTTTGCAATATTATAACCGCGTGTCTTCCAAGAGCCAGCCAGGGAAAAAATAATGCTTACTTAACTATGATGAAAACCTAAAGAGTAAAACTAAATATAATCATAAATGCATCATCATAATCAACATTTGCTGCTACGCATGTATCCTCGCGGATGACATGACACTACTAGCTCATGGCAGTACGCAGTTCAGAAGGTGTTTTATTTTGACAAAAAGCATACCGACTTTAGTCTTTGTTAGCATATCTCGTGTAAATACATACATACAATTAGTATTAAAGTGGTTAATTACCTATTTTATATAAATTACTAACCGTATATGCATGAAAATATTTAATTTTGTTGATTTATCATAATTGTTTTACTTTAAATATTTTTATCAGTGATGTTTTGTACCGATCATGAAACCACACATGTCGTTTGTTGACTGAGGACATGGATTCATACAATATGCATCGAAACTGCAAAGAAAATATGCGTCGACACTGCATTGAATATATGCATTGAAACCGTCTCGAAAATATGCGCTGAAACTGCATTGCAAATATGCATTGAAACTGCGCCGAATCTACGCTACAGAGGTCTGGTGTAACACCTTAAAATTCGGATGCACAGAATATGCGCATAAGTAAAGTTTGAAGTTTTCGAGTTTCATGGAATATGCGCATAAGCTGCAAACAATGCATATTTTTCTTTTTCCAAAGTATTTTATGCGCATATTCCATAATCTTTTGTAGATTGGGATTGGTCTTTGCAGAGATACCGAGCACAATATAGGAAACGTTCCCCAAATATAGAATGCTTCACTGTGAAAGAAGAATTTGATGTTCATCCGACATTCTACGTCTTGTACACTATTAATCGGCAATGGATGCTTGGAACGGTCAGGATAATTGAGGAGGCTGGTTTGTTAGAGAAGTGGAATGATTGGGCTCAATTTGCAACGTCCAATGCAAACAAAACAGAATATATTTCTCCTACTTTGGAAAATGAGCCAGACTTAATTTGTTTTAGAAGAATTTTCCCGATTATTGTAATTTGCAGTTTGGGTGTTATATTTTGCATTTGCACATTGTTAACCGAAATTAAGAGATGTGAAGATAAGCATAATAATACTTGTAACTGCATATGCTTGGGCGATAAAAATCGCACGTCCAGGCTATTTACCCTATTATGAAAATATGTGCGTTCCCTTCGTCACCATTCCTTAGAAACGCAGATGGTTAGTCATTTTTTACAACGCCGTAAAAGCCGGAAGGTATCATTTCGCATTAGTATTGCCGGTAGCTTGTTTTTAAACTATCTTGTGATATTTGTGTGTATAAGTAAATGAAAGTATTATATTTCTCATTCCATCACATTATACCTTCAGTGTATCTGGACAAATCTTATCTGGTTGTCTGATGGTGACAAAATGCGAAATTATCCCAATCTACAAAAGATTATGGAATATGCGCATAAACGATATTGCGGATTGTATGTTGCATTTGACCACGCAAAATGCGCATATTACGACAACCAAATATGCGTATATTCGATGTGTCGAAAATGCGCAACTAATGCGCATGTTTCATAGGAAAGGTTTGCAATATTGAATAACCGCGTGTCTTCCAGAGAGCCGGCCACTGAAAAATTAATGCTCACTTAACTATGATGAACGCCTACAAAGTAACTAAAAATAATCATAAACGCATCATCATAATCATCCTTTGCTGCGACGCATGTACCCTCGCAGATGACATGACACTACTACATTACAGTAGTACGTAGTTAAGAAGGTGTTTTCTTTTGGCATAAAGCATACCGACTTTAGTCTTTGTTAGCATACGGTGTGTAAATACATACATACAATTAGTACTAAAGTGGTTCAGTATCTACTTTATATAAAATACTAACCGTACATGCATGAAAATATTCAATGTTGTTGATTTATCATAATTGTTTACTTCAAATAGTTTTAATTAGTGAGGGTTTGTGTCGATCACGAAACCATACATGTCGTTTGCTGACTGATGACATGGATTCATATAAAATGCATCGAAACTGCAAAGCAAATATGCGTCGTCCCTGCATTGAATATATGCATTAAAACCGTATCGAAAATATGCGCTGTAACTGCGTTGCAATTATACATTGAAACTGCGTCGAATCTACGTTACAGGGGTCTCGTGTAACACCTTAAAATTCCGATGCACAGAATATGCGCATAAGCAAAGTTTGAAGTTTTCGTGTTTCATGGAATATGCGCATAAACCGCAAACAATGCATATTTTTCTTTTTTCAGAGTATTTTATGCGCATATTCCATAATCTTTTGTAGATTGGGATAGCTAATAGCCAAACGTTATATAACGAGTGCCATTTTGTCCCATAACTGCAAGTCACAAAAGTTTGTGCCATTATGCATTACAAAGAATTACTTTATTTCAAAACGAAAATGTTATGCATTAAATTAAAAGTTTGTATAGATGAATACTTTACACAAAGACATTGTTGCTAATTTTAAACTACAACAAAGCCGAATTCCTAGAATGCCGTACCAGTCAATACAATTATAATTACCAAAACTCTTCTACTCGATGAACCATTTTCCTCAAGGTGGACACTGAAAAATATTTTGCTTGCAAACAATGTTGGTAAATAGTTTTAAAGCGATACCATTGCTAGTCATCGTGCTTATCTTGAAAGAAGCCACAGCTTGTCTATTCAATCAAAAGACGGAAAATCGGGACGACGTTCTGATGATGCAGAGAAAGTGGAACCCGGAAAGGAAACTATATGAAGAAGATTGCAGTGAGTAAAGAACACATATACTATAAAATACGTATTTGCAATAAATGTGAGACACCTAACAACACAATTATATTTCTGAAGCATGTGGCTTCGACTCTGCCGGTGGCTCTGACTATGAAGAAGACACGCCCGATATACCTCTGGAGCACAATAACCCTGAAAAGTCTTGCCATCTCTACATTCACGTAAAATCCGATGTCGATTTAGTCACAAGTCATTTTAGAACCTGCGTGGGAACCGTAATAAATTCCAGATTGATTCTCACCTCGCACAACTGCCTTAAAATTAAAAGGGTGCGTGTGCCTGGTTACGAGGGATTTCGCCCTCAGCCCAAAAATATGGCCCCGACTCCACTAGCAAGTCCGGAGAATTTGGTTGTCAGCCAATACGCAGACATCAAAAATATCGACGAAGACGCTGTAATCGAAGTGGAGAAGATCATTTACAGAAGCGAGTTTATTTTCGCTGACGGACAGCCATACACAGTGCCCGACTCTAGTCTGGAAAACGATGTTGCCATTGTAGTCATTAGGGATGACTGGCCTCTTAAGCAGTTACCGCCGATATGTGTTCCAGAAAAATCTGCCAACCTTGATCCAACCGATAACCAGGGATACTACTACGGAATCGGGGGAGAATTAGAGAACGATCCTACGCCAGAGTCTAAGTTCGTAGGAGGGTTAACTATAATGCCGGGGAAATTGTGCAACGAATACTATGGAGATGGCACACTTTGCGCTCAGTACCGGTCAGCTCCACCCACGTTCGTCGGCGGTCCTTTGGTGATGGCCCAAGATGGGATAGTAAACAAACGGGGCTTTAGCCCGAATGAAACCGTATTCCTTATTGGACTGGTCTCGCACGCTGTGAAACAGCGGCCCGGAACAACAATAACAGAAACATACTTCACGAACATATTGCCCCTTGTGAAGTATTTGGAGCATCAGGCAAACAGTCTGGATTCACCGGCCACTTGGTGCAAAACGCCCCGCTACCAGTTCCACGGCAAGCGAAAGAATCCGAACCTAGGGCTGGCCAAACTTTACCCCTGGGAGGATACAAAATCATTTCCCAAACCCAATTATCTGGACAGGGACGAGTCCTTGGATTGCGTGTGTGGTATTCATAATTTGGAGACAAGCACTGGTCCAAGTCAAGCTAGAATTGTTGGTGGAGAGGAAGCAGTGCCATTCGAGTTTCCTTGGATAGCCACTTTCGTAGGCGTTTGGGACACTTCAGCTGATTTTACGAAGCCGAAAATTACAGCGTGCGGAGCGTCATTCATTAACGACAGGGTAGTCCTCACCGCAGCCCACTGCGTTGTCTTTGAGGAGAGATTTGCCTGCCGAAGAGGTACCTACCTCTGGGTCTCGCGAATAAAAGGGCGACAGTTGCTGGATGAGGGCTTTATCCGGATAACACTTCCGATATCGATGTAATTGACTGTTACTTATGAGTTTAGTGTCAATAATATATTTAGCTGATTTGTAAAATAAATATCCAATACAGGATATTAATACCTGGGTAGAGCCGGACCATCTGCAGAAACTAGAGAATATACCCATATATCCCCTAGGCGAATGCGCCAAGAGAGCCGACACTTCTTTGCGAGACCCGGTTATATGCGCCGGGTTTTGGAATAGGTAAAAAGAAGCGTCACGAGGAGACTATGGAGGTCCTTTCATTGTCAAATCCAATACGGGTTTCTGGGTGCAAGTGGGCATTGTCAGCTTTGGTATAATATGGCACCCTTAAATATTATATTGTGGCTGCATTCATTGTATTGACCTTGCTTCATCAAATTTTTAAATCGTTTTAGATGAATTGGTTCGGGATATTAATGACGAAGGGGATGTGTACTACAAAGAGTCAATTTCCTTATACACAAACGTGTAAAGTTACTTTATTTACATAGCATATCTACATTTATTAAATTGATCTAAATTGTTAACATCATTAATAGGGGTACAATTAGTTTCGTCACCAGATTTAAACATGAGTTCTGGTGCGTTATGAGTAACTAGTCAATGTGAAATCTTTATCCCCATTACTTTACAGAATACCTGGATTTGATAGACTATACGTCACGCAAGGCGGGTGCGAAATGGTGCAAGGACAATTCCTAACTGTTTTTGACACTTTCTTTATGGAACTATACTTTTCAGTATATTGTTATGAATATACTTTTAATACTTGTGTATGTAATTGCACCAACAATAAAGCCGTCCAATTTCCTACTCCACTCCCGTAAGTTTATGTTTTATGTCATATACGTATATACTAATGACTTTTATAAATATAATAAAGACATTAGCGTTTATATGAAATTGTTAGCCCATTTCATACTTTATTGCAATGTAGATTAAAAAAGATTGATTTGCATGCTGGACTGGGTAAGTATGCATCAGTGGATCATTGTACATTGTATTTTATGTAAGACTGAATTGATGCCGCAAGTACTAAGCCAACAAGTCACACCTCTGAAAATTGAAAGAGCAAAAAACTGTAAACATGGATGAAGCTTTTCTGAAGCAAATTGACTTTTTCCAAATTGCATTCTGCAGTTGTATACGGCCGCTTCCTGTACGCTTCTCCTGGAGTAGTTATAAACATAAATTCATGGACAATATATTTCGCTTCCGTCTGGTTTAGAAATTTTGAGCTGCTTGCTCTCAACTTTTTCTTCATATTACATAACATGTTTTTGGGACATGCATGATATCATAACATTTCTTTACTCTTTCATGCCGCATTCTGTCCAATATCTGCCTATTTTCCCATTTCATTCACGTCCACTGAATCTATCCACATCACATTTCCGTTCATGTTCCAGGCTACACGGAACAGATAATATAAACGAATAGAACATTTGGACGGTCGGAATTTTGGTAAAGCGGAATGTACCTTGTGTCAATCACTCACCTGATGATTTCTCTAAAGTTGAACTTTGCTTGCAAAATTGTATGCGTTTTAATTATGTCACATGTGAATATATTTTAATTTTGAACATAACATTCAACGCTCGGCATGTGACATCTTGCTTTGTCGTATAAAGCAGGATAACATTGTAACTGCTTCGCTGGACTATTTTTAGTTGACATCAGATAAGGTGTACCTAGTAATATCAATAGGAAAATGAACGACGTGGTGGACACGGGAGTCTAGCTCCACAGCTTCATCAATGTCTTTCATTATCTGTTATCTTATCTCGCGTGTCTGTGTCACCATCCATTGTCCTTTTCGACTTCACTGATTTTATAGCTTAGGAGATGTTTGCCTGGCGGAGAATTCCCTTGTGTCCTCCAAGCACTCCATTAATCACTCCTCGCCGATAAAGTGTGGTAGACTCCCTCCAAAAACGGGAGAGAACTGAACTGGACACTGGACCACTCTACAATGAGTTAGTCCTGCGATGCACGTAGTAGTCATTTCGCAAGTTTCTCGCAGAGCAGAGCAGATGCACCAGACCGAGCGGAGACTGATGGCCCTTTTGGTGGCCTTTCATCACTTTCACTGTCACCGCCGCCTGATTTATTACTGTCATTAGACGGCCACCGGTGAAAAGCAGTATTTCGCTGGCTTACTCAATCCAAATAAAAACGTTGGTAAGAGAAAGGCGTGGTCGATGGTCAGTTTCCACTTGGATGAATCCAGTGAAAAGGAGAAAGTGAGGAGGAATATTATGCGATGAGGTATTCGCATTCTGTGACTGTCTTTCTCTTCACAAAATACTTTCACGTACATTTTTAAGATACGTTCTTGCTTCGTATTACTTACTTGTGCATGTGTGTATAGGAAATAAATTTAACCAATATTTGAAGATGACAGCTGTCGTGACCATTAACCGAGCCATCCACCCTACATTCAGATTCCGTAAGCGTTGTATAACAAGAATTCTGGCAGTGGTCCAGTTTCCAGCTCTCCCAGTCAATAATTCAATTGTCTTGAGGCAATGGATATATAGCTATTTCCATTGGTTGTACATTACACTTCCTGGTTTCTGGATTTCGATTTTGTCGTATGAGTTCATAAGTTTAAGGGAACTGTATTTCTGACATGATGGCATCATGGAGTAATGCTATTTTTACACACACAGTTCTCATCCAAAACTTTCAAAGAAATGTATATGCACATACGTGTACTGCAGTAATACAACTGAGCCAAAATAAAAAGTAAAAACCGACTTGAAATTTTATTTTCCATCAACAAAAAAGCGATGACGTACATGAAATTTGAAAATGCTTCGTTTTATTACGTTGCCCCATTGCAAAAAAAAATTGCGAAATATGCATCGAGTTGGTAATTGTCGTACAACGCTCAATAAGTGTATCTTCCTCTTTTGATTTCAAAATTTGTAACCAATTGTTTAAAATTGTCCAACATAATTTTCCGTCCTTAGTACCACTGCGGCTGCGGTGGTCGCTCCGAAGATGTTGTTAACTTTGCCACTCATGTGAACTACATGCGGCGCAGCAAAATTACATGTCTTACTTGCTAAACATAAAATCATTATATCAATCATTTACTCGCATTATACATGCATATCGGGAATCCCGTTAACGGATCTTCAGAATAAAAATATTCTGCAAGCCTGGTTAAAAATGCAATGGTCGCTGAGCATAATCTGTACAGCATTCAACAAAAATTAGCAATTTCCTAACTGCAACATTGTCGGAACTAAGAACATGAAATATGACACAACGTCATACATATTTATGGACATTTTTGCCTATAATCGCAATCGCTTTCATCAATCTACCATGTCGATCTTCGTCAGATGTTGATGTCCCATTGTTGTGCCAATGTTGTTGTCATTAGCTTTAATTACTAGCTACGTATAAAATCTTATGACCGTTCTATCGTTCACCATTCCAAAAATGTGGTCTTTCCATTACGTTTATATCGAAGGAATACATACAAGCTCATCGAACAAATTTGTTCCAAAAATTAGTCCTGAGCACGATAGAGCTTCCTTTAATCGATATCTCATCACGACTCTCAAGAAAAAAATATACTGTAATGCTGGGATTGAAAGGATTTGGTCGCTGTCGTCGACATCGTCGTCCTCGGAGAAAGTTGCATGCAGGAAAGTAATTCTCCTTCTCCTCAAAAAATATTGTTGACTTTGCGGCTTTCTCCAGCAGCACATTCGACATACCAGCTTACTAGAGTGGTAAATCACCTGCGGAGCTTTTGGCTGGTGGAATGGCTTTAAATATTCTGGCTCAAAATATTAAGTATAAATTTTTAAAAACGCGGTTTGCCCCCGTAGTCCAATATTCACATGCCACCAACAACTTACTATTAGATACGCCAAGCAAGCCCTCCTAATAAAAAAAATTCCGTTGGCTGCGTTTGAGAGAAGTAACGTGTACAGACTTGAGTCTAGAGAGCTTTAATGCCAGGAAACATACAAAAAACTTCAATTCCCCACCTGCTGGTATTTCTCAGAGAAACTCGTTATCTTCTTCATCTGCAGCTGAAATCCCAATAGCCACATTATCTTTACCAGTGCCACACAGAAGGAAGCGTAGGTTGGTAGTAATTCCGCACTAGTCGTTCCATAATAATCTCCTCGAGTACTAATTTCTTTTTTTTGCGCCGGAAGACTCTCAGACCAAGCAAAGCAACAACATCAACTTTTTTCCTGGAATCATTATAAGCTTCACTTGCCAAAGAGAAAAAATAATCCTGGCTTTTTATGTAAGCTGCTGTGGCAGACTCGACGCAGATATGAATGGTACTATTATTATTAGTGGCTCTATCGACAGCATCATCAAAATCAGGCAGCACGAAAAAAAATAAGCTTTATCTGTTTCTCTCTCTCTCCAACCACAAACATCCTTATCGTGGTAATAATAATCCTATTCTCTGTTATCATCATCACCATTTGCAACGTCCTTCTGTTGACCCAAAAGAGATTTCATTATTTGAGGCAGGATAGTTGATAGTCATGTATAGAGAAATGTTGCCCATAACATTTTCATTCTTATAAACAATCCCCAAAACAAACATCCGAGAGGTGAAAACTAGTAACCAATGTGCAGAAAATATTATCATCCCGAGCTTACTAACTATAATAAAAAGTTAATATAGGCTTTGCTTTCTTTTTTAAGTCGCAAAACGGTTATTATCACCTCTATTTTGGGTGGTCTAACTGTTAGCAAAATTTGGTAATACGGCCATTTATTCCAGTGAGCCGAATTACGCTACGGTTTTGTAAGTTAGCTCGTTATTTGATAGAGCTTAGCACTTATAATCAATGACCACGGTTACTATTATGTTTATAAACGATTCAGAACAGTTATCTATTTGAGTTTGTTTCATGGATATGGAACGAGCCTGGAGCAAAATAATTCGTTTCGAAGAAAGTCATTTAAGCTTATGTTTTTGCAAGGTTATATATGAATGAATATGACAATAGTAATATGAAAGGTGAAACACTGATATCACTCCCCGTTCAGGGAAACCACATATTATCATAATACCTACATTGTTTACCTTTAAACTTACGCGCTACACAAAATATTTATATAAAAATGGCATTTCGCTCAAGTTACGCGTAAATATTAACTTTGTTGAGCTTCCCAATCTTTGCAGCTAACCGGATTTGGCATCGCCGTATTCCAAAAAAAACTTACTACGGATACTCTTAATATGACAACGTAGATAAGTCAAACTTTTTCCCAATAATGTTTCCACTTTCCCATGCAAATGATTCTGTGGTCTCCTTCTGCCAAACTACTTTATGAAGAAAAGCAACATTATCCTTAAATCCATCAATAAATTACGTTTTACTCCAGGATCGACGGAAACAAGAATAAACTGAATAAGTGATGATGTGATGATCTAAACTTTTCCACTCATACCCTAAAGATGATTCAATCCGATGATCTCAAGAGAGGGAGATTTTGTGTGTGTGTTGCACAACTTTATTCTGTACCCTAAGACAATTTTAATATAAAATGCTCAGCATGCAAAGTTGGTTGAGACAAAAGTGGTGTTGAACAAACTCTTTTCAACACGCCTACGTGGAAAGTAGCAAATTTTCTCCAAAAGTTTTACTACCTTATTTTCTCAATCGAAAACGTACTAACCGAATATTACCAAAGAATAAAATTGTTAAGAAGCTTTTCAAGTACTAACAAGAAAAGTCGCTCGCATAATATTTTCATTCCAGAGGCATTTTGAGTAATGTGAGAAAACTGGAGGCTTAAATTCCAATTTATCCTTAATATTTTATGGCTTCAGTTTAATTGGAAAAAAAGTTACTCAAAAAATATATAGCTTATCTGCTCCAAATTTTGAATCCAAACATTTGCACAAAGCCCGATTATCTCTTTCCCATACGGTTTTCCGGTGGCATTAACTATTAATAAAAAAAGCAACCACATAAATTGTCGCATTCAAATTTCTGCATATCATTTTCTATTATACTTTCGTTTAGATGTAAAATGATACGCTTTCTGGGAATTTTCGATTAGAATATTTAATCTAGCTGCCTTCCCGTTCATTCCGATTTTTTATTCCGCTTTATTTTCATCTACGAAGCTATCCAGGGACGACGTTTGTATGTATGTAAGCACGGAAAATTGTCCTGCTCCCGAATCATTTAATAATAATGAAAGAAAAACATCAGCATTTTTGGCGCACCACACCAAAAAAAATCATGAGCATGTCTCCTTATCTCTGTATATTTCCACCAGAACAGCAACTGAAAACGGTCTGGTTCGACTCTTTGAACTTGTGTATGCTCATAGAAAAAAAACATTATCAACTCACACACGGAGAGTCTTCACTCTCCAGCTCTGTGTGCATAATAGTGGCTGGGATGGAGGATGTGCGTTTGCATTTTTTACAATGGATTTTGTTGGCTGGCGGACAAGAGCTCTCTGGCTTTTCTCTCGTAAAAGTGAAAGCAGTTGTTGTAGTCTATCGTGTAACGCTACCCGTTTGATTTTCAGATAGGTCGTATGCATATATGCATAAGTAGGTAGAGTTGTTTGTTGATGCCAGAGAAAGCAGAAGTAATAGCAGCAGCAGCAGTGGAGAGTCGACAAAATAGAGGGAAACGAGAAGGAGGCAAGAAGTGTGAGGAGAAATTTTAATGGAACGTTATGAGCTCGGTTGAGATGCTGCTTCCTGACATTGCATGCACACAGGCTACTAACGACTACTCTTCCTTTCCTCCTCCAAACTCAATATATTCTTATTATTTTTATATGGCCGTATTAAACGAAGAGGATAGAGATATATTTATAGTTTTCCATTCTGCCAAGCAGACACACACACACACTTTCATTTTCTCCTTTGACTCTACTCGCACGACAGTGATGGATTTGTCTATAAAATGCGCGCCGTGTGTGTGCTACGTGTTCAGGGTTTGCCAAATAACTTGTGATGGAGGCCAAATGAACACATTTCTTTGCAACTGCCTATTGGATCGTCTTTATACCTATAATATAGCTTCCAGCAGTCCGAAATGGACAGTTTTGGATCTTTCCACACTTAATGAACCTGCCAACACTATTTGTTCAGTTTTATAGCGTCTAAGGAACATGTTCTCGGTACTGATGGTCTCCTGCATATAAAAATCTCTAGACTGCCAGTCTCTTTATCTCACTCTATTGATATGCATCGCTTCCATGTAGTAGCTATATGAAGATATTGCGAAAGAGTGGATAAAGGTTTTGAGTCATGTAGCAGCAAGCAGCAGCACATTCCTTTTCAAGGAAAGGAAAACCTGAAAAACGAAGGAAAGTAGCGTGAAAGCAATCAACTGCTCTCTCTCCTGTTCTGTTGGCGCAGTATGGAGGAAAATAAATATGTTCTTTTAATATTTGTTGGATATAAGTGAAAATGCGAAGTAAAGAAGAGAAAGGTAAAGGTTACGTAGTTGTCGGGATGGAAGAAGAGTAACGGGAGACGGGTAATATTAAATGTTGGATAAGTACATAAACATATATGGCCAGGCGATTCTTGCTCCTTTACATAGACACCGTTTTTCGGATATATTTTTTTTGAGAAATCCTTTCATTTTGATATCATTTTAAAGGTACTATTCTGCATATATATAAAAAACGTGAGTATTTTCAAGTTTAGAAATACATTAAGATCCCTCATTAAAAATTATCTGTGGAATTTGAAAACAAAACTAAGATGGAATTTTAGTTTGAGGACGTCACCATGATACATTTTAAAGGCGCAGTTAGAATTGTGCCACAAATTTAATTTGGAAGGTATGATGTACTCTAAGTAGCTTCAAGGTAATAGTGTTTTTGTATCATTTCAGAAAACAAATAATGTTTTGAACCTCTGCTAAAAACCATTCTGTTTTTTATATCTTGTCTGCAAATGTTTTGTGCATGATCATGTTGAGCTACACCAAAGTAGCCTCCAAATATACACACATACTTTTTTTTGTAAAAAGCTGTCAAAAGCAAAGTGGGAAATCTCATTTCGCCTGTCCGACTAACAGAGTAGCAGGGAAAGTTGTCAAAAGTGAAGCTTGTTGTCAACGTTGCTTTTTATGTAGTAGATTGCTGAAAGCAGATTGGGGAGAAAAGTAGCACACTAGCAGTGGCAGAGTAGAATGTTCTGACTTTGTAACTTGCTTGTATTTGTATTACCTGCATGTACTCTAGTGCAACATAACACCATTTTGCAGCAGCTTCTGCTCACTCTGGAGTAAACTCTTCTCCATATTTCATGCCTTTTGGCTGTCCAAGAGAAACAAAATCCGAAAATATGCTTTTGTATAATTTACAGCACTACACACAGGACACAATCCGGACTCAAAGTAAAACAGAAAGCAAAATACATGTTAACACGATCTGCAATGCTACATGGATGTTTGTATCTTCCGATACAACTTGGCGGGTGCTACATGGAAATGAAAACCTTTCTCATGTTTTTTGCTACTTTTCGCTGCGGACATCAAAAGGATTCTTGTGTTTTCTCCTTTCACATAGTTTTGTGTACAACATCATGTTGTTGAAGAGATAAATACAAAGAAAAGTTTGAATTACGGAGCAAACATATATTCGCATTAATTTACATTCAGCATGGGACGCAGCAACATTAAATCGAAATGGAATTTTTAAAGTGATCATTAGTCATTTAAAAATATATATGGTACTGTGTGTAAATTATTATAATGGCGGTATATGCGCACATTATAAAGAGTAATGCTAATGCCTTCCATTTTTTCTTTCATTCATTTTCCATTTTCTAAAGAATCCTCTGAGCAAACCGTGTCGGCATTATCCTTTACCTTTTACTTCCTGTTTTGGCACAAAAAAAGAATACAACAACTTGCTACACAAACACAGGCTACTATTTATTTTTCCAACTTTTCTTCCAGAGCATCATAACAACACAGGGCACGTAGAGCATGCACATCCAACATAAATTTACTTTATGCTTGTCCATGTAATTTTCGAGAATGGAATGTTTTTTCTTTTTCTCTTTGCCTAATTTTATAGTACACTAGCAAATACGAGAGAGCTCTTGAGAGAGAAAAGTACCCAAATGAATGAATGCCGACCAAAAAACATAAAGCAAATTAAGCAGCAGTAGTTGTAAGAGTATCGTAATTGCTTTTCTCTCTCGGCCGCCTTTTATTCTTTCCTTTTGTATCCCGGTTTTCTGCAAAAACTATGAACATTAATGTACAGCACTGCAATATGCTTTCGTTTGATGCGAGTTGCTACTCAAATGAAGAAGGATGGAAAGTGTAATGCGAAAAATATGTACATTTCTTAATATTAATCAGAACGAGAAAGACAGTAATGAGTGTCTGGACTGGCAATAAAATTCAGTTAGTGTGATAAAATTCGGCCTGTTTTTATTTTGCTGGCGAGCAAAAACCAACAGATGGAAAGGCTTATAAGGAGCAAGAATGAGTGCTTCAAAATAGTGAACTTTTGATGTTCGTTGTAGTTACCACTGACAAGAGGAAGACGAGAGGATACATGAGAATCATTGTAATTCTAGGCAGCAAATGGTGTTGGTAAATCAGTCGCATGTATTTTTCAGAACACGCCTGGAACTTGAGTATATGTGTTTAGTTTTGTATTCTAAGCTTATTTCCAGCACTGTCAGTTGTCACAGAATGAGTTCAGGATTTAGTCGTGCAGAATTCGGAAAATAAATAGAGAGAGTGTGTGCGTACATACAAATTTTGTCTAGACAAGATTTTCGGAGAATTTTGAAAATGCGATTTGTTTGGTGATTTCAGTTTGTCCTTTCAAACAAATTTCTAAATATGCACAAATCCCTTTTTGCTGATGTTGTTGCTACATGACAATTTTCGCCAAATATTTCGCCACTATAAAAAATCGATTGCCTTCCAAAGCTTAAATTCGTAATTCTTATAATTCAACGAGTACAAAGGAGAAACATTTGCCATTAGTTTTCTTCCAGATGCACATATCAAATGCGAGATAAACACACCTGCAAATAATTAAAAACCTAAAAGTATGGCTGCATTGCCCCAATGACACCTAAATATACCATAAACAATATATTGTACATTTTTGCCCAAACGTATTATTGTTCAAGTTTGTTGGCGAAATAATAAAACCTTTTGAAACAGTAGCAAAACTTACGAATAAGTTGGTAATTATTTTAATTTATTTAGAAAGAAAGTAAAACATTAAATACTTTTTTTACTATATGGATTTTTTGTAATTTATCACATGCAACGTCACTCCATGTTATACAAATACTTAATTTAATACTGTTATTCAAAAGAGTGATTTTTTGGTCGAGAGGTAGTAATCTCATATAAAAAATGCTTTGCTCCGCTTTTTTCATCCTTTTTCGCAAAGTTTTCAGTCGCAAATCCTCTGTATTTTTTTCTACTCCACATTATCCAGATTTTGGCAGTAGCAGTATTTCTGCACCGTGTAATCCGACACGCATGCACTCTGCTCTCCATACAGATTCAGTCTGCTAATATCCCCCGAGAGTTTCCAGTGATGATGATTTAGATGATCACTGACGACGCCCTCCTCGTCGCCCGAAACCTGCACCAAGCCATATATGGTCGCCTCAAAAACGGCGTGTCCGGGACTGGTCACAATCACAATTTGCAATTGGATCATTTTACTGACATTCGAGCCGGACGTGACATCTCGGCTACCATTCTTTTTATTGTTCAAGATATCAAGTTTTTCTCCGTCTTCAGCTCCACCTGACGATGTCAGCATCTCGGGAGATTTAGTGGACATCAAAGCTTCATTACTACTGCCATTAGAACGCGAATCACGTACTACTACTGATTCTGCTTCTGTTGGAAAGTCAAAGTCCGATCCCGTGTCAATGTCACCATCAATTTTCCTTTTGGCTTCATTGATTTTGTACAGCTCCAGCTTGGCACAGGACTCCCTGTGCTTGCTCAACAGCCCATTAATCACTTGCACGATAAACTGGGCTCCACTCCAGACCAGAGTCGAGTTGGCGGGCACACTTTGCATCGAGTGGCACACGCACCAGTGATCCTCAATACCGGCCATTTTGCAACTTCTTCGCAGCGGCACCAAGCCAAGTAGACTGATGCCCCTTGGCGGTGGCGACGACGACGCTGGCCTGCTTTCTCCACCTGATTTATTGCCATCGTTACTACTACTACTTTTACTTCTGCTGGAAGAAGTAGACCACCGGTCGAATCTCACGACTTCTCCTTTACTCAGCCGTAAAATGTCCATTAGCGTTTCGTGCACATCAAAAGGCGTGGTCAGTCTCCATGCATTTCTCCTCAGATTACTCATGGCTTGAGGATGTTTTTGACGAAACCAGTGGGGAAACGTGAAATATGCGAGAGGCATTCTCTCCTCAATTTTGCCCTGATAAGTGCTCCGTATACTGCCCCATCTTATGCCGTGATCACTCAGCAAGATAAACAGCGTATTGTTGAAATAGCCGTGTGTATTCAGGTACTCAAGCGTCATTTGAAGAATCTCGTCTCCCAACCTTGGATTGTTTAGATAATCGTGAAAGAGGCTATTAGCCCACACAAATTGGAAATATAAGCTATTTCTGAAGGTGACAGCCGTCTTGACAATGTAGTCGAGCAGAACCTCAAATGCGAGACGGGGTCCGTAGCAGAGCTTGGCATTTGCCCAGGTCTCGTGACCAATCTTTTGAGCCATGAGAAGGCTCAGGGGATTTAGATAGTAATCCGTTGGTGGCTGGAGAAAGCCCTTCTTTTCGTAATTAAATGTGCCCATCCACACGCTATCCTCTGCGAGGGATGTGCGGTAGCCCGACTCTGCGAAATGCTTCCAGATAAAGGGACACGAGTCGAAGTAAGAGTCTTTTGTTGGCCAGCAGTGGGATGCCAGCTGGTCCACTGTGAGACCACTCAGAAGCGTGACCACGTTTGGAAATGTGTTGTCGCCCACTTTCGTGTAGCCGTGAAGACCAATGGCGGAGAGATTGCGGACGAGGTAGTTGTAGGTTAAGGGCATTTGGCGGATAAAGTTCATGTGGGACTGGGCGTCTAAACCCAACACTAGCACGGAGAGCCTGTCTCCTTCAGTCAGCGCTGGCTTGCTTTCACTACCGTCATCACCTTTGGTGTGTAGTTTATCGTACAGCAGCTTTCGCTTTGCTTCCTCGTATTTTCGTATACGGTCCTCGACGAGAGGTTTTAGTCTCACGAATGCGAACATGTCGCGGTATACTTTTGTTCTGTTTGCACTTGTGGATGTGTCATTATTCTTTGTAGTATCGTTGGGGTCATTGGTGTAGTTGGTGGTTGAGTTTAGGTAACTTTTTGGGGATAATGTAAAACCTTCATGGTGCTTTAGTAAATGATTTTTTGATCCTTTTCGACCCGGAATTTTGCAGCGAACAGATATGAACTCGTGATGGTCAGGTATTTCGGATTCTGGATTGAGGATTTGGTAGCACCGTTTTGAAAATCTGGTGGGACGTAAAAAAAGAAAAAAAATGCCGTTATTATTACTTTTGTTTTTAAAGTTATTCCAAATATCGTTGCAACATGTTCCTCCAAGTAATTAACCTATTTCAATGTTTGAATTCCTCGTATATCTGTAATATTCATGACGGGCGAGGCAGCTATATTCTACATTACGGCGTCCATATATATCAAAAGTGTACAAAAATTGTATTTATGTATGAGGAATGTGAAAAGCTTTGATCAATGTATTCGCTCACTGGACACGAAAAGAGACAATCTAGATTTATCTGAACTGGACTTTGATGAAACGTGCCGTATGTACCTATACACTGAGACTTTGACAAAATAATTTGACCGTAATACTTTTATGCCTTATACTTTACTTGGGATATATTGAAACTTACATCACGTTGTGATCGGATCCATTTCCTCTGCTGATAGTTTTGTAGCAGCAACTGTAATTACTACTATTCCCAATCTTTCTCTTGCTAATCCCTTTTCTCCTCACAACTCTCACGCTCCGTTCCACTCTATTTTCCTTCTCGTCTTCTCCTTCTCCCCCACCTACATCTTCTTCCACTTCTTCTCGCTCCTTGTCAGAAAGAAACGGATGACCGAGTTGAATGAGCTTGTTGTGAAAATTGGTCCTGAACACGAGCGGATAGTCCTTCCTGCAATCGATGTTTGGTGGACTTTTGAGAAAGTCGGTAATGCTGGGATCGAAGGGATTAAGACGGGGAAAGTTACACAAAAGTCTGATATTTGTTTCTCCTTTTGTTGTTCTAACCGTCTTTACTACTTTCGCTATTGTTTTTGCAGGGATTATTTTCACGTCATTCGCCTTGCTGTACTGCGACGACGATGAGTTGACCTCAGCCCCATTTTCACCGCTTTCACCGGTCAAATTTACCTTCCAGTATTGGAGCGAGGCCCAATATTTCCAATCCCACGTATTTGGCGAGCCAATTGATCCCACTGTAGCGGAAGCAGTATCGTCGATATCACCGTCACCAGAGCCTTCATTCCCATCACCACTGCCATTATCGTGCTTATGATTATTGGAGCCACTTTCTCCGCCATCCACAATTCCATCCCCGCTTGTTTTGGAAATCACTTTTCTATTACCCTCCTCGCCTCTATAAACACGGCCATGATCATGATTGCTAATGACACCGCCATCAAAAGCAGATGGCTTCAAACTTTTTCCAGCTTTCTTTTTTCTCCTCGCCTCATCACCATCATCATTGCCAGCACCACCGGCATAGTAATTCTCATGGTTTTTATTATTACTAGCAGTACGAATAACCTTTATTTTTCCCGTTTTTTGTCCAACCGACATTTTGTTTGCACCATCAGCTAAAGTGCCTTGAAAATTACTATCTACTGATGCTGCGTCTGCTGTTGCGGTAGCACTCGTGCTTCGGGTAATGTTGGTGAAGGCAGTAAAGCCAAGCCGCAAAGTCCATAACGAGGCGCTGGGATAATAGTTTGTGTAATAAAGTGCACAAACAAGGGCAGTCGCTCCCACGAAGAGCACAACGGAAAAGTTTTTCTTTCTGAAGGCTGTCTTCCCGTTTGTGCTTCGGGTGATCTCAATAAGGCTCGCAATGTACTTTCGTCTGCTCCTGCCATTCAAAATGTTTCCCGTTTCCTGAAGCTGCTCAAGTCTGCCTCTGTCTGCTGGGGTCCTTGCCAAACTGTCAATTGTTATGGCATTAGCATCGGACAACTTTTTTGTTCGCTTCATCATATTTTCTTCTTCGTCTTCTTTCTTCCTCCAAGTATATATTTTTATGATGGATATAATAGAGAATAATGAGCTTGAATGGAGTAACGGTCGTCCGTCTGTCTGTCAGTCTGTTATGGCAACCATATCTTTATTACGGGATGTTTTATTCCGGATTGCGGCTGAATGCAAATTGCGCCGTTAGGAGCGTTCGTAAAAATTGCAAGAGATAAATTCATAGTCATGTTTTTTTTGTAGGCTCGAGGCTGATTATTATTACGGTCATGAATGAAGTTGAAGTATTATTTGAGGCTGTCTTTTTGTAAACTTGGTTCTCTCGCACATCATTACTCGCTCAAATTGCTAACCGCAAAGTTCAATATTTGTGAATACGCGAGTCAGCATAAAAAAAGTACAAGTGCTCTCAAGAAAAAACGGTACCGTATGGCTGGATGCACCAACAACCAAAACGTACGGAGAAAATGAGGTACTCAATCCACTTGGGTACATTAACTTTTCAAATCACACGATTTTTTCTTCTCTTCTTCGTTTTCACGTGTGCACTGCCGCCGCTATGCTCATTTGTAGAACGACAGAGAGAACAGACAAGAATAGATATTTACGTAGACGAGAAGAGTAATAGCGGATCGATGATATTTATTCGAAGCACTTTTTCATGCAAAAAACTTTTTTTTCTGTACCCGTCTTCCTCCATGATATTTTCTCTTTGCCACTAGCATCATTTTCCACAAAATCCTTCAATAAATTACATTTAGTTTGGGATCAACATGGAAAAATATATAGAGAACAGAGAAAAAAGAAAATGGAAAGGTAAACTTGTTTTCTTTTTGCTGCTGCTGCTCCGGAATTGGACGAAAATCCCGTGTTCTGTAGCAGGTCTCTCGAGGATATCATCTTTATTGACTGGTGGTGGTGGTGGTGATGGTAGTAGAGCAAGTTTTTGGGAAAACTTGTATAAACGGTCGTGTATAAATATAACTACTCAGGAAAGTATCGATCGGTGATCTCTCAACTCTGAAAATGTTGTGACGATGATATAAAAAAGGAAGAAGAAATAGTTCCAGGTTTTTTGGTCTTATGCACTTGTTCGGCAAAACCACTGCGTGAAATAACCGCAAAAAGTGAAATGTACTGGTGACGTGATACTAGAGAGTATTTCTGTTTTGACGAAATATCCTGAAATTCCGGGCAAAAAACGGAATTGTGTGGAGACAGGAATCCGCTTTGAATAAATTCCAGAGTACTACAAAAACACGCGATATTTGAGACAGAGAGAGAGAGAGAGAGACAATGCCGTTTACATAATAACTTTTTTCGCTCTGATTGCTACACTGACTCTGTAAGAGTACTGCCCACTACAATAAACCCGCTTTCATCACTCCTCTCAAATAACGTGTTTCACTTGTTCAGATTTTCACTGCAGTAGTAAACCAAAACACGAGAAAACAAACAGAAAAAACTATATTGCTGTTATGCAACCTGAAATAGTTTCAAGCTGCTTTAGAAGTAAATACGTGTGCGTGTTCACCATTTTTTGTGTGCAAAAAAAACTCCCGAGAAAATAAATATGCCGTGCGCCCGTTTCCAAGAGTTTCTATCAGACGACTGATGTTGGTATCATGGCTGCCTCGTTGGTTTTGGCTTGTTCCGAAAAAAGTGTCCTGGAGTAGGTCCTCCGTACCAAACTGTGTGTGAGTTCATCATTTTTTGTGTGCCGCTTGTGTTGCTGCTGCTGTTGTAGAGCAGGTTTGCTATTCGATTCAGTGCATACCATGCCATACCAGCACGAATACCACTTTCCTTTTTCACAACCAAATATTCGACTGTGTGTGCCATCCAACGCAGTCAGCCGAGAATGGAGAAAATGTGAGGGAAAATGTGGAAGAGAGAGAGAGAGAAAGAGAAAGAGAGAGAAATAAAAGGAAAGGAGCGGAGGAGAATAAATGTTGCTTTGGCAGAGAGAGTCATGTATAGCTTACTTTAGTATTTATATGAGCTGGGCTGTAGGATGTTGAGATGCTGCTTCCTGCCACCACATGCATAGCTGGTTTCACTCCCTCCCACCCTCAATCATGATTATATGTATTCATAAGAGAGTACACAAGAGAAAGCAGAGATAATTCTATACTCTACATATATTCATATCGTGCTTTCAATTTATCAATTGTCTACATTTTAAGCTAGCGACGAATGTGTTTGTATGTGTATAAGGTTTTAACCTGAGAGTTTAGGGTTTTGCGAAAGAGATCAGCCATGCGATTATATCACTTACCCGAATGGAAGGAAATGTCCAGAATGGAAAATTTAGGATGTTTCCATTTCAAGAGACCACTCAACCCTGACATTAGGTTTGATCGTTTTCGGGGAAACATGCCTTACATACTTTTAGTATGCAAGCGGTACCGGCGGCAAAGCTACACATTCTTTTTTTCTCCTATGGCATAATAATATGTACATAAAATATATATATACACATAGTTCAGTGGAGTTGAATAGATATATTTTTGGGAAGAGAGAGCTGCCTGCTGGCTTCTTCCACGTAGCACATTCCAAACATGAAAGAAGGCAGAAAGCGTGCAAGGTCTATACTGCACTTGTCACAGGAGTAGCGGAAGAAGAGTGAGTGAATGCTTTCATTCTTTGTCTGTGAAAGTAAAAAGAAAAGAGGAGAAAGAGTTGTATTTATGTTACATGTGGGATATATAAGACTGTAAGCCAGTTTTGTATCCATTTCGTGCTCCGCTGCCACTGAAAAGCTCTTCCGACTTGACGAGAAGAGCTTAAAAAATGAAAGGTTGTGTGTCAAATTGGAAATTACGGGAACGTCATACTCTATTACAACTTGATCTACTGAATTATGTATGTATGTGTCAGGTATGTATAATGTAGAAGCAATTTACTTATTTTTCAATTCTATTTGTTTTATGCATGCTGGGTAGTTTATGTTTAATTTATGTGAACCAAATTTTTATGTGAAATCATATCGGATCGAAACTTGCAGTTTCCGAACGGTATTTCGATTCAGTTATCGTCAGAAAAATAGACGTTAAGACGTGCAAATCAATATTTGACGTATGAACGTACGGAAATTACGATAAAATGTTTTGATAAAGCGTCAATTGTAGTAGTTCTGGAAACTAATGAGAAACATTTTGTTTTTAAGATAAAGAAAGCGAATTTATACTGCACAAGAATATAATCGGAAAGGTCAATTGGTTTGGGAAGGCTCTTCTCTTTATTATTTAGATCCTTTCCTCAAGGAACTTCAATTATGGTTTGGTTGATCATTTTCATGGTATAGAATAAATTTGGCATACGAGTTCTCTCATTCAAGTAGTTCAGTTTAATCTAGATTATCATCACGAATGGATTTGGTTAGATTCATGAAAATGCTTTACCACGCTTAAATTAGACACAATAATGAGAAAATCAAGTAAAATTCAAATGCACGCCAAAGGACGAATAACTCAGAAAATGACATGGGCTTATTCATTGCACATTTTCCGAACCGCACTGATTCCCGTCAACCTTGACCCATCCTACCGTTTTCTGCATAAACATTTTCCCTCCACTGATCCAATTTCCAAAATCTTCAAAGCTATTTTCAGGTTTACTGTTGTAAACTGGTCTGCTTTTGAGGGGTCTCGGTCTCTCGCTATTATTTGCCTACCAGTAATATCCATGTTTATTATCGTGCTGCATTGTCTAACATGCTTGGACTCATGGTCTCCAAACAATACGTCGCTGCGGTTATACATAGAATTGCGTGCTTGTGTCAATTTAGTAGGGATGCTATTAAGAATTTAGGTGCTGTGATGATGGCATTCGGTTTCGTTCTTCTGAGTCTGGGCATTTGGTCTGTTGTCGTGGGATCAAAAATATTTCCAATTGTGATATACATTGGATTGGTTTTCATTGCAAGTATTGCCTTGATTGTGTGCATGGTAAGCATCCCCATGGTTTGCAACTGTTATAATTACAGCAAGGACAAACTACTCGCAAAGTGGTCACGGAGATCCTTCGAGTACTGGCAACGACGCGCTCGGTGTGATATCTTGTCTGGAAATTTGGAGCATAAAATCTGGAAACGAAAAGTCAATGCTCAGCTGCCACTTATGTTCTACTATGGATCTGCGCTATTTGATGAAGATACAACATCCAACTTTTTCGAGAATGTTCTTGACAACGCGATAAACATAATATTACTTTAGGAACTATGGAACTACAGAAAGTCCCATGTCAGAAACAGGATAATCAAATTGTAATAGTATTAATTGCGCGTGTTAATCCAAAAATAATAATATAATTTTGTCAAAATTAAGTAATCAGCTTGATATTTTTAATTCATCAAATACCACCCCTACTTTGATCATATCGCTTTCTAGCATTTTCTAGACTTCTTTTAAATTCCCTTGTTAAAATTTATTTTTTCGCGTTCAATAATGTATCTCCGCAAGATAAATGGCTTGCCTTAAAACAAAAAAAATGAATAAGTTGAATATGATAACAAATGTACTTGCTGTATTTGACCCTTCAGCCAATTTCAACTTACCATTATATTAAGTTAGATAATTCCAAATTATTGTGTTTATCACTCCCATATATTGAGGAAACTCAAGAAAATTTTCCTCTACAATAAAATTAATTATGAATAAGCTTCACTCAGTATTTAAAAGCATATTTGAGTATCGCGGATTTGACATGGGTACAAAATTGTATATACGTGCGAAATGTAAATATAATTTTGAAGGTCAAGTCTACATATAAAATATGCTATGAAATAGACTAGTTCAAGTAATTTTCCGGCACCTAGTTCAGATTTGTATAACTACCATTCAGGCATTCCTGAACCTAACTTACAACAATTGGCATCGTAGACGTAACTTTAATTTAATTATATTGGAGTTCAACGATTAACCGGTTTGTGATGCATATTCATCACATTTTGTGTATAAATGAAGATTTAGCTCACCAATCAAAATTCTTACAACAATTATGCTTAGAAATAATCTATAGACTTTCTAAAACATTTGCAATGAAAAAAATATTAAATTGTTCATAAAATTCTTTTAAAAAACTAGCATTTGCAATTATTCAGTTCATTCAGAAAATGGGGCTACCATTACAAGCACACCCTACAAAAAAATTATCCATTTTTCATCCAAGGAATTGTCGTTTTGCCTTCGCTCGGTGACATGGGAACATGTGAGAAAATTTAACAATTCAACCTTGTTTCACTCAGAAAAATACATTTCCTCATACCTGTGAGGACCGTTAAAATACGACGCAGATATTCCAGTGCGCTGAATATAAATATGCCTTGGGTTGATATCGAAATGGTGATTATAATAGCTGCCCACATGGTGCCCAAATACACACATTGAGCCAATATGTAATGCTATTTCCACAATTCCACAATCTCGTTACATTTCCAGATGCTTTCATTCACGGATAGATACGATTAAAATGTACTTGGTACTGTGTTGGCTCCTTTCAGTAGAAAAAAATTTACTTAACAGCACCCGTCCGAATCAATCTAACGGTTAACAGGTCTCTTGCAAAATATGTAAGCTTTTATTTATCAGCGGATTCTAATCCATATAGTGCATCCATAAGTTACTATTCTCAATAATTACTAATCAGAAAGGTAAGCTCATTGAATGTTCTATTGTGTCAACATGAATGAGTTTATATTTTATATCAGAAAATTATTTAAAGATGGCATATTAAATGTAGCGGTGCAAAAGATAAACTAAGGGTACCATTGTGGTCAAATAATATCCAACCACGTAATTTTGAAAGCGCACATGGCATGAAAATCAATATAACACATGCTAGAATAAACTGTTCCTCTGTCAGCCATCATATTCGATTCAACTAATTTTCGCATCTGGGGTAAACCCTTGCATTCATCTAACCGTATTTAAAACTCGTATAAATTTTGCCTTCGTACCGGAATGCATGCTATGAGGATTTCGAACAAAACTTTCTTTATTTAGGGACATTGGGAAATCATATACAGAAAGTGGAAATTGAGCTGCAGTCCAAGTGGCATTTGGAGAAAACTTGTCTTAGAGTGAGAACATAGTCAATTGTTTTGTCATTCGAAAATATTTACCAATGGAGTGCAGTGGCAGCCGATAATTAATTTAGTTGACACTCCGCAATTCAGACAGATAGCGAGAGGTTTTATTTGAGCGTTCCAAGGTTCACTTAATACATAAACTGCTTTTATAACGAATGAATGGTAAGCTAATCATTCACTATCCGAATATGACTAAACTTAAGTAGGGCCCTGAAACCAGCAATGCAGATAACGTTAATGCTAAATACTTAATGATAACTTAACAGGTCCGAAAGCCATTTAGTTGATTTAAGATCCAGGCAGTTGAGGAAGAAGAGATTACTTATGAGGTATCCTTGCACCATCTTGCACCAGCTTTCTTTGAGTTATAATCTACAAAGTCCAGATATTCTGAAAGCATTGAAATAAAGGCGGCATCAAATTTTGTAAATGCAGATTACAGATCGGAACGATAACAACTAGTAAGGTGTAAACCTTTAATAAATAACTACCGGCAGTGCGATGTATGCCCAATTAACAACCAAAATACGAATTTAACCAATTTCAATATGTTTTGTAAGCTCAAATGGAACTTCCCATTGAATTTACACAACAATTTTTTTGAGGTCGGAGACCCCTCCCCCTTCCAGGCTCCGCCCTGATGACAGGGGAGTCATTTGGCCCATTGTGCTTTGGCAAAAAATGATCGTCTCGAACTCCTCTATTAATTTCTACAATAAACTTTTTTGATGATTTTTTGGCCCACGCCACCTCAAAGACGTCGACGTTCCTACTTCCGGTCAATGATGAGGTACATGGCTGAAAATCAATAGGGATCGTGTCCTTGGGCCAAGGTACCTCTATGCCAAATTTGAGTCAAATGGGTCAACGTGGAGGGACGCTAGAGTGTTGACGGACAGACAGACAGACGGACAGACAGACAGACGGACAGACAGACAGACGGACAGACAGACAGACGGACAGACAGACGGACAGACAGACAGACAGACAGACGGACAGACAGACACACAAACAGATCAATCGCTATAACTACCTTTCAAGCATTTCATGCTGCCGGTAGTTAATAATGGATAACTAAAATCTCCTTACTTTGCACGTTCGTGTATAAGGAAACCGACTGCCGGTACACCGGCTTTTCTGGGTCCGACCAGTCGTAGATATATTGATCTGTAACGAAAAAAGATGGCCCATTCAAGAACAACAATGCCAGCCATATTTGTTCCGAAGATCATACTATTGAGCACATATATGTATTACCAAAGCTGACAATGCCAACTTGAGTCCAAAAACCCGTGTCAGATCTCACAGTCACAGGACCTCCGGAATCTCCCTGAGAGGAATCTCTGCTCCTATTCCAGAATCCTGCGCAGATTACCGTGTCCCTCAGCGACAAATAAGTTCGTATGGTACACTCCTTCAGCGGATAGATGGGTACATCCTCCAACTTTTGTAAAAGGTCTGCTCCCTCCCAATTATCCGTATTCTACGTTTGGGATAGAGAGCTGTGAAAATTCCCGACAATTAAAATAACTCTGTCAAATAATTAGCTTACATCATAATCTTCAGGATTAGTTGGCTTTACTCCCCAACCCATCATAGTTGCCTTTCGCCCTACAACTGGAATAGGTTTGTCCCGTTTGGGCAGACAAATGGGTCGAATGTCTCCTGCATTTGCCTCCCCATGTTTTTTGGCACTGGAAAACTTAATTGGTTCCTTCAAAACAAGCAGCGCAATATCCCCTTCAGTTGTGGCCTCTTGCTTTTCTGTTAGTGTATAGTCATTATGGAAAATCACTTTCTCAACTTCAGCCTCCATTTTTTGTGTGTCCGTCCATTTATGATGGAGTCTGTACTTAACCACGGTGATATCCGGAAGAGTGTCTGCGTCTGGATACTTTATAAGTTTGTCATTTTTAACAACGCAATGGGCAGCAGTAACGATAACTCTGTCGTTTACTATCGACCCACCGCAACCAGCAATATACGGATCGTCCGGATCCTCAGTGGCCCAAACAAGCAGTAAAGATACTATCCAGGGAAACTCGTACGGCGTTGCCTCAACACCGCCAACAATTCTGCTGGTAGGGCCAACGCTGGTTTCAAGATTATGGAGACCGCAGACGCAATCTAACGACTCGTCTCTGTCCAGATAGTTGGCTTTGGGAAATGACTTGGTGTCCTCCCACGGATATAGTTTGACCAGTCCATTCTTCGGATCTTGCTTCTTTCCATCCAACTTGAAGCTTGGCGTTTTGCACCATTTGGCTCCAACTAATTTGGCGCAATATTCAAGATAGTTTACAAAAGGGAGAATGTTTGTAAATATGGTGGACGTGATGGTTGTGCCTGGCCGCGCTTTGACGGCATGTGACGCCAATCCGATAAGGAACACGGTTTCGTCAGGGGAAAAGCCCCGCTTGTTCAATACACCTGTTTTCGGCATTACAAGAGGACCACCTTGAAATGTGGGTGGGGCGGACCGATACTGAACGCAAAGAGACTGATTCCCACTACCCGCATCACACAGTTTACTAGGCATTACGAGGAGATCTCCTACAAACTTTTTCTCTGAAGTGGGGTCGGCATGGACCTCTCCCCCCATTCCATAGTAGTATGCGTGGTAACCGGTGGGGTCCGAGTTGGGAAAGTCTTTTGGGACGCAGATTGGATTATATTTATTGATTGGCCAGATGCCATCCAAGAGTATAATAGCAACATCGCTATCAATAGTAGGGTAATGAAATACATCACTGTGAATAAATTTGTCGTTGTAAATTATGTCGGCCACTGGAAGCTTGAAATTTGCTTCGACTTCTTTTACAGCACCCCTTTGTGAAACCACCAGATGTTCTGGAGTGGCCAGTACGTCGGCGGTGTCGTTGGGTGGAGGTTTCCATAACTCGTATAATGGAATGGATTCGTTTATAATTCTAAGGCAATCATGAGATGTGAGTATCATCCTTGAATTAATTAATGTGCCTACACATGTCCTCACGAGATTCTTGACTAAATCGGGACCGTTCTTCACGTGAATGTATAAGTGCCAGCTCTTCTGGATGTTGTTTTTTCTCAGATCTTTTTCCACGTCATCATCGTACGATGCGTCGTCGCCACAGTCTACAAAGTTAACGGTGCGTCAGCTTCTTAATTGAGGGCATGTTAATTATTGTCTATAACACTTACCGCAGCTTTCGTCAATATCCCTGGCAATAGTCCCCTTCTCCCAGGGCTCTGTCTCCTTTTTCGGTGTTTTAACCACCGATTTTGTGGTTTGTTTAAATAAACAGCTTGTCGATTCCCTTAACAGAAGCAATAGTATTATAACTTTGCTTACGGATGTTGGCGAAAAAATCGTTATTGCCATTTTAGATTCAGAAAATGTTTCAAATCAAACTGGTATTTAATATGAACTCCCGTTGCAGGAGATGAAATAAAGGACTGAGAAATGATTGAGAAAGCGAGCGTTACATTGTATATCCAAGAGCGTTCCATTGTTTTCCTTCTAACCCATTTAATTTAGAAACCCCTATTGTCTGCTTAAGTGAGACACTAAAGCTAACCCCATTATTCTGTAGAGAAAGTTGAGCATTGTGCAATTAATGAAAATGTAATATTAGTAGTAGTAATATAATTCGAAAGAATTGCGAGTTGTTAATTTTTCAATTTCTCATGTTTCCTTTGTTTGTTTGTTTGAATTTTGGTCAGCCAATATGACATATTTGAGCAAATCACTAACACAAATTTATTTTCCTGTCGTTATGAATAGTTTTAATTTCCACGTGACGACGAACATCCATGCTAATTGATGATATGTTAGCATAAGTCAATGCGGAAAGCATGCTTTATATTGCCACGCCAATCTTCAATCGTACTCATCCCACCGGTTCCAAGGATTAAAAGCCTCTTTCCTTGAATGCGTATATGTTATTTTATTTGTTGACGAATTCACATATGGGCTCACAGGGTATCAACAGGCCACCGGTTTCAGTAACTGCTAGACAATAATATTAGCTTATTGATTGATTGTTGCAGTTCATCAATATGGCCGTCTTTATGTTCTTCTTCATATATTTAGTCGGGTAAAGAAATATGACTTCCCATTAGAAATGCGGCAATTATGATCAATGGTATTCTAGCACATAACCTGATATCTCATTTCAAATTTTAAGATATAAAGAACTAACGGAACTGTTGGACTAAAGCACTTTCATGCATCAAACAAACCAATTACATTTTCAAATGTCAAATCACTATATAATTTGCCAACCTAGAAGTAATAAGAACTCAATGGAGTAAGTGACGCCACTGGTAACGTTGGAGTCAGTCAAAAGGTCGATGGAGAGTATATGTCTGTTCTATAATTTGAGTGTGCAAATGGCCAATTGAGTTTTATCTTTGTTACGAAACGCATACTACAAAAGATTCCGAACAATTTTTTCCATATTTTACCAGTAATTTTGGTGGTTTTCCACTGTTTCAATTTATCTTGAATCTCAATGTTGTCTGTCTGGTTGGGCTTCCTTCCGCCCTGAATGCAGTCAGCGCCAGTCAGGCCGACGACCTGTTCGTAGGCTGTTCCGGTTTGACAGTAAGCTTAGAAATGACGGTCGTCGACTGCGGTTTGAATTTCACATGTCGTCCACGAAGCTTATCACAAAAGGTAATAGATTTTAATTGAACGATAATGACAGTTACCTAGTAGAATCTTCAGATTCCCAATAATTATAAAGTTAGTTGAAATTAAGCGAAACAATGTTTCAATGAAATCTACACATTTGCTAATGCGACAGATTTAATGAAATATGGTATGATAATTTAGCAACGACTTGAGGATCTGGAGCCTGCATTCAAATTTATATTTCACACAAAGTTGTCATTGTTCATTTTCAACACGAAGAAGATAATCGGCAGGGACTCATCTGCGGATGTTGCTATATCCATGTTTGGAATAACTGCACTATTTCTCGCAATTAGTATATCGTTTGGTACCGCATTTGTTTCTTTCAACCTTGACCCATCCTACCGTTTTCTGGACAAACACTTTCCCTCCACGGATCCAATTCCCTGGATCTTGAAAGCTATTGTAAGATTTACTGTTGCAAACTGCTTAAAGTCTGCTTTGGAAGCGTGTAGGTCTTTCGCTATTAGCATCCTTATTTTTTTCGTGCTGTATTGGCATACACGCTTGGACTCATGATCTCCAAATGATACAGAGCTGAGGCAATTCATAAAATTGCGATTCATTTGTCAATTTGGTAGGGCTATTATTAGGAACTTAGGTGCTTTAGTGATGGGATTTTGTTTCATTCTACTGACTCTGGGGATTTGGGCTGTCATAGTGGGATCAAAAATATTTCCACTTGTCATATACAGATATATTGGCTTGGTTTTCATTGCAAGCATTACATTCATCATGTGCATTGTGAGCATCCCCATGGTTTGTAACTGTTATAATTACATCAAAGACAAACTACTAGCAAAATAGTCACGGAGATCCTTCGTGTGACGTGTACGGTGGGATATCTTCTCTGGAAATTTGGAGCGTAAAACCTATAAACGAAAAGTCAATGCTCAGCAGCCACTCATGTTCTACTATGGATCTGCGCAGTATGATGAAGATACCGCATCAAACTTTTTCGAAAATGTTCTTGACAACGCGATCAGCATAATATTAATTTAGGAACTTTAACTAGGGAACCTCCCAGCTGAAGCAGGTGCAAAGCATTTTCATGCATAATAATTAAGTACAAATTGTATATTTTTACTGAGCAGAAATGTAAACATGATTTCGAAAGTGAAGCCTATATATAAAATATGCAATGCAATAAACCATTTAAATTAATTTTCAAGAATCAAGTTCAGATTTATGTAACTACCATTTATTTAGTTCAGAATGAACCATACTTTCAACAATTGGCCTGTTGGCGCAGCCTAATACTTTGTTCATTATTTTATCTTCACTGTAATATATTTTTCTCATATTACCCCAAGTTTGTATACCAATTTTAAGGTGATGCATGCTGACTCATGGTGAGCACGCATTTTGTATTTAGCTTACATTATATTCATTTTTTACTTATGGAGCTCATGCTCCTGATCTACCTTTCATGTGACAATGTACTTTCTATCGACACTCTTGTAAAGCAATTCACTCTGTACGCATAAACTTTATAGCGGTCGTATTGGCATTCTGTCCTAAGATTTATATTTTACCTTCAATTAAATTAAAGTTTCTTCTTATTTTTGACTGCAAATAAGTTCTCTTATCAGTTATTATTTGATTTATTCAGTTTATAATCATTTAATCATCAAACCAAGAGTCACCTACGCCCAGAATTGCCGGTCTTTGCTAACATCATCATCACATCAAATCCTCCTCTCCACCTCGCTCATTCATCAATAACACATGAACTCATTTCAGGGCGCAATACTGCTTAAACCTCCGCATCATAGGTCAGGTCACGGCGTCGACATGACCCTTAGACTTAACTTTGTTAACTACCGGAAGCATGAAATGCATATAAAGGTAGTTATTTTTCCGGTAGTTAGAGAATTTTATGCTGATCATTTTTTGTCACGGCACTATTGGTCAATTCGGCCAACTTTCGGCGCTGGCTCCATTGACCCTAGGGTCAACCAAAAGTCAAAATATATTATTTCGGAAATTGATAGAAAAATTCAAGATTATTGTTTGGAAAATTGAACTAAATGTCACATTCCTCAATTTCACATAAATTGCGCTTCCGGTAGTTTTTTATTTTGGGTTTACACCCGTCCTCGTTGCGATTGATCTACTTGTCTGTCTGTGTGTCCGTTTGTCTGTAAACACTATAACTTTCCTCCACGTTGACCGATTTGATTCAAATTTTGCATGGAGGTACATATGGTGATTCTAAAGATCGGTATTGATTTTGGGCCTCCGGGGCCCAACCCCAGGGGCACGGTGGGGGATAACGTCCCCCATGCATCCTTATGGGCAAAAATCTTTTATTGGCTTATCTTATAGAGAATTTTATTCTCATCATTTTTTGTCATCACACTATGTGTCAATTGTAACAACTGTAGGAGCGGCAGCTCCGGGAATGTGTGCGTGGGCTATGGGTCAAAAAACGAATTGAGAGATAAGTTGAAGATTAGCACCTTGGAAGATGAAATGTGTGCTTTAGTACTCAAATTTGCACGCATCAGACTTCCGGTAGTTTTTTATTTTGGGTTTACACCCGTCCTAGTTACATTTTGAATAGAAATGGAAATGTATCCCACGAAAACAAACTTCGGACACTTAGGACAAACAAGCTAGCCATTTCAACTATTCAGTTCATTTAGAAAATTACAACAGGTGAGTAAATTTTATGACTTCACCCGTAGCTTAAAAACCACAGCATTCCAGGAATTTTCCCCATCGTTATATAAAAGTGTGAAAAGTGCCTTTTCAAAGAAAAAAGCGCAATTGCTCTATTTCATCACCTTCATATTCGTTACGACAGAAAAGTAATTTCTGCAAGCTCGTACACATTCATACGCAGTTTTGACACATGCTACCAGAATAGGAACAGATCATTTGAATGCGCCTATGAACTGCTCTCTCAAATTGCAAATATTTAAAGCAAATAAATGTGTTATATTTATTCAACAATTAAGAGCGCGATAAATCAATACTCAATATGTTTTCCCTTCACAAGCTCGACATTCTTTACGACGTTTTTATTCAATTCAACTTACTAGACAATATAACTATTATAACTAAAGTAAATTATTTTCAATTTCTCCTTTCCATGGCTTGATAACCATCATTCGAAACGTCATCTAACGAAGAGGTATCCTTGCACCATTTTGCACCCGCTTTCTTCGAGTGATAATCTATAAAGTCCAGATATTCTGAAATCATTTAAATGAACGTGAGTGTGAGCCTACATTACAGATTTAGACGATAAAAACAATGAATCAACTAAAGCTGCCTTACTTTGCACATTTGTGTATAAGGAAACGGATCCCTGGTATACAGGATTATTTGGGTCAGTCCTATCAAACAAATATTGATCTGAAGTGCAGAAACATGATCACTAAATACAAAAATTCTCGGTGGTAGCGGTGCAGTACATAAATGAACATATGATAAATATATTACCAAAGCTGACTATGCCAACTTGAGTCCAAAAACCCGTGTCAGATCTCAGAATCACAGGTCCTCCGGAATCTCCTTGGGACGTATCCCTGCTCCTATTCCAAAATCCTGAGCAGATTACCGTGTCCCTCAAAGACGAATGGGTTCGTATGGTGCACTCCTTCAGCGGATAGATTGGTACATCCTCCAACTTATGCAGAACGTCCGGGAGCACCCAATTATCCGTATTCTACGTTTAAAATAGAATGCTTTAAAAGTTCCAGATATAATTGAAAAACGTATTTCAAATAGAATATTTACATCATAATCTTCCGGTTTGGTGGGCTTTTTTCCCCAACCCGTCATAGTGGCCTTTCGCCCTACCACTGGAACAGGTTTGTCCCGTTTGGGAAGACAAATGGGTCGAATGTCTCCTGGCTTTGCCTCCCCATGCTTTTGTGCAGTGGAAAAGTTAAGCGGTTTCTTCAAAACAAGCAGCGCAATATCCCCATCAGTCGTAGCGCCCTGTCTAATTGCTAGTGGATAATCATTATGGAAAATCACTTCCACATCAATATCCAGAATAGCTTGCGTATCTTCCGCATTATTGTGAAGTCTGTATTTAACTAGAACGAAATCCGGCACAGAATTTGCGTCCGGAAATTTTCCAAGACTTTTACGTTGAACCACACAATGGGCGGCAGTAAGGATAAGTCTATCGTTGATAATCGATCCACCGCAAATAGAAGTATACTGCTTATCCACATTAGAAATCCAGTAAAGAGTCAACGAAATTATCCAGGGAAACTCGTACGGCGTTGCCTCCACACCTCCAACAATTCTGGTGGCTGGGCCAACGCTCGTTTCAAGATTATGGAGACCACATACGCAGTCAAGTGTCTCGTCTCTGTCTAGATAATTTTCGGTTGGAAATGATTTGGTATCCTCCCACGGATATAATTTCGCTATTCCCTTTTTTGGATCTTGCCTGTTTCCATCCAACTCCAACTTTGGAGTTTCACACCATTTAGCGCCGACTCTTTTGGCGTAATACTGGAGGTACTTTACAAGAGGCAGGATGTTTGTAAAAATGGTTGTCGTAATGGTTGTATCTGGCCGCGGTTTGACGGCATGGGACGCCAATCCAATTAGGAAAACATGTTCGTTCGGGGAAAAGCCGCGTTTGTTCAATAAGCCGGTTTTCGGCATCACAAGAGGACCTCCGCTAAAGGTGGGTGGGGCGGACCGATATTGTACGCAAAGGGACTGATTGCCTTTACCAGCGCCACACAATTTACTCGGCATTACGATTAGATCTCCTACAAACTTGTTCTCGGCTGTGGGATCTGCATGAACTAATCCTCCGATTCCGTAGTAGTATGCGTGGTAACCTGTGGGGTCGGAATTGGGAAACTCTTCCGGGACGCAGATTGGAGGTAATTCGTCGATGGGCCAGGTCATATTAAGGACGATAATAGCAACATCGCTTTCAACAATTGGATAATGAAAAGCATCACTGTGCATGAATTTGCTGTTGTATATTATTTCGAGTACTGGAACTGCAAAATAATTAGGGACATCTTGGATAGCTCCAATTTGCGAGATTTCAAGATTGTCTATAGTGGCCAGTACACTTTTTGCTTTGTCTTTAGGTCGCCATGACTCATATATTTGCAAAGACTCGTTTCTAATTTTCAGGCAATTGTGTGAAGTCAGTATCATTTTTGAATTAATAACCGTGCCTACGCACGTTCTCACGTGACTCTCGATTAAATTGGGTCCGCTTTTTACGTGAATGTACAGGTGCCATTTCTTCTGCTTGTTGTTGTGCATCAGATCTTGCTCCACGCCTGCTTCGTGAGTTTTGTCGAGGCCACATGCTGGATAATATAAACAGTCAGGTCATTTCTTAAATACGCTAGTTAATGAGAGTTTAGTTTACTCACTGCAGTTGGGGTCAACATTCCTGCCAATGGGTACAGCCTCCCATGGAGCTGAGCCCTTTTTCGGCTTTACGTATACCTTTCTTGTGATTTGCTTCTTAAATATACAGCATGTGGATTCCTCCAATAATAGCAACAGTATAATGACTTTGTTTACGAAGCCAAGCGAAGAAATAATTGCTACCATTTTGAGTTCAAGAAATAGTTCCGATAAAACTGGAGTTATATTTATAGTCCGTTCCGTTCGATTGAAGTGGACGACTGAGACGAATTCAGTAGACTAGCGTCGTATTACATTTCTAAGAAAAATAAATACTTCTATTGTTTTTACTGCTAGCCCATCAAATTAAACAACTTGCAATATTGTTTGTTTTACCAACAAGTGATACAATACCGTTAATCTAATTCTAGTGTAGACAATCTAGACCATTGTGGAATTAGTGACGAATGTAAAATTAGTGCTTTGCACTATATTTCTAAAACATTGTTCTTAATGTTACTGAAATATGAAAAATCTAAAGGCATGAAATCAATAGCGTTCAAGCTTTTAACATGTTTTTCGAAATGCAGGATTCGACAGAATCATCGCAAATCATTCCCTAGTCGATTTTTATGAATCTTATTTCAAATAGCTTCTAAAGAAACACAGTACCATACCATGTAATAATAATATGGTAGGAGAAAATTGGCAATGGTATGCTTGGAACATTTGGTGTGTTTTGTTTTAAATTTAATCGAGCATAGAACCGGAATATATTAGAACATATTCTATGATAAATTTCGTTTCCTGTTGCACTAAACTGCTCCGAGACCCTTTATGACGACGAAAGCTATCCATGGTGGTACATTTGATGCTGTCCAGCAAAAACTGTCATCCGCAAGTATCATAATGGTTAAAAAGATTCAATGTATCTTGCACCTAATATGCAACTTTTTTAAATATAATATCGTATTCTAATGTGTAGAGTTTAGGCATAAGTCACTTGTACAAATAAGTTAACCACTAAACAATAGGGTAAACTAATTGAATGTTTCATTGCATCAGTGTGAGCAAATTTATAGTCTATATCAGAAGACCATCTACAGTAAACATATCAAATGTGGATTGCTACTAAAATTAAACCAAGGGAAAGGTTCTCATCAAATAGTATATAGCAATATAATCCTCAAACCGTAGATGGCACCAGAAAAAATGTAACGCGAGTTAGAATAAACTATTCTACCCGTCGTCGCGTTCTAACCAACCAGTCCAACCAATTTTTATGTCTGACGCGGCCGCTGGAAATTATAGCCTGGAATCATCTAACCGTATTTAAAATTTTTAGAAGTAGGCAATGAAAGCTGTGACGTTGGAGCTTGTCGACAAGTTGATGACGGTTCAATGTTTGTTCTTAAATTTAGCGTATACTATTTTTCTAACGTAAATTTTTCCTTCGCTACGGAATGCATACTATGAGGATTTTCAACAAATTCTTCTATATTTAATTACATGGGGGAATCATATACAGGAAATGGAAGGTGAGTTTTAGCTGCAATCCAAGTGGCAATTGGAGAAAATTAGGCTGTTCGTGTACAAGTAAACAAGTGTCCTTAGTTAACAAGTGACAATTAAGATATACAGCTAACGGTTTTATTTTATTGTTTCAAGGCTCCGCATTCACATACATAAGCTACTTATATAATGAATGAGTAGTTGAACTTAGGATATACTCTGCGTACATGGCTATCGCATAGAACTGATGTATGTAACCGGTAATGCAAATAATGATAACTAACAAAGTCAAAAACCGTTTTATTGATTTAACTGGTAGGCAGGTGAGGAAGAGGAGATTATTTATGAGTTGTCCTTGCACCATTTTGCGCCAGCTTTCTTCGAGTTATAGTCAACAAAGTCCAGATATTCTGAAAGCATTGAAATAAAGGTGGTAACGACTTATGCAAGTGTGTATTACAGATTAAGAAGATAACAGGAAGGCATATAAAAAATCTCGTTACTTTGTACGTTCGTGTATAAAGAAACCGACTGCAGGTATACAGGATTTTCAGGGTCCGACCAGTCGTTGATATATTGATCTGTTATGAAGAAACATGGTCAATATAACAAAAAGTATTCCAGCCATTTTTGTTCCGAAAATCTTATTACGGAACACCTATATGTATTACCAAAGCTGACAATGCCAACTTGAGTCCAAAAACCCGTGTCAGATCTCAGAGTCACAGGACCTCCGGAATCTCCCCGAGAGGTATCTCTGCTCCGATTCCAGAATCCGGCACAGATTACCGTGTCCCTCAACGACAAATGAGTTCGTATGGTGCACTCCTTCAAAGGATAGATTGGAACATCCTCCAACTTATGAAGACGGTCTGCTCCCACCCAATTATCCGTATTCTACGTTGAAAATAATAACCAGTAAAAATTCCTGCCAATTCTTTAAACAATTACGCTTTCAAATAAGAAACGTACATCATAATCTTCTGGTTTAGTGGGTTTTACTCCCCAGCCCATCATAGTGGCCTTTCGACCTACCACAGGAACAGGTTTGTCCTGCTTGGGAAGACAAATGGGTCGAATGTCTCCTGGCTTTGCCTCTCCATGCTTTTTGGCATTTGAAAATTCAAGTGGTTCCTTCAAAACAATCAACGCAATGTCTCCCTCAGTCGCAGCTTCCTGTCTAGTTACGAGTGTATAGTCATAATGGAAAATGACTTTCTCAACCTCGGCTTGAGGTGCTTCCGTATTGATAAAGGGATCTTTGTGAGTTCGGTAGAAAAGTAGAGTGACGTTCGGCAGAGCCTCTTGGTCCGGGTACTTACCAAGTCGCCCATTTCTGACAACACAGTGGGCAGCAGTAACGATAACTCGGTCGTTTACTATCGACCCACCGCAACCAGAAACGAAAGAATCGTCCACAGGATAATCAGTACCGCTCCACTGCATAATTAAAGACACTATCCAGGGAAACTCGAACGGCGTTGCCTCAACACCTCCAACAATTCGGCTGGCTGGACCAACGCTCGTTTCAAGATTATGGAGACCGCAGACACAATCTAACGACTCGTCCCTGTCCAGATAGTTGGCTTTGGGAAACGACTTGTTGTCCTCCCACGGATATAGTTTGACTAGTCCATTTTTCGGATCTTGCCTCTTTCCATCCAACTCAAAGCTAGGCGTTTTACACCATTTGGCTGCAACTAATTTGGCACAATATTCGAGATACTTTACAAATGGGAGGATGTTTGTAAATATGGTTGACGTGATTGTTGTGCTTGGCCGCGCTTTGACGGCATGTGACGCCAATCCGATAAGGAACACAGTTTCGTCAGGGGAAAAGCCTTTCTTATTCAGTACACCTGTTCTCGGCATGACAAGAGGACCACCATCAAATGTGGGTGGGGCCGACCGGTACTGGACGCAGAGGGACTGATTCCCACTATCCGCATCACACAATTTACTCGGCATTACGAGGAGATCTCCTACAAACCTGGTCTCTGAAGTGGGGTCGGCATGGACCTCTCCCCCGATTCCATAGTAGTATACCTGGTAACCGGTCGGGTCCGAATTGGGAAAGTCTTGTGGGACGCAGATTGGAGTATATAGATAGATTGGCCAGCTGCCATTCAAGAGTATAATAGCAACATCGCTATCAAGAGTAGGGTAATGAAGTACATCATTGTGAATGAATTTGCTGTAGTAAATTATGTCGAGCACTGGAATGATACTTGATCCGACTTCTTCTACTGCACCCGTTTGTGAAACGATCAGATGTTTTGGAGTGGCCAATACGTCGGCGGTGGTGTTAGGTGGAGGTTGCCATAACTCGTATATTGGAATGGATGCGTTTATAATTCTCAGGCAATTATGAGATGTGAGTATCATTTTTGAATTAATTATTGTGCCTACGCATGTCCTCAGGTGATTCTTGACTAAATCGGGGCCATTCTTCACGTGAATGTATAAGTGCCAGCTTTTCTGGATGTTGTTTTTTCTCAGATCTTGTTCCACGTCATTATCGTACGATGTGTCCTCGCCACAGTCTGTAGAAAGTTAACGATTTGTCAGTTTCTTGAAAGCTCATTTTAGGTGTGGCATATTTTACTTACAGCAGCTCTCGTCAATAGCCCTGGCAAAGGTCCCCTTCTCCCAAGGCTCTATCTCCTTTTTCGGTATTTTGCCCACATTTTTTGCGGTTTGTTTAAATAAACAGCTTGTCGATTCCCTTAACAGAAGCAATAGTATAATAACTTTGCTTACGGAGGATGGCCAAAACATCCTTATTACCATTTCAGATTCGGAAAATATTTCAAATAATACTTATATATGATATGGAGTCCCGTTGCATTAGATAAGAATCAACGATTGAGAAATAAATCTGATAGCTGGCGTCGTATTGTATTTCCAGGAACATATTTCCATTGTTTTCCTTGTAACCCATTTAATTTAGAAACCTCTATTGTTGTCTGTTTTTGTAACCCACACATTAAAGTTGACCCATTTCTTGTGCAGAGATAGTTGGTCATTGTGTAATTAATGAAACTATAATATTAATCGTAATGATATAGCACGAAGTAATTGGGAGTTGTTTAATTTTTGATTTAATATATTTTCTTTGTTTCATTTTTCAATTTAAACGGGCCACGCAGCATGACATATTTGAACTAACAACAAAAATAAATGTATTTTCCTGCCGTTCTGATTTGTTTGAAATTCCTCGTGAAGACGAACAATCATGCTAAATGATGATATGGTAGCATTGTTCAAAGTAGAAAGCATACTTTATATTCTCATGCAAATCTTCAATTGCAAGCATCCCACCGGTGCAAAGGATTCAAAGCCTGTTTTCTTGAGTAGGTGTATGCATTTTTAGTTGATATTGGATTCAAATACGTGCCCACATGGTATCAATAAGCCACCGTTTTAATTAACTGCTTAGCAAAAGTGTTTACTCATTGATTGCTGCAGTTCATCAATATGACCGACTTTATATTCTTCTTCATATATATGGACAGTTAAAGAAATGTTGCTTGCCACTCCTGCAAATCCTAAACTAACGAGAAGCTTTTAAAGATCAAATGGAATTCTGCTTCTGCCACGTAATCCTCAAACATAAAATTACAAGTTTTGACGTGTTAAATAAACTATTTCCACATGCTTATCAAATAAATCAATGACACTTTCGCATCTAAAATAGGTAACGTACCAACCTAGCAGTAGCAAAACCTCCTAGAAGTATGTGAACCCGCTGCTGACGTTTCAGTCGGAAACATGATCGATGGGAGGTAAACGTTTGTTCTAAAATTTGAGTGCGGAAATTTAGGCCATTTTTATCTTCGTTGCGAAATTCATACTACGAAGATGTCAAAGACATTTTTTTATATTGAAGGAAACGGATATAAGCTGCTGTTAGAGAAGGTTTTATGTATTGTGTAAGGCTGAACCAATTCTCTCCGGTTCGATTATATATGTTACCAGACTGGAGTAGGTACTTATAATTACCCTAATTGCCGAGATAATTTGTTTAAAATTAATTTAAGGGATTGGTGTAGTATGTCAGCATGTGGATTGGATTAAATGTTAGAATAATGTAAATACTAAGAATCGATGACGTAAAGCAAACAAAGACATTTATAAAGCCATTTGTTGTTATTAAAATTGTATTATTTTCCAAGAATAATATAGGCATTCCGAAGCAATTTCTACTATATTTATATCACCGGACAATAATATTATTAAATATGATATATCAAAATAAGTCACATGATTAATTACGTCATTATGTTGATTTTATTACCACCCAGTTGAGCCAGTGGAAATATCTTAAGTTTTATCCTTGCACCATTTTGCGCCAGCTTTCTTTGAGGTATAATCTATAAAGTTGAGATATTCTGAAAGTATTTCAATACACTTGATTACTCATATGTATTTCGGATGAAAGTTGTCGTCAATGTAAAAAGCATTCTGCCACATAACTTAAAAATAGAGTAAATTCTAATTACAGAAACTAGCTTACTTTGCACGTTCGTGTAAAGGGAAATGGCACGATGTGTCTTGACATCAGATGGGTCGCTCCAATCGTATGAATCCTGATCTACAAAACACACATGTGGCCCATTAAAAAGCAGAAATTTGCATTCAACTTTGCCAGTAAAATGAATTAATTGTGAATGCATATATTACAAAAGCTGACAATTCCAACTTGAGTCCAGAAGCCGCTCATCGTTCTCATTGCCAAAGGTCCGCCAGAATCTCCTCTGGTGAAATCCTTGCTACTATTCCAGAAGCCCGCGCAGATTGACGAGTCGCTCAAAGCCAATGTTGTTCGTATGGCGCAAAACCAGAGCGGATATATTGGTACATTCTCCAACTTCTGCAAGTACGGTGAATCTACCCACTTCCATTGATCCTACAGTTGGAAATAATCAATAAATTTATTATTTGTGCTAATTAGGAAACTCCTTTAAAACTAGCAATTTACCTTGATATCTTCTGGTTTCAATGGCGTCACTCCCCAACCAATCACCGTTGCCGAACGTCCTTCCAACGGAATCGGCTTGTTTCGTTTTGGTACACAAATGGGTCTCACATCTCCCGGCTTGGCTTGGCCGTGCTTCTTGACACTTGAAAATGTAATCGGATTCTTCAAAACAAGCAGCGCAATGTCCGCGTCAAACGAGCCGCCCTGTCTTGTCGCGAGCGTAAAGTCCATATGATAGACAATCTCTTGGACCTCAGCCACGATTGCCTTTTCATCACCAGAACTGTTGTGATGTCTGAAAGTAACGGCGGTGCGATTCGGAAGCGATTCTTTCTCCGGAAATCGTCCCAGCCTGTTGAGATTGACCACACAATGGGAGGCCGTAAGAATAACTCTGTCGTTGATGATAGACGCTCCGCAACGTCCTCCGACCCCAGTCGGCAAATCCAGGGCAGCGTCCCATAATCCCAAATACGCAGCTATCCAAGGAAACTCGTATGGCCTTGCCTCCTCACCTCCAAAAATTCTGCCAGCGCTGCCGCCACCAACAAATAATTCCATATTATGAAGACCGCAAACGCAGTCTAAGCTTTCGTCTCTATCCAGATAGTTTGCTTCCGGAAACGACTTAGTGTCCTCCCATGGATACAATTTGGCAAGCCCCGCTTTCGGATTTAGTCGTTTTCCAGCAAACTCGAAGCGTGGCGTATTGCACCATTTCGCGCTAACATTATTGGCATAGTATTCTAAGTATTTGACTAGTGGTAAAATATTTGTAAATATGGTGGACGTGATGGTAGTACCAGAGACAGGTTTGATGACATGTGACGCTAATCCAATGAGGAAAACGGTTTGACCTGGCGTAAAGCCTCGTTTGTTCAGAGTGCCGTTTTTGGACATGATCAGAGGTCCGCCAGGAAATGTGGGTGGAGGTGAGCGATACTGGACGCAGAGCGACGTATTCCAACTGTCAGCGTCGCACAATTTGCCCGGCACTATGACCAAATCTCCTACAAACCTGCTGGCTGGATAGGGATCGGCTCCAAATTCTCCCCCGACGCCGTAGTAGTATCCATGGTAACCGGTGGGATTGAGACGTGGTTCGTTTTCAGGGACGCAGATTGGAACTGCCTCTTTGATGGGCCATTCGTCCTTGAATACAACTATAACCACGTCGCTTTCCACAATTGGATAATGAAGTGCGTCGCTGTAAATGAACTTGCTGTTGTAAATTATGTCGGCCACTTGAAATGCATCTTGGTTTGACGTGTCCGTAATGTCAGGTGATAGTGTGAGAATCAGATCCTCTGGTTTTGGGAGCGGGCTTTCGGCCATACTTTTAGGTTGCGGGCGCCATGCCTCGTAAACTGGCACCGACTCGTTTCTTAGTTTTAGGCAGTTGTGGGAGGCAAGCCCCATTTTGGAATTGATTATTGTGCCAGTGCATGTAATCACGTGATGGTCGGCTAACTGCGGACCACTCTTTACGTGAATGTAAAAATGCCAACTTTTCTGTGGGCTATTCCGCTTCAAAGTTTGGTCTGGTTCCGGGTCGAACTGGTAAAACTGGTCACCGCCACATTCTGCAAATTAATATGCTAATTGTTATTGGATGAAACGAATCGAGTAATTTAAAATTATTTTACTTACCACAACTTTCGTCAACTACCCTGACATTATGCTTCTCCCAGGGAACTGTCCCGTTATCCACAAACTTCTCCTGCTTTCCTGTGCTTTGTTTCTTAAAAAATAAACAGGCAGTTGACTCTGTTAAGATAAACAACAATATAAACACTTTGCCTATCAGTACAGGAGAAAATATATTTCTCGCCATTTCTGTCTCAGAGATATTTCACGGAAGGTTGTACATTTTTGTTAACCTTCACCTGACGTTTGAATCGAATAACCGCATGTTCGATGAATGCGATCGTTTAACTGCATTTCTCAGAATATTGTTTGGCCATGTTCCTCTTAATCCATCAAATTATAAGAACACCACTATTGTCAGTTTTAGCTAGTCGCACAATAACACGCGCAATCAATTTATTGTGTATAAAAGTTGGAATCTGCAATTATTGATGAACTTTAGCTAATCCTGTTGCTGGAATTCTAAGAAGTAGTATTACTGGTGTTTGTTTAATTTTCAAAAACTGTGTATCTGACTTTTCTTTTCTACGTTATTATCACTTTAGTTATGTCTGAAAATTATTTCCCCATGAAATCTTACTTTCCTTTTTGACGGCATGAGTCAAGCGGCATGGTTCATTTTAATTAATTTCTATATTTATTTACCTATCGGTTTTTAAATGCAGTTAACTAATGTTTTACGGGAGTTTGCAAATGTGTTCCCAATCAAATGCGACTGCTGAAACATCCCTCCTCTTTTTACACCCTCCGGATTTACACTTGGATTTTGAGACTTTCATTGCATCCTACCCACCTACTCTCTAATTTAAACAGCAATGACCTTGACAATATTTAACGACGTCCGGGTTGCCCGGAATATTATGATGAACTGTTATTGACGGTGACCTGAAAAAACTCTTGTTGAAAGATACTGAAAACAAGATTGTGTATTGCTTGCCGCGCGTTCTAATTTCATAATTGTCTGCCCGCTATGAACTAACATGCCGCGTACATGTACATAGAAAGTATGGATTATGTAGCAAAATCTTTTGCATCGTAACACTGAACTAACCATTTTAATTATCCTGGCAGCAAGATTCTTCAAATTAAAGTTGCGTGACCACAACTTATGGAAACTACTTTTGTTGTGTTTTAAAGCCGAATTACAAATTACGCGCCGATTCGAAATAAAACATTATCGCAGGTTGGGAAGATATAAGCAAGAAGAAATAAAGTGTAGAGTCTTGGATTAAAAACAGTCGGTCAAATGCGTATGTCAAAAATCATTCCAAATCCAAATTATTTCTGGGGCAAATCTAGACGATGGTTAAGCAATGCTAGTGTCAAATTGTTAATTTAACTTACCCCATGTCTTAATCAAAACTCGTCTCTGAAATTGATCCTCACGTTGCTTTAAACATGCCTAATGCTTTAATATATATATACATGGAAGCTTACACCGAGCTCATATTTCTAACAGGACAGTAGGCATGACCAGTACTGTCCAGTATTCTTAAATTTAAATAATACTTATTTTAAACGCCGTCCAAGAAAACGAACCGAAATTTGCATGCCCTGTTGCTGTTGAGATTCAATTTTACTACCAGTGTCTTGCCATAATGGACCAAGGCACGTCTTCTGCAAATAACAGTGACAAGGGGACATACATTTTATGAAATATAAAAGTTACTTAAGTATGAATATATTTAAAAAAATCTACGTAAATAGTTACCGCATTTCCTTTGGATGCCATGTGCAAATAATGCATATTGGAAATGTTGAGTAGGTATTTTGGGATTAGTTGCTGGTAAGCAGACAAATCGGGGCAGCTTCTTGGAATTGAGTATTGGGTGGCCAGATGAATAATTTTAATTAAGACTTTACTATTACTTCAAACTGGATTATCTTGTCAGGTATTTAATTCAAATGCAGAGCCACTTTTACAACGAAATGCTTTTAAATATGTAAGGAATTCCATCCAATATGTTATTTTAGACACTACTCCAACACAGTACTGAAGCTGTTTAATCAATAGAAAAAAATTAATGTATTATTCAGAAAGTTTGAGGAATTTTGTTTTTCCTTGCCTTATTTTCTGCTATTCAGTAACTCAAATTGTATGACAAGGTTACCATACTTATTGAAACATTAAAACTATATTAAAAGTATATTAATTTTGAAGGAATTGCGCTTTGAAAACACTCATATTGTTTACACAATCCAATCAATATTGGAGAATTGTCAAAATCAACCAATACTTCACATTCAGCATTTTTAATTTCCACATTTGTAGTTTAAATAAAATAAGAGAATTATAATGTGATGTGAAATCAATCGGATTATTGAAAGCCCGATCAACTTTGTATTTATGGGTCGAACTAAACAGACACTTGCATTCATATTATGTCGACAGTATAGGAAAATACGCTGTAATATAAATTGATTTTCGTATCTCCGTCATACAGTGCCAAGTCATAATAAAATTTATTAGTCGTTTAGTGTATGTAGATACACCCACTTTCTTAAATGGCTTTCTGCAAAAATCAAATATAATCTACTAATTGGCGTATAAATTGTTTTGTTTACTGTAAAAAATCGATAACCAACGCAAGTAGCTTATTTTGAAGTAGCTATTTCCCTAATGCAGTGATGTTTGGTAGCTGTCAATTCTCTTCAGTGCGTGACTTGATATTAACTTCAGCTTCAATGTTCGATATTTTATCACCGATTGTTGATTCTAAAAACACGAATTACCGAAATGAGACACATTTTGAAAAGTCTGTTTTTATTTTCGATTGACCTGCTTTCTGTTCTATGTTACGAAGATCTTTTTGGCTTGAACTCGGACAACTTCACGATTTATCATGGCGACAGCCTAACGCAAGATATTTTTCAAGAGGTTACAAACAGAGCAATTGACTCGGAATTGTTTCAATGGGAGAATCTGAAAATTCCTAGCCAAAAATTAATCGATCTTAACGACTTTTTACATCCATTCATAGACGGAAATTGCTTCGTGCATATAGCTAATTTCGAAAACCGAGATATTGGTTCATCAGAACATCCAATTGTACTAAGAAATTACGCTCCAATTATTGGACAATATGCGAGTGCTGGTCGACGAAGATTTTTTATAACGTGGATGACTACATGGAACCATAATTTCAGCACCATCGTTTCCAGCTGCCGCAAAGGCAAATTCGGCCATCAAAGCGACTATATTTTGCGCGGTGTATCAACCCAATTAAAACTGGAAACATATGCGTGGCACGGTAAGTCATGGAGCTGTCAACTTAATGTTAACCTTTATCCGCCACCTTTCCTATTCGCACCTGATTCAAAGGATTCTCCAACAGTATCGCTGCCGTCATTGTGGAATTCAAAGAGTAGCGAATCAATGGACACAGTAACAATCCCGGTATCAAACGCATTAATTATCAACGTAATCGTTGTGGACAATAATTTCCATTTAAACCCGAACCTAACCTCATATTTAGCATCATGGATTTCTAAACTGATGCTACATTACGAGCGAGGAGAAGATTGGTCGAAAATGTCAAAACTGGAGTCGAACCAAGTGTTTCTCCTGATTACAAACTGGAAAGAATCAGCCAGTATCTATCCTTTAACTATATACTGTAGTCGCAACATAGCTATTAAACTGGCCCGTGAAGTTAAACTAGAAACCTGGACCACACTAAACTTCACTGCTATCAAACATTTGCCATATTTCCAGTCGCCCGACTCCGAAACCTATTGGTCATTCGAGGCAACGGTTGATAACTTGGAGATAACCCCATTTAAATACTTTGTTCGTAACTGCAGCAAATCCTTGGAAATAAAAGGGGCCACATCGAGCAGCGGTGACCACGTTTCAGCGTTTTCAAAGGCATACTCTGACACATGGTTATCCGTAATGAGAAATTATAGTTACACAATTCATGAGACCGGTTCATCAACAAACAAAAAATTGGATTGTGTTAACGGCATCCTTTACGAATCAAGTAATACATCGCCCTTTCGTATTCAATTGCTTATGGTTAATACTTTCAAGGTACCGTTCTTGGACAGATTCCCGTTGGCAATCAAGGACGAATTTCGAGCACTAAACTTTGTAAGTTGTGGTGGAGGTCATGTTCAGAAGCTGCCTTTTAAAGACTTGGTAAGAGCATTTGATGGTGCTACATGCGTTACAACTATCGTAATGACATTTTCGTTTGCATTGTATCTCATGGTGGCTGTAAAGCTTCCATTGAGTCATATATTGTTTGAGCTTGCTCAAATGTATTTAGAAAAGTATGTTACAATGGTGGATTTGCTAAAAAGGATTGCAACACCTGTGCACCAAATTGTGTTTTCGAGTTTTCTTTTAATGGCTTTGGTAGTGAGTAACGCTTACAAAAATGAAAGCGTTTTATCCATGATTCACCCAAGAGGTGTAATTCCGTACGAGTCGATATTGCAGCTGATATCAGACAATTTCACTCTATACACAAGATCGTTAGAATTGATATTTGATGCCGAGAAGCTCGAGGCGGTATTGACGGGAAACGCAACAGTGACAAATCATCGCATTTATAAAGATCGATTACATGGAGCAGATGTACTGATTTCTGAAATTCAGCATTTGATGTTTGATACTAATTTGTTGACTAGAGAGGGACAATCGGTGTTTGAAATCATTTACAAAAACTCCAGACTTGTTCCTGCATACGAGAAAATGATTACTGCTGCGCTGAATGGATCACAAATTCCCAACTTCTCTACTTATCAGGAGGAGTTAAGATATGTCAGTGAAGTGAAACAAAGGTTCCAAAATTTTGAATCCGCAAGGCAACACGACATATTTAGAAAGTGTCGGAGAGTCGCACTGATTTTGCCGGATCATAATTGTCATTCCATTGGGAAGGACAACGATGACATTGGTCCGGACATCTTTGTTGGAAAGAAGCCAATATTTGACATGGGTATAATGGTATCAATTAAAGGACTAGTCCCTCCGTATATTTTGCAAAGGGCCAGATCAATGTTGGAGTCAGGAATGTGGACAAAAATAGGACGTATACATCAGTCTAGAAAGCGTTATCATTACGGCCGCTCAAGCGCATTTAAGGAGAAAGGAAATTCCGGAATGAACGGAAGCATATTTGTAATATTTATTGTCCTAATTATTGGAATGGGTTCATCAATAGCGTGCGTACTTGTAGAGAAATGTTTTCAATTGCCATAAATCGTTCTGCTATAATATTACGCAATTTGGTATAACCAATGACAGATTTACTTCATTGTGAACAAATGTATTGAGTATTTAGAACGCAATGGTGCTTACGGTCATATATCATGACATGATTTCGACACTAATCTAAAAATGCAATGACTGGACATGCTTCATTCCGGTAATCTTGTTTAAAGAGGTTTCACAAGTGTATAAATATTATTGCATTACAAATCCATCGTTTCAGTAATTTGTCCCAAACAAACTTCAAGGAAAATTATGACACTTTTTCAACAATTTATACAATTGCTAAATTAAGAAATAAGCGGGTCATAAGCTACCAGTATGACGGACCTCAGCATAACACGATATTACCATGTTATTGCATGATTTTCAACCAACATTGCAAAAAACTTGAAAGTAACAAAACAATCGTGTTTTCTCAAAATGATTTGAGGAACATGATCGTTCATCAAATATATCGTTTGAGGAATGATACACAAATTATTTTAGGATATTGCACATCCTACTGTACTGTAATCTATATACATATAATAGCAGACGTAACCTATTAGATAAATGGCGTTAGCGCGGCAATCGAATTTTCCCCACAGCGTATAAAAACAACTATTGAATTATTTTACTCAGATTTCAATCTACGTAATTGAGTGTGTTCAAAACAAAAATACTCCACATATGCACGCAATAGGATTTGTGAGCTCCATATCATTATCGTTATTCTTCCTTCTGCAAGTTTGCAGAGTACAATTGTATAGCTGAATTGTTTGATTTTTATGACAAAAATGGTCCCTTTGAAGGAATAAATATATGGCACTTGTAGAAAAGAGGATTGTATAAACAAAATTAAATGAATAAAGAAATGGATTTTCAAAGATTCAAATCATATTATTAGGATTGTGAAACTTAGCTGGCCATAATTATCAGCACCTTATATAAAATGCACACTTGATGAACCTCTGCATGCTATTTGACATTACTTTACTTAAAACTTACATTCAACATGAAACTGGAGATTACACACGTCTAATCTATCTGACAAACGATGAGTTATTTCGACAATTCTACATGTGTGGTATCAAGCTCAATCGTACCCACATTAAAACGTTACGTGGATATTCGGATTAAATTCGGTGAAAATTGCTGGAGATTATCCGTGGTTAATGAAATGGTTCGTAATTTTTATACAACACTCTATTAGCTTTATACAAGCATAATATTACTTGTAATTTAATGAGTGGAAGGCATTGACAGTGGCACACTTATGAGCTTAATATTGAATAATGAATACATTTCAAGCACAATGCAATTAACCCGTCTTTAATGTCTTTATTACAAAACCTGCTTTAAGACAGATGTAAGTTGCATAATGAACACCAGGTTACATCGGTATATCCGTATCGTATAAACCAATTACTTTCGTCGACGTTATACAACAAGCTGGAATGTAGTTCCAGATAATGCGACGTTTTTGGCGTCGTTCCGCAAACGATGTCTCTAAATTTTATTTTAGATCTATAATACTATCCACCGCGCTCGGTAGGTGTATGCATATAAATGTATGCAACATCTCTTGAGTATAATGATTCCCATAATGAAAATACTAAACTACTGCATCCATTTTTTAAATAAATTTTTGGACAGGTGACATAACGTGGAGCTCGAATGCTTCTTCGACTGTTCAATGTAAGGAAGTATGGGTAATTAGTTTTTGAAGACAACGCAGAATAGAGTATTGATTTTGTTAAACTGGAGCTTTTACAATTTCCGGAACATCAGAAATTTGATTGTATTACTTACGTTTCGTACAAAAACTGCTTTCATAACTCCAGGCGTAATACACCTGCTTAGTATGCTTGTATCCTGGTAGTTGTAGATCGCACATTCTCGAAAGTACGTTTAGATTTTGTGTGTTTTCAACCATTTTTAGGATAATTCATCTCTGTTGGTTTATGGTTGGCTAGCCACTTTCGCTGGCTGAGTTATCTGCATAAATATTGTCACAATAAACAAATTCAACACTTATACGGCCGACGTGTTTAGTGGACCGGACACTGCAGTGTTTACAATAGTCACGAAATTGAAAATGAGACCTGAAATAATAACTTTCACGATTTGCTACATGGTGGTGCTTACATTACAACCAACACTCGTTCGATGCTACTCGTTAGTCTACCTTCAAGATTTAAACCTGACTAATTTCTACTACGAAGGAGTAGCAGATCTAAAACAAATCCAAACCTTTTTGAAAGCTAGTATAAACACCCATAATACTCCGAAGAATAAAACCATTTGGAAGGCTGTAAAACCGCTTCAAAACCGCCACACAATCACAGCGATTAACAACTACCTTGGAATAGATATCAGTCCTACCACTTACCCCATTGTTGTCAGGAAGCCAGTCATCGGAGCAGTAATACTTCCAAAAGATAACCGCGTATGGTTTGTTGATCGGATCAAACTAATATGGATTCCTGATAATCTCTTGGAAAATTCGACTGCGGCGACAGTAACTTCAAGCCTTTGCAAATCCTCGAAAATTCTAAGCGACGAAGTGTCATCATGGTCCACTGACTTTTGTTTCAGAATTCGCCATTCAAAAATGGCGTCACTCTCCAAACCCTGGAACACAGTAATCCATATTGACGCGTTTCCACCAGAATCCTTCATCAGCGTGGAGGATGTCAAAATATTTCATTATGACAAAATACCGGGTTATGGAACAGCATTGGGTAATGGTTACGCGGCTTCCACGTCACCAGTTTTTGTGATTTTGTTGATAAGCGAGGAAATGTGGTCTCCGTCCACGTGGTGTACATGGGTGGATAGTCGAATTCAAAATCCTCCACAGGTATTCACATTTGGGCCACTGCTCACACACGAAGTGTTTCTACTAGTCAAGGTGTCATCAGAAACCCCAGATATGATTGAGATGTTCATTGTGGAGACAACGTTACCACATCTGGGATGTTCTGTATTTCCTTCAGTTAATATAACCGACATGTCTAGCGAGATGTCACGCATTACATTTTTGTCCGTGGCATATCCAAAAAGTGATGCTACAATTGTCTGGAAAATCCATACATTTGGTAAGTTTGGAACACTCTCAACCCAAGAACTACAACAATTACTGCATTGCCAATCCGGCAGCCACCGAAGTGTTTACAAAAGTAATCCAAACGATTATTACTACAAGAAGCTTGTGCTTCTTGTAAAAATGTACTTGTCGAACGTTACGTATACAATAAACGGCTACGGGCAACACATCGATTGTAATACTGCTACAGAGCGCTACGAAGCCCATTGGCATGTTGAATATTCTAGTCTATCACTGTATTTTGTAAATGCACTTGCAAATATGCAAGACGGGCACGCGGACGTTAAGTTATCAGCGACCGATCCATTTAGCAGTTTGAAGATTTTGGCATGTGGACATCGAGGCATTAGCGGATTGCCATTTCAAGAACTCTCAAATATCTACGACGTGTTCGTCTGGCTAGGCACGGGAATCTCTCTAGCTGTACTTACAATTATACTGACGAAACTTACATGGAGTCGTGGATCCATGGAGCTCAATGGATACATATTGTCACTGGCTAAAGCCCTTCTGGAACAAGGTGATCCTTTCACGAGCCATATCATCAAAACCGATTCATTGCGTTGGCTGCTTGGCGCGTTTCTCCTCAGCGCTCTAGTGCTTAGCAACGGATACAAAAATAACAACGTGTACAACATGATCACAGCGAGACAGCCGCTTTTGTACAAAACACTTAATCAGCTTGTGGAAGACTCGTATGAACTGTATACTAGAGTGTCCTTGTTTCAGTTCAGGTATCGCCGTCTCTCCATGCACACATTTGGATACCCAAAAATACTCTGGAATAACCATAGATACCTTGGTATCTACGCGGAAGTGTTCTCCGAAGTGTACGAGAAATGCTTTAGGGATACTGGCTGTGAATTCGGAGACTGGGATCTGCAACGGCTACTGAATAAATCCAAGCTTCATCCTAACAGTGTGTCTAAACTAGTTGATATGACTGACAATATGATTCCTGTACTATATCGAAGAGGAATTTTCGACGACCTTGGAATAGCCTTAGAGAAGTATATGTGGAAGTCGTATAAGAAGGAAGAAACAGGGTGGTTTATAAATGGGCTGAGTGAGTGCAGCAAAACAGCTGTTTTGCTCCCAGAGGACTTGTGCAAGGACTACGCCAAAACCTTGAGGAGATCTGGTAACAATCTTGTGTCCATTGGAAATGAAGAGTTTGGACGGACAAATGTAAAAGTTGAGCTTCGTGGTCACGGACCACCTTACTTTACTCGACGAATGAAGTATTTGAAGGAGGCCCATTTGCTTGAGCGGTTGACGGAATATTTCAGAGATGTAGATTCCAGTGTCCTTGAAGAAGACAGTCTACCTCCAACGGCAGCAACGATGGAAGGAAATGTACCATTAATATTTATTATGCTAGCAATTGGGCTTGTGGCTTCAATCTGTATATTTGCAGCCGAAATGCGAATGGAATTAACGAAAATTGTTAAAGGGAACGTCAAGTTACTCAAGTTGTTATTACGTATAATCGTTGCAAAGACACATTTTATAGTGGCAGAAATCCATAAGTGTGCTGCGGTATACTGGAGGAAAGCAAGAAAGCTATGTAGGTGGTAGGACGCAAAGCAATTATTGAAATAGAATGGACTCAGTATCGTTCCACTATAAATATTAGATTTTTACAATATGCCAAGGAGGAAATACATAAAATGAGCTATGCTTGCTGGCATTCCTAGTCTTTAAATAAATAAATACGTTATCTATCAACAAATCTATGTCATAACGATTGGGGATTAGACGGAATAATGAATTTAGTCGCATTAAATAGGCATATTTTTTAAATGCTGTATAGTTTACTAACTCATGTTAAATGTATTTATATTACGTATTGTGTATTATCTCATAAAGCTAGCCAAATCCTTTTAAAATTGATAAAATTAAAAATTAATTGATCCAGAAGCCATGTTTCATCCACGATCCACCTGCAATTATTTCACCATCTACGGCAACAAGGAAACATCCACTGGTGGCAGTGACCCATTACTCTGCCTTTCAAACTCGGTCCCAGGAACAACTCGATCACTAAAGAATCCACAATTCCTCAAGAAAAACTTGGTCCTGTCACCATCAATCCCAACTCCTCCAGCAACATCCATTCGAATCTCCGCATTCGCTGCCGCATCAGCCGTGAATTTAGCTGTTGTAATTTCTCCCCAATTTTCGTCCACATCCAGGCCCCACTGGTTCTGGAATACGCAGTGCCTCTCAACGTATCCCATAGAAGGACTAAAGTTTTCCGAAAAGGAGTACGGCCCCTTGAAATATGTTGAAACCTTTGGCTTGTCAAAGCTCGCAATTAAATTCCAGGAAGTCCCGTTATTGAACCAAGCCGTGTACATGGTGCGCTCCGAGTCCAATGGTCTTGCCAGAACAATGAACTTGTAGACTGTCTCAGGTTGCCACATGTATTTCAAGTAGGACTGCGCTCCAGCACCTTCATTCCCGAATTCCCCGACATAGACACCCTCTCCGCTTCTTATCAACTTTACCTTATATTCTTCAGGGATTTCTTCTGGGTCGTCAGAGTTGTATTCGGACCAAATTGAAAATAGAATCCTGCGCTCTTCTGTAGAGTTCACCTGAATCCCAAAGTATCCACCTGAAAGGACAAGAAATCAAATTTGCAGTAAAATGAGAAGCAGTCATGTGTATTGCCAGAAAGTTTACCGTTGAAGCCCATTGCGCAGTAGTAAGCCCCAATCACATCCTGGCCCCTTGGCACGTAAATCTCGTTGTAGAAATACTCATAGTTCTTGTTTTCCTCCAAATGGTAGCCCATGTGTACAGATGGTCCCCGTCGTCCAAAGTAGAAATCCTCGGGATCGTCAACAAATCTGATGAAAGTTTCCTCAATGAACTCCGATTCCTCTTCAATCAAGATGACGTCAGAGACTGTGGCAAATTCTGTGCCAGTTCTTGTCACGCCACTAATGTCCAGCTTCATGTAGCCCGCAACAGGAATGTCAAAGATTCCGCAGTTTTCCAGGTGGAATCCAGCACCCCGGATCTCCATTTCCACATTATCCGGAGAACATAGTTTGAATTGCTTGGTGGCATTGTCATGATGTGCCAACGTGAAGTTGATGCGACTGGAGCCTTCCGGAACGGAGAGTCGAAGTGCGACCATTACTCGGGTGGGATTTTGGGAGTGGAAGTAGAGGGAAATATTGGTGGCAGCGGATTTCCAGTTTTCCACACCACAGGAAGTAATGTCTGCTTCGGTTGACGGGGATTCGGCAGGGGCAGTGATGAAACTGTTCCCGCCAAATGGGACCACCCAAGATTTCCTTTTCAGTTCACACGACATTCTTGTAATATTTGTTGTGCTTATCAGTTCCTGATAAATGCTGATTGATGAATGGATACTGGGAAGTGTTTGGTGCTGATGTTTTTATACTCTGGTGAGTTTTAATTTTAAGGTCATGAGCAGCAATGATTGTGTAAATTTATCCAATGAGACCATAAGCTGAAACCATAACCTTGTTTATCTGAGGACATTGTCATGAACTTAGCAGCATGCGCATTGTCGTAATGATAAAGCTTATTGTGAGACTTGGGAAAATACGCAGTATTCTGACATGATCCGAAAAAAAAACTTTGTTTACTTTGTCTGCGATATTGCAATGTTGACATTTTTGAGTGGTGTTACATGTTTGATTTGCGTTGCCATTTGGGTTGGCATGATTTCCATCGGAATGCCTGAATGTGTTATAATGCTGCGTTTTGGTTATGGTAATGTATAGGTATGGGATATCAAGTAATACGATTAAATGCCAAACTCAATTCTGAATACTAAACAAACATTTGATTTCTATGGTTTTTATAAATAAGCCCACGGGTCGCATTCGCGACACGAAATGACTATTAATATCGTTCATCAAATACAAATTATTTGTTTTCAGTTTCGACATTTTGGTATGGCTATTATTATTTAGAACTAGAATGTCAAGTTGATATTGTCACCATTTCAATAGTAAATTTGGGTTGCGAGAACTTAAGTGAATAGTGATCCCGAATAAGCCTTGAATTTATACTGAAAACGCGTACGCATTTTGGATTAAATGGGTCATTTACTTGATTTTGATTTATTAACTACCGGATGCATGAAATGCTTGAAAGGTAGTTATAGCGATTGATCTGTTTGTCTGTCTGTCTGTCTGTCTGTCTGTCTGTCTGTGCGCACTCTAGCTTTCCTCCACGTTGACCGATTTGGCTCAAATTTGGCATAGAGGTACCTTGGCACAAGGAGACGACACCTATTGATTTTCAGCCATGTCCGTCGTCACTGGCCGGAAGTAGGGGGGTCGAAGTGGGGGGGGTACTGGGGGTGACAAATGCGTCAAATTTTTTTATTGTATAAATCGATAGAGGAGTTCAAGACGATCATTTTCTGTCATGGGACCATGGGTCAAATCGATAAAATGGCGGGTGTGTGGGGGGTCGAAGTGGAGGGGTCACCAGGTGGAAAAAATTTTTATTTCACAAATGGATCAGGATGTTTAATTTGAGGTTCGATAACGTGGTATAATAGTAAAATACATACCCAATTTGTGATTTTGGCATGTTTTAGTCTTCCGGTAGTTATATATTAAAGGTTACACCTTACTAGTTTTGTACGCATTTACACTTGAACTATGTACTTCTTGTTTTACTAATTAAGTGATTACTTTGTACCAACCCATGCGAGTTTAAAAACTCAGGAGATTATTTTGCCTAATAATTGTAAATACGATTAGACATTACATATAGAAATTACTTGTGACTATTCCACGCCGATAAAATGTTTTTTACTAAATTCGGGATTTGTCGTACGGAGATAGGGATGTGGTGTCATCGTGCCATCTTTATTTGAATGCTTCCATTGGAGAATAATTGTCGCACTTTTGCTTTTACTACTTGGGTAAACATCTGAAAGTACAAAGTTCATGTCTGTTGCATGTCACAAACACTGACATGATACTCATAGTTACTGATAGATGATTTTTATAGTTTTAGAAAAACATACGACAAAACTGGTACTTTACAATACAAGGCAACACTTTTTATCCTATTCGATATAAAATTGCTGTTAGTGTATTTTGGCTCATGTCAAAATGAATGAGCAGCTATTATTATAAAGGCAATTTCTAACAAATTTCGGTAAATGTGGTACATGAAGTAGAATCAAATTACACAAATGGGATTTTGCATTTGCTGCGACAACAAAAATACGTTTGCTTTATACCCGTGACTTTAGAGACCATTCATTAGCCAGAGTCGTCATTGTCACATCCTCTGTAGTTTTTTATTAACTACCGGAAGCATGAAATGCTTATATAGGTAGTTATTGCGATTGATCTGTTTGTCTGTCTGTGTGTCTGTGTGTCTGTGTGTCTGTGTGTCCGTAAGTCTGTAAACACTGTAACTTTTGTTAACATTGACCGATTTCGTCCAAACTTGGCAAAGAGGTACCCCAGGTCATGAGAAAATTCGGTATTGATTTTGGGCCTCCGGGGGTCAACCCCACGGGTATGGTGGGGGATGAGGTCACCATGCTTCCTTATGGCAAAAAAATGTTTTATGCTTATCTGATAGAGAATTTTATGCTGATCATTTTTTGTCACGGCACTATGGGTCAATTTGGCCAACTTTCGGTGGTGGCTCCATTGACCCTCACGGGTCACGGGGTCAACAAAGGGTCAAAATATATTATTTCGGAAATTGATAGAAAAAATCAAGATTAGTGTTTGGAAAATTGAACTAAAGGTCATATTTCTCAATTTCACATAAATTGTGCTTCCGGTAGTTTTTTATTTCGGGTTTACACCCGTCCTCGTTTCGATAACTTTGACCTTGTAAAAACTCATTGTGAGTATAGACTTTTGTAATTAAAATACCAACATAGGTTTCGGGATTTTCAATGCAACTTTCACCATCTTAAAGAATTTACCTCATGCCTCTCCAATTCATTCAACTACAAACGCTACTAAATTCCACAAACTGCAGCCTACTGAACAGTGGCGTATAGTTTACTCATCAACCTGGCGTCCTTTATGCCTTCTTGATACTAATGTTACGAGGTTATTGTCGCACTAGCACGTAACGTTGTTTTAGGATCTGTTCTAGGGAAGTTGTTACCAATCAATCTTTGCATACAAAATTGCACAAGCAGGTAAAATGTTTGCGATATTCAGGTTCATCACTAAACTACGCTGTATTCTTTCGAACTCCTCATCTAATAAGATTATTTGAAGACGTATGTATTAGTCATCACTATTTATCATGAAAAATGGGACACAAGAAATTACGAATATGAACTGGAAAAATTTCAATTTGCTGGCAGGTGTCACCATATGTGAACATAATGTGTATGGATTTACTAAAATATTTATTTAAAAAAATGTCATGTGATTTCTTTAACAAATTGTTTCAATTACATTACATCCATTAGTTAATATTATTTAAATAATTAATGTGTATTCAAATTGTAACGGTGCCCGTTTATTTTGTATATAAAATACATAGTCTCGCCACCACTTCACATTTTACATGGAATAACTGTAGAGTGTGGGGAATCTGAGACTGCGAAACGAGATGCGGCATAGGCCAAACACGGTGTTTTTGTACACAAAGTTTGGTACGGCAAGCAGGCATTAGCAATTTGCGACTAATTGTCAATTAAATATAATTTTTAAGCTAATATAAGCTATTTTAAATGCACTGTTAGCAGTAACGCTAACAGTGCGACATAAATTTAGTTCGTAGGTAATTAATAAATGTTTAGATTATTTGTAAAATGCTCCCAAAGCCAAAGGTCGCGAACAAAATTGTAGTTTGGCGAATATGGTCGGCCGGCTGCACGGGAGTCTCGAGGTTCTCTTTGTTTGTTTATTTCAGATACCTTACCTGTTTCTTGTCTCGTTGTCCATGGATGGTCCTCCTCTTGTGGATTCCGTGGTTATCCTTAGTGGAGGCTGGTGCCTTCATTCCTGCTTGGCGTTCGGGTCCTTCCGATTGGCGTGTGGGTCCTGCCTCCAGAAGAATCCAACTGTGGAGTCTAGTTCCAGTACAGTGATAGTGTTTTTGTGCTTCGGTTTTGAGTTTGTAGAGCTGGCAGTGCAAAACTGCAGCTCTTACTCAAACCGCACCGTTAGTGTTTAGGGTGGGTTTGGAGGTGGTTAGTGTGGCGCAAGCACAAGCGTGCCCAACCAAAACCTCTCCGAAACCACTCCAGTGTACAGCGTGCTGCCTGTTGAGGGGGGATCCGCTGTGCACTGCTTCGCCTCTGGCCTTAAGGCTCTTAGGTGTGTCCACAATGGGCGCCTGAGAGACTGAGGTCCAACCCAGGTTCCTGTCCTCCTGGATCTCTCCACTACGCTGTTGGCGCCATCTGCTGGATCCCATGTTCTCTTTTGTGGACTCGGACTTCAATATTTCGACGAGTCGCCGTCCTGGGTTTCCAAGCCGGTCGCTAGGTGTTAGTTTCTCCGGCTAACATTAATTTAGGCTTAAGTAAATTTGGTACTTCGTCAAAACAAACTTTTGGTGAAATAAATAATTTAATTAATCCCTCGTACTCAATTCAATTTTCTCTTCGTGTTTGTTTAACTTAAAAGCGCATTTTACCTTTGTTCATACCACAAGCATTCATTCAAGAGATAAATGAGCACTTTTAGCATTTAAGATTTTAATATTCAGAGGGCTGAGGCTGGTTCATATTTTCTTGCGTACAGGCCGCTACAATTTTCATTGCATTTTCAGCCTCCTCCCCCACAAAATCTAATTGTAAAGGAATTCGAATAAATAATAAATAAATAATCCATGTAGTTATGATTAGATTTTTATGTAGTTTACCTGCGACGAGTGCATATTACAATGCCATATCTGTAATAATAATAATTAAAAATAACTGTGAGATAAGTGTTTAGAAAGTAAGAAAAAAATGAAATGTTGATCGCTTATTCCCTGGTACAATCATAATAAGATGTTGCCTAAATGTTTCCATAAAAATTCACAAAATTTGCTTCCTAGTTGAAAAGAAGGATAATATTTATGGCATTTAAAATTATATTCTAACAAAAGTTCGCGGTCGTCCCTTCGTCAAACAAGGCAGAGCCATAACGAAAGGAAATGGGAGCTTGAGCGTCCACAGTCCGCTTCCAAATCCTGTACTGCAAGCAACGAGAAATACTTCTACTGTTCAGCACCATTTTCCAGTATAAATATGACCGCTTTGACCACTTTGACGTCAGCAATGCTTTTCTGAACGTATGCAGAGACAAACCATGTGAAGAGTAAGCATAATTACAATGTACGGTAACGCCCCAACTGCAGAAAACGCCAGATATAGCATGACAGCTAACGATCCATGTTACGAGAACGCCGATAACAAACCCAAGGCCCATGAACAAAGCTGCAACGTTTCTCACTCCAGCCATCCCAATCTGACATACACAACTCAGTTGTACGTATTTACTTAAAGTATTGTTATTTGGAGACATTTGTAAATTATGAGAAACAGCGACACGGCTGGAAGAAGCAATAGAGTCATGGATCTACATGCCTCCATGACTGCCACGTCTGTAACAGCTAGTCTGAAAACTATACTAAGGCATGTGGAAATTGTACTTGTTACAGGAATCAAATAGTTGACCAAATATCGCAATGGGTCCAAGTCAGAAAGGACGAGCGCAAATCCTAATAAGAGTCCTAGAATCAGTGTAATTTCGACAATGCCGATCATGAGTAAACTGAGTGCGTCTACATTGTCATCTCGCCTCAAAATGCGTATAATTTCTGAAAATGGAACCAAATGTATGATATTCACGAATACACCTCTTTACTTCATATCAATGAAATGGCTATCAGAATTGAATGATTTTGCATTAAATACCTCTTTTGAATATCTTTGTGGAGGAGAAGCCACGGGCGTAACCTTTAGCACAATGGTCCATTCTTATACACTTCTCATACTCTAAGAGTTTACTAAAAAACTCGCCCAGTAATTCATCTCCCTGTGTTAGAATGATGCCAGTCACAACGACTGCTAGGCACAAAATGAAAATGTTTATCAGAACTATAAAGAATGGATCCGAATCGGCTGATTTGAACAGGAACTACTTCACGTCAGGAAATACTTCACGTCAGAAAATACAGCGATAAATCCTGCATAAGTGCCGATTTTCCTTTCGGTTTTAATGGTAAATTGCTTGGACGGGCAAAAGTGGGTTTACTAGAAGATGTAGCGATTTGTAGCTTGGTTATGAGCAGGCAGAGAGAAAATGTCGTAATGATGTACTAATTACAAAATATTTATTATTATACAAGGGTTTGGTATAATTTGATGTTATGCTTGGTAAGAAACATTAAAGTGTAAAACGTTTGTACGAAAAAGCTTGTCAATGTAATCACACTGACGTAATGTGATATGGCAACAGGAAGATAGTATAATTGCTGTCCACGTGCAAAGGTTTTTAACGATGTTTTCCTCAACAAATTTATTGGCTCTCCAACGATAGAAAAAGCAACTGGCCTACTAGGCCTCTTCAGAAGGGTTATAACGACACGTACGAATTGACACGTATATTTTAAGAGGAAACCAGCACATTCATCTGAATATCCATAGTGTAGTTAAAAACGTAGTAGGATAGTCTACGATCAAGTGATCCTACATAGGAAACTATTTTTTGGAGAGACAGTGATACGCAGTGTATACCAGCAAGTGTTGTGGGAATGCGTTGAATAACAAGAAACATATCAATCAGTTCACCGTATGAATCATATTCTCGTTGAAGAGTGCCGAACCTGCTTTTACAAAACGTAATAAAGTTTCCGCAAAAAACTCGTTCATTTCAGTGCTGATACGAAAAGGATTAGGAATTTCACAGACAAAGACTGTACCTCGTTAAACTTGAGCACCTTTGAAATTATCTTATTCCGTCGCAGATAATTGACTAATTTATTTAATAATTGGTAACAGCACGTTTTGAAACAACCATGAGTTTAGGAAAACACTTCTGTCTGATTCATCTTGACATGGCCTTAAACAGCTTCGTAGCACCAGTCACCACTGATCGATTTGAAATTGGATCTCTCGAGAAAATTGCAGAATCCGAACGTTCAAAGAAGCCAAAAAAAATTTAAAATTATTTTAATGGCTCGCCAAAGTTTCAACATTATCCTAAATCCTGTTGTATTTCTGAACACTACAGATGTTCTAAACTCACCAACAATTCAACGTTGCCTTCCAGTCATGGATAATTTTCCGAATGCTGACATTTCCTTCTCTAATACCGGAACAATTTTACGACGTCCAGATATAGTCGCGTATCGCCGTATATCCAAATACGATAGTACCTGGAACCCATTGTGGGCCCCGGTAGAATATTTAGGCGCCAACTACAGCATAAAGGCAACCAGTGACAGCAATTACTGCCCAGTGTCCAATTTCTTGGGGGGACTGTCCAGAGGTGAATTTTCTGACTTTTGTCTGCGGTTAAATATTTTCCAATATTCCGTTAAATCAAGACCTTGGACCTGTCAGGTTCATATGTCACTACAAATACCGTCAGTTTTACTGACCGTTATGCAGAGATTGACGACAATTTGGTTTTATGTGGACACACCTCACCAAGATATACGACCACTTCCGCATGTCTGAGCAATCAATGACGCCGCAACTTCGATTGTTCACGAATCACAAATTTGACAACCTATCTGTGGAGGGAATCACAAATTACATCTTACCTGAAAGGGAAGGGCGAAATGCATACTCTTCGTCTTATAGCCGATCTGGACCAACCCTATTTAATACTTTAACGGTGTTGGTAAGATTAACGGACGATAGACAAAAGCCGGTGGGTCGCACTACAGTTATCTCAACTTATAGATACAATATTCAAGACGCTTGTTTCAGATTAAAATTCACACCCACAAAGGTCTCCTTCCTAGCAAATTTTATGGATACCTCCGGAGACAAAACTTAAACTCGGTGGGACTTGGCATCAGAGGAACTTCCTGAGAACGGCTTATGACCAAACTGTCTTTAAATTTATGGAAAGAATCAGCCTTTGTGACGGCCGTTTCTCTGGATATTACAATCAGTACAAAACGTTGCACAATCTTAAAATTGGCGACATGTATGCATATGCGCTTGCATCCTTACTCCTCAATATTCTCTTAAACTCAACTCTACGGTTATTCCAAGGATACTGCAGAGGAGGTAAGGCAACAGCGACAACACAATACACGAAATGGGAAAGCGATCATATCATGAGTGTGAGTATTTCTAGTGGAAAATGCTCCACGTATTTCCGATTCGCGTATAAAGAAGATATAAATAGCTTGGTTTTTGTCAGCTGTGGAGGGAACCATGGAAAGCAAGCCTTCGGATTTGAGCAATTACTTAACGTGTACGACGTCAGCGTTTGGATTTGCATAGTAATCACTATCGTAATATTGACACTCATTCATTGCCGGCTGTCAATTATTTGGACACACCTACCAAGGAATGCATTTGATCATCTGTTACCATTTACCAAGCTTCTATTAGATCAAGGCGACCCGTTTTCGTCAAGTTCCCTCAACAATATCCACTTTCGACTTGTTTCAATCTCAGTCATGTTGGTCGGGATTGTCCTCAGCAACGGCTACAAAAACAGCAACGTTTACAACTTGATATCTCCCAAAGAATTGCTCCCATACACGGCTTTCAGCGAATTGGTGCAAGAAAACTTTGTCGTGTTTGTGCAACCAATTACTGTACGCATGAATGTAAGGTACCCATGGATTTATAACTCGCGTGAGGACTACTTAAATTCCACAAACGTAGATGAAGCTTACAATCCGTCCCACCTGTTTAACTTCGAAAGGTTTATGGGAGAATCCGATATACATCATTTACGCCAATTTGCGTATGTTGGGGACGGAGAGGAGATTAACTACATGATGGATCAAAAAACGTCACTTCATCCCAACATATCACGATGGTTTAAACAAGTGCTTATTAGGAACATGGACAAGTGGTATAGTATGACCGAGATATCCTGGAGGGAAAATGAAAGAGAAATTGAAGCGAAATTTCTGGAGTCACAGGACATATGCCTTTTTGATCACCTTAGATCATGTAATAACTTTGCACTTTTGCTTCCGCATTATCGCGCAACTGCATATGCGGCGAGGCTCCTTCAGTCGCAGCCACAACTTAGAGTAAATGTTGTGAAAGAAAACTATGTGAATATTTCGATTGTCTTTCAGTTTGTTGGTTCTGTTCATCCTAACCTGATAAAACGGATACAAGGAATACTATTCTCTGGCATTTGGGTCTGGCACTCTAAATTTATTCAGGATTTGACGCAGTTTGTTCCGTCATTGTAGGATACGAGTCCTAAGGCAGCAGATTTACACGGAAACGTTTCAACAATATTTTATGTGTTACTATTTGGACTGTCGTTGTCGTTATTGGCATTCATTGTGGAGAATGCTTTATTGATTCATCGCGGTGTATTTTTGATGATTTCACAAAGTGCAAGCAGCGTACTGATTTTGTTAAAGCAAGCTGATATGATTTGTTTTAAGCGTACACATCGCAATACTGTATCAATAATTGTTCACGCTCAGTCGTAACATTCTATACGCAAGATTTTTATCTACAAGAACGTTGCTGCTGTGCAAATATCGCATCAGTAAAGTTGAAAATTTTGTCATTGTGTCTTTAAAAATGCTGTGGCTAATTTTGCAGGTATCCCTGCAGTTACTTTTGGACTATTTTAGTTTTACTATATCAAGGAATATATCTTTAACTCAAATCATTATTGTGCGCATACGTATTACTTGTAACAATACATTCAAGAAATTTTTTTACTTAAAAACAATATTTGCATTACTATCAGTGACAATAAATATGTACAGCTTAATTATTTATCAAATCTTCTCTGGGTTCCTCGTGAATGCTATACATTTACCATATTAATATTTATTAGTGAATTATTCAAGTATTAATTATGTTTTGTGTTATTACTTCCTGACAAAATACATAATTACAAGCTTGATATAGTCGTCCAGTGAATTACTTAAGATATCTCTCAAAATATGTTAAACTGTAATTCATCAGTACGATGTCAATAAGATGTCGATAATCCTTTTGAAAGCAAACTCCTGGAAAATGAATGGTGCTAACTTATCAATAAAGTTTGTACTCCCAAAGTTAATGGGTACAGAAAGGAGCGATCTAACGAGCTTACAGAATCCGCTTTGCTAATTCATATACGAATTATGCATTCTGTGGAAACGTCATGAATTCTTCCGCAAAAGCTGAATACAAAGTTGATCGAATTATGTAATCAAAGAAAACCAGCATGTACATCATATCAATATATACATTACTACTTTCTTACGTACGTAAGCACATTGTTAGCAAACCTTACAATTTCTGTGCCTGCAAATATAGATTACATTTCACAGTAGATATCAAAAAAAAATTCTAGGATTTTACAAGAAAATCATATTACTTTTCACGTTACTAAATATTAAACCTTTTGCATTCCTGCACATTATCCATCTTAACTGATTCTCAGGGAATTTTATGATTTAAATGGAACATATTTCCATTCACGTTCGCTACACTTGAGCATGAACAAAGATGGGAACGGAATGTATGCATCGTACGGAGCGTAGCCATGTCGTGTGAAAATAAATTTTCCAGCACTGGGCGACATTTCTGAGACATCTCAAACACTGTCCCGCGAACGTAAATAAGTCTCAATAGCACTGATATTTCATCTTCATCTGACCAAGTTAATTAAATATTAATTTTTTCATTAATGAGTTAATGAAAATATTTCATTAAGCTAGGCCCGGTTACATTGCATTGGACTAATTTATCAGATGCAAATAGAAATCTTAGAAACTGTAAATATGTAATCCAAATCATCACGTGTTCCAACATGGGGTAACTGCCGATACTTTAATAGCTTCAGGAGCCAAAAAATACAATATTGAAACACATGGAATTAAATGTAATAACTACTGTGTAGTTGTCATTCGGACATGAGACATGAAGTGATGAAGGTAAATAAATTCAAATCGAGAAAAGGATGTGCATTGTTTAATTTGTTTAACAAGCGCTCCACAGAGCCACCACAATTGGAGCAGGTAAAAAATCGCAGTGCCCCTTTATTTCATCGTTTAATAATTACTACTTTTTAGTTTCATGCTATTTACTGACTGAAATGATTACATTAATTGAAGCTGTGGGTATTTACCCATTTTATACATAAACAATACTGCAGTTAATATATTCCTGACAGTGTGAAATGATTAAAAGCAATTATCTTTCCAAGTAACGGCAATACATACGCGAAATAAATTGATAAACCAGACAAAAAAGTTTTTGTGCCCTCCTGGATTAGAACCTGTGACCGGCCGGCAAAAAGGTAAATCGGTAAACCACGACCTGCATTGTCATTCTGATAAGCCAGCAAATCTTTGTTGTTGCCATTCCGATGCAAATACCTGTCAACAAAAATAAGCAAACAAACAACTTGGACATGATCACCCACCAGATGATGTGATTTCTTTGTGAAGCTCATCGGAAAAATATTTTTGTTAATTGCTCCAATTAAGTTTTAATTGATATCAAAATTCTGTGCCGATTTAATTAGCTCGATTATTTGTGCATTAAATTAATCGTATTTTTTTAATTTTTTGAAGTGGAATAGTGTGTTACGAGAAGGACTCCTTTCATCCCACCAACAATGCGCACCAAGAAGGAGTGCTGGGAGCACATATATCCCCCAGTGGATGTCCTTGTTATCGAGAACTACGATGAAGAAGGACAACCGATTTGGGTGGCCAAGAAGGAGTTTCGGTGCAAGGACTGCGGTCATACTTGGGTCGAGAAAGCAGGACATGTGAGCACAGTTGAAACGCATTTGAAGAGTGAAAAATGTCGTAGGGCAAGGGTACGAACAATTTAAAAAAATAATTTTCATTAATTAGATAATAGATAGTGATCAAGCACCTTTTTCAATCAAATGGGTCTCTTAATTTTATACAGGGGGAGCTCGTCGATGCTGCCGTGCTGCCGCCACCACCAGTTCGATTTCGTCAACAAAATGCAGATCAAGAATCAGAAGGAGCCGGAGCAGGACCGGAAGCCGGAAATCTTCGACCAACCTTGCGCAGAGAGGACCCATACGCCGATGAGGGAGCTGAGGAAGCTGGTCCACTCCGCCACCCCGGCATCATCATCCGCCCGAACTCGCTTTTTGACCTGACTCAGGAAGTGGAGGCTCAGAAAACCGTTACGGCTCAGCAAAAGGAGCAGCTTGATCAACAGAAAAAGCTAATCGACGAAATGATGGGGATGTGGCGGACGCAGGAGGCTACCAACGCCAAGTTGCTGGGAAAGATTGCGAAGACGGAGAAAGAAAATGAGGAGCTGAGGACGTTGGTGGCAGAGTTGTTGGTCAGAGTGGACAAGTGTGAAGAAAAGGCTTCGGTAAGCGGAATCGATTTCGGATAAAGAAACTAATTATATTTTAGTCCTCATTATTTTTTGGTACTTATGAGATTTTGCTAATTTGTTGATTTTAGGACTGTTTCAAGCAAGTGGATAAGATTACTGAAGATAACGCGTTTATTTTGGAGGTCGTCCTTGTTCCAGAGCACCGCTCAACATCCATCGCAGAAAAAAAGTAAATCCACACTACTTATTTAACTAATCATTTAAAATGTAATCCTACATGCAATCATTTGTTCTTAACTATTTTTTTCTGTTTTAGTGTTATTGTGAGCAGCCTTCCTCCACGCGATGGAAACGATGAGTCAGCGTTCGCCGATTGTGTGTTGGAGCGCCCGCTTCCGATGAAGAGTAACGGATCAGTCATCGATGTCCCGGTCGCATCGTTCCAGAATGGAGTTAACGCCACGTGGAGTGCAAATGAAGCGCGAAATGGAACTGATTCTGCCGCCAGCTCTGTTGCTCAAGATAATTCGATGGAGGATATTTAGAACCAAAAATATTAGTACTGCAATGGTGGGATGTTGAGAAGTAGACTAGCTTTTTTGAAATCTTCTGTGTTCAAGTTTGTTAATCGAAAGCCTGTAAAAAGTGGTGTATTTATAACTATCGTGTCTGTAATAACAGTTCTATTTATACGAATGCGCAATTAAGAAATTTTTGAAATATATCGATGTGGAAGGAATAAATTAGACAGTTTTAATCTGGTAAAGTAGTTAGATCCCTGTAAAGTATATGAAGTTATCATGTATATTAGTGGTGAATTAAAAGTCAGCTTACAAATAATAAGTATACACTTTTTAATTCTGTAATGAATAAATATGCATGGACAAAATGTTACCCACTTGCAAAACAGATTCATAATTGTTAGTACTAACTTTTTTGATTCAGTAAGTTATATTTACGGACGGACATTGTCCCAATTATAATTCTCGTGACTTGAAGCAAAAGCTGCAGTACCGTTTTTAGTGAAAGGATTTTTTTACATATATGCATCGGTAGACGGTCCCATTAAACATCAAGTTTAAATATTTCGACTGTTTGATAATAATTTTTGTGTATATACTTTGGGAAAGTGGGCTCTAGCACATGTGCTCGCTTGCATATCTCAATTGTCAAGAGCGGGGAAGAACTTACGCACTTCACATTTCTATGTAGGTATATATAGTTTTGCTCCTAACCTGACCCGAGCGAAGCGAGGCATTATTCCGTGAGCGAAGCGAACGATAATTCAGCGTCAGATATCTGTATACAGCAACCAAATCAATGGCAACAGTGTAACGGGAGGTTACATATATCCAGAAGTAGTAATGTATTTCGTCATTGGGGTAAAACGATTTTTTTTGTATTTTCGTCGGAACGGTACGGCCGATTTTGATGAAATAAAATTAATTGACATTCTGAAGACGCCATGATTATTGACCAAAGCAAAAATAACCGAACGGCTTGACCGATTTTTGTGAAGTAAAATCTATTGCTGTTCTGTTGTGATGAGGATGATTGAATGTACTGATAATTTGAACAAATTCCATTGGATTCTCATTAAAAGCAAACAAACTCTGAAAATGCAGTCTTTTGTCATATCATTACCAATCGCTTTGAGCGGTTTCAGCGAAATTAAACTTATTTACATTTTGGAAATATGGCGATGCATGGAAATTCCGAAACATTCCTTAGTTTTAATCTATCATAGCATAAGGCTATTTGGTATTCGATTCGACAGATTCGAGACGTGACTATTTTGTGTATCCAAGTATAAAAAATCTAAAAAATCAATTAAAAATTAAAAGCTCCAAATCTTCCCTAATGCCCGATATAAAGTTAAAAGTAAATGCAAAGTTTGTCAGGCTAGGTCGGTCAATCAACATGATAGTTACGCGGTATCTAAATATATGAATTCGTTAAAATGTAATGTTATCAACCGCTCGAACTTTACATTTATCTTTAAATTTATATAGGGCATTAGGTAAGATTTGAAGGGTTTAATTTTTAATTGTTTTTTTTATTTTTATCTTAAGGTACCATAATATGAGAAAGTTGAAACCAATTTTGATTCTGATAGACAAAAATGTCAGCATAAATAAAAACTAGATTGAAATTGTATGCCACAGTAATACCTACTGTATATATTATAACAAAACACTTGACATAAGTTTCTTCACAATAGGCATACACAGTCATGTAATTTTGAGACATATATTACTACAAGCAAGTAACATAAACCAATTTTAACTACCAATTACTCCGAAACGGTCGAGTGTCGAGACAAAAAATTGACAGGCTCGTTTAAACTGTTATACAGAAGGTCTTTGCAAAATTTTAGCCAAATCGGAGGCGCATAAATTTGAAATCGGCCACTGTGAGCAATTCAATTTATTTATTATAGTACTTTTTTCATCCACAATGTTGATGATTAAGCTGATTACTAATCCGGGCGTAGCATTCCATTCAGCAATGATTTAAATATCCTGTTATTATCTAATTCAATAAAAACCAATTGAAAAATGAAGAGCCCCAAACCTGACTGATGCCCGATATAAAGTTACAAATAAATTACAGGTCATGCCGATGTCAGGTTCTGGCTGTCATTCACATCACGGGTGCTTTACATAATACCACCGGAGCCGGGATGTTTAGACTGCTCCGGGACATACCGGAGCAGCTGCTGCTGGTTAACGAATACTCAAAACGTCAAGGAATTCCGTTTTTCAATGACCGCATGAACCTGACATCGACATGACCCTTTATTTATTTTTAGCTTTATATCGGGCATGAGTTAGGTTTGGGGCTCTTCATTTTTCAATTGGTTTTTATTTCTTACCTTTTAAAGCCCAAATACTGCACATATTTTCTATAGCCCAGAATTTAGATAAATTCTATTAGGCGAAAATTGGCTAAACCGCTCGGTCATGGATGAATACATTTTATTTCAGTTTTATATTTAAACTGGCAAAATAATGACTTTTTTAAATTCTAGCTTTCACCAGTCATTTTTGCCACACAGAATGTCAATAAATTTGATTTAGCAAAAACCCGACCAACCATTCATTCAGGAGAAGAAAGAAACCGTAGAGTCCTGGATAGACAAAAGTGTGTGCGTATGAAATGAAGAATGCGTGAAAATTTTCAGACTTGGTTATAACAATCATTGTTGCCTCTCCAGAATGTTCGTATATTTTAGGTTTGATGGAACTCGGTCAAGCAGTTCTACAACCCAAAAACCCAATGTTTAAGACTTTAACGGACTTATCTGCTACTGTTTTTATAGCTTAGAGTTGACATTTATTCAGTGGTTCGGTCAGGAATAGACGCAAAGGTTTCTCAGATATTGTGAATGCACTACAACTTCGTGATATCCAACATGCAGTTAACCAGACCTGGCCGTTGATTTTCGTGAGCATCGCTCACGATAGAATGCCTCGCTTCGCTCGAGATCAGGCAAGGTACAATATATGAAGTGAACACACACTTTTAAAATTTTTGTTTTGGCCAGTCCCCCTTTCCCTCTTATGTATAAATAAAGTCTATTCGATGATAATCATTGAAATTGTCCGGACAGGAAAAGAACGAAACTTTGTTTCAGCCTTCAATAGATAAAAACAAGTGAATGCGAGAATTGTTTTTGAAGCTTCGGTGCTTCCAATCATTCCTATCTCCCTAGAAATGCTATTAATTTCAATTTGACAAAAATTCGTTGAACAGTTCAAACAGGAGACACAAAAACGCATTTTTTACTCTTAAATCGATTTTAAACGATGAAAACACAACATTTTCGCAATTTTCGATGTTAGCAGATTATGTCGCATCTTCAGAATGTCAACAAATTTTATTCCACGAAACTCGGCCCATCCGTTCCGTCAGAACAGTTGCTAAGAGTTTTTTCCGCATGACGAAATGCATAACCCCTTCTGGATATGCGACCTGCTGTTATATTGTTGCCATTGATTTTGGTTGCCATATCCAGATCTGACCGTTGATTATCGCCAGCTTCGCTCGAGAAGGAATGGCTCGCTTCGCTCCACGTCAGGTAAGGGGGAAAGGATATTTTCAATATCCGTTAAAGGATGCTCCTTGACAGGTTAGCGCTTAAAAACTTTTTACTCCACCATGCATTTTAGTGTTAGTTGCGGTGACACACACATAGTGCATACGTTTTCCTTAGCAATTGATCATTGACTGCTTAGTAAGATAGTATTTACGACTGAATAATATGATACGTGTAATACTGTTTTATCTAAAGATTGTATATCCCTACATTCCACTTATACGAAGCTAATTGGCAACTTATGAGCGTACTTAACAAACTGCAAAAAAAGCAAATTTTTTGAATTATAATTTACCACAGGTGACCCACACAAATGATATTATTTATTTAAACTTTATGTCAGGCGGGTCCGACAAAGGAGCTTTTCAAGTTTTTAATTTGTGTTTTATTTTATGTTTTTGTATCGAATTTTCAAACAACCTCGGCTGTAAAGTGAATAATAGTAGTAAATGTCAGGACTCCATGGCCTTTAATCAATGAAACAAAATTGTATGCACTATTATTTAATGCCAAAAAGAAATCATGATACTCTTTCAAGAGTGCAAAGTTGTTGTATTTGTTGCCATGGTCACCGTAGTTATAAAACAGTGTGTTTTATCAAAATATTCGTTTGTTCGAATTGTTTAGTTAATGAAAATTCCACTAACTAGGGAACTATTTCAGGTGAAGTCTGCATACTGCTGGGTGCGATATCTATTCCCCGTTTCCATGGAAACGAAAGTCATGGCAAAAACGCTAAAAAACGACAAACGAAACCATAAATCGACTCGATTTTTGACCACTGACGCTTACTGGAGTACTTTGTCCTGTCCGTTGCCATGGCAACACAAACCCGGCCGCTCTAGCAACGTTTTTGACCTATTCCCCGTTTCCATGGAAACGAAAGTCATGGCAAAAACGCTAAAAAACGACAAACGAAACCAAAAATCGACTGGATTTTTGACCACTGACGCTTACTGGAGTACTTTGTCCTGTCCGTTGCCATGGCAACACAAACCCGGCCGCTCTAGCAACGTTTTTGACCTATTCCCCGTTTCCATGGAAACGAAAGTCATGGCAAAAACGCTAAAAAACGACAAACGAAACCAAAAATCGACTCGATGTTTGACCACTGACGCTTACTGGAGTACTTTGTCCTGTCCGTTGCCATGGCAACACAAACCCGGCCGCTCTAGCAACGTTTTTGACCTATTCCCCGTTACCATGGAAACGAAAGTCATGGCAAAAACGCTAAAAAACGACAAACGAAACCAAAAATCGACTGGATTTTTGACCACTGACGCTTACTGGAGTACTTTGTCCTGTCCGTTGCCATGGCAACACAAACCCGGCCGCTCTAGCAACGTTTTTGACCTATTCCCCGTTTCCATGGAAACGAAAGTCATGGCAAAAACGCTAAAAAACGACAAACGAAACCAAAAATCGACTGGATTTTTGACCACTGACGCTTACTGGAGTACTTTGTCCTGTCCGTTGCCATGGCAACACAAACCCGGCCGCTCTAGCAACGTTTTTGACCTATTCCCCGTTACCATGGAAACGAAAGTCATGGCAAAAACGCTAAAAAACGACAAACGAAACCAAAAATCGACTCGATTTTTGACCACTGACGCTTACTGGAGTACTTTGTCCTGTCCGTTGCCATGGCAACACAAACCCGGCCGCTCTAGCAACGTTTTTGACCTATTCCCCGTTTCCATGGAAACGAAAGTCATGGCAAAAACGCTAAAAAACGACAAACGAAACCAAAAATCGACTCGATTTTTGACCACTGACGCTTACTGGAGTACTTTGTCCTCTCCGTTGCCATGGCAACACAAACCCGGCCGCTCTAGCAACGTTTTTGACCTATTCCCCGTTACCATGGAAACGAAAGTCATGGCAAAAACGCTAAAAAACGACAAACGAAACCAAAAATCGACTGGATTTTTGACCACTAACGCTTACTGGAGTACTTTGTCCTGTCCGTTGCCATGGCAACACAAACCCGGCCGCTCTAGCAACGTTTTTGACCTATTCCCCGTTTCCATGGAAACGAAAGTCATGGCAAAAACGCTAAAAAACGACAAACGAAACCAAAAATCGACTCGATTTTTGACCACTGACGCTTACTGGAGTACTTTGTCCTGTCCGTTGCCATGGCAACACAAACCCGGCCGCTCTAGCAACGTTTTTGACCTATTCCCCGTTACCATGGAAACGAAAGTCATGGCAAAAACGCTAAAAAACGACAAACGAAACCAAAAATCGACTGGATTTTTGACCACTGACGCTTACTGGAGTACTTTGTCCTGTCCGTTGCCATGGCAACACAAACCCGGCCGCTCTAGCAACGTTTTTGACCTATTCCCCGTTTCCATGGAAACGAAAGTCATGGCAAAAACGCTAAAAAACGACAAACGAAACCAAAAATCGACTCGATTTTTGACCACTGACGCTTACTGGAGTACTTTGTCCTGTCCGTTGCCATGGCAACACAAACCCGGCCGCTCTAGCAACGTTTTTGACCTATTCCCCGTTTCCATGGAAACGAAAGTCATGGCAAAAACGCTAAAAAACGACAAACGAAACCAAAAATCGACTGGATTTTTGACCACTGACGCTTACTGGAGTACTTTGTCCTGTCCGTTGCCATGGCAACACAAACCCGGCCGCTCTAGCAACGTTTTTGACCTATTCCCCGTTTCCATGGAAACGAAAGTCATGGCAAAAACGCTAAAAAACGACAAACGAAACCAAAAATCGACTCGATTTTTGACCACTGACGCTTACTGGAGTACTTTGTCCTGTCCGTTGCCATGGCAACACAAACCCGGCCGCTCTAGCAACGTTTTTGACCTATTCCCCGTTACCATGGAAACGAAAGTCATGGCAAAAACGCTAAAAAAACGACAAACGAAACCAAAAATCGACTGGATTTTTGACCACTGACGCTTACTGGAGTACTTTGTCCTGTCCGTTGCCATGGCAACACAAACCCGGCCGCTCTAGCAACGTTTTTGACCTATCCCCCGTTCCATGGAAACGAAAGTCATGGCAAAAACGCTAAAAAACGACAAACGAAACCAAAAATCGACTCGATTTTTGACCACTGACGCTTACTGGAGTACTTTGTCCTGTCCGTTGCCATGGCAACACAAACCCGGCCGCTCTAGCAACGTTTTTGACCTATTCCCCGTTACCATGGAAACGAAAGTCATGGCAAAAACGCTAAAAAACGACAAACGAAACCAAAAATCGACTGGATTTTTGACCACTGACGCTTACTGGAGTACTTTGTCCTGTCCGTTGCCATGGCAACACAAACCCGGCCGCTCTAGCAACGTTTTTGACCTATTCCCCGTTTCCATGGAAACGAAAGTCATGGCAAAAACGCTAAAAAACGACAAACGAAACCAAAAATCGACTCGATTTTTGACCACTGACGCTTACTGGAGTACTTTGTCCTGTCCGTTGCCATGGCAACACAAACCCGGCCGCTCTAGCAACGTTTTTGACCTATTCCCCGTTACCATGGAAACGAAAGTCATGGCAAAAACGCTAAAAAACGACAAACGAAACCAAAAATCGACTGGATTTTTGACCACTGACGCTTACTGGAGTACTTTGTCCTGTCCGTTGCCATGGCAACACAAACCCGGCCGCTCTAGCAACGTTTTTGACCTATTCCCCGTTTCCATGGAAACGAAAGTCATGGCAAAAACGCTAAAAAACGACAAACGAAACCAAAAATCGACTAGATTTTTGACCACTGACGCTTACTGGAGTACTTTGTCCTGTCCGTTGCCATGGCAACACAAACCCGGCCGCTCTAGCAACGTTTTTGACCTATTCCCCGTTACCATGGAAACGAAAGTCATGGCAAAAACGCTAAAAAACGACAAACGAAACCAAAAAATCGACTCGATTTTTGACCACTGACGCTTACTGGAGTACTTTGTCCTGTCCGTTGCCATGGCAACACAAACCCGGCCGCTCTAGCAACGTTTTTGACCTATTCCCCGTTACCATGGAAACGAAAGTCATGGCAAAAACGCTAAAAAACGACAAACGAAACCATAAATCGACTCGATTTTTGACCACTGACGCTTACTGGAGTACTTTGTCCTGTCCGTTGCCATGGCAACACAAACCCGGCCGCTCTAGCAACGTTTTTGACCTATTCCCCGTTTCCATGGAAACGAAAGTCATGGCAAAAACGCTAAAAAACGACAAACGAAACCAAAAATCGACTGGATTTTTGACCACTGACGCTTACTGGAGTACTTTGTCCTGTCCGTTGCCATGGCAACACAAACCCGGCCGCTCTAGCAACGTTTTTGACCTATTCCCCGTTTCCATGGAAACGAAAGTCATGGCAAAAACGCTAAAAAACGACAAACGAAACCAAAAATCGACTCGATTTTTGACCACTGACGCTTACTGGAGTACTTTGTCCTGTCCGTTGCCATGGCAACACAAACCCGGCCGCTCTAGCAACGTTTTTGACCTATTCCCCGTTACCATGGAAACGAAAGTCATGGCAAAAACGCTAAAAAACGACAAACGAAACCAAAAATCGACTGGATTTTTGACCACTGACGCTTACTGGAGTACTTTGTCCTGTCCGTTGCCATGGCAACACAAACCCGGCCGCTCTAGCAACGTTTTTGACCTATTCCCCGTTTCCATGGAAACGAAAGTCATGGCAAAAACGCTAAAAAACGACAAACGAAACCAAAAATCGACTGGATTTTTGACCACTGACGCTTACTGGAGTACTTTGTACTGTCCGTTGCCATGGCAACACAAACCCGGCCGCTCTAGCAACGTTTTTGACCTATTCCCCGTTACCATGGAAACGAAAGTCATGGCAAAAACGCTAAAAAACGACAAACGAAACCAAAAATCGACTGGATTTTTGACCACTGACGCTTACTGGAGTACTTTGTCCTGTCCGTTGCCATGGCAACACAAACCCGGCCGCTCTAGCAACGTTTTTGACCTATTCCCCGTTTCCATGGAAACGAAAGTCATGGCAAAAACGCTAAAAAACGACAAACGAAACCAAAAATCGACTCGATTTTTGACCACTGACGCTTACTGGAGTACTTTGTCCTGTCCGTTGCCATGGCAACACAAACCCGGCCGCTCTAGCAACGTTTTTGACCTATTCCCCGTTACCATGGAAACGAAAGTCATGGCAAAAACGCTAAAAAACGACAAACGAAACCAAAAAATCGACTCGATTTTTGACCACTGACGCTTACTGGAGTACTTTGTCCTGTCCGTTGCCATGGCAACACAAACCCGGCCGCTCTAGCAACGTTTTTGACCTATTCCCCGTTACCATGGAAACGAAAGTCATGGCAAAAACGCTAAAAAACGACAAACGAAACCATAAATCGACTCGATTTTTGACCACTGACGCTTACTGGAGTACTTTGTCCTGTCCGTTGCCATGGCAACACAAACCCGGCCGCTCTAGCAACGTTTTTGACCTATTCCCCGTTTCCATGGAAACGAAAGTCATGGCAAAAACGCTAAAAAACGACAAACGAAACCAAAAATCGACTGGATTTTTGACCACTGACGCTTACTGGAGTACTTTGTCCTGTCCGTTGCCATGGCAACACAAACCCGGCCGCTCTAGCAACGTTTTTGACCTATTCCCCGTTTCCATGGAAACGAAAGTCATGGCAAAAACGCTAAAAAACGACAAACGAAACCAAAAATCGACTCGATTTTTGACCACTGACGCTTACTGGAGTACTTTGTCCTGTCCGTTGCCATGGCAACACAAACCCGGCCGCTCTAGCAACGTTTTTGACCTATTCCCCGTTACCATGGAAACGAAAGTCATGGCAAAAACGCTAAAAAACGACAAACGAAACCAAAAATCGACTGGATTTTTGACCACTGACGCTTACTGGAGTACTTTGTCCTGTCCGTTGCCATGGCAACACAAACCCGGCCGCTCTAGCAACGTTTTTGACCTATTCCCCGTTTCCATGGAAACGAAAGTCATGGCAAAAACGCTAAAAAACGACAAACGAAACCAAAAATCGACTGGATTTTTGACCACTGACGCTTACTGGAGTACTTTGTCCTGTCCGTTGCCATGGCAACACAAACCCGGCCGCTCTAGCAACGTTTTTGACCTATTCCCCGTTACCATGGAAACGAAAGTCATGGCAAAAACGCTAAAAAACGACAAACGAAACCAAAAATCGACTCGATTTTTGACCACTGACGCTTACTGGAGTACTTTGTCCTGTCCGTTGCCATGGCAACACAAACCCGGCCGCTCTAGCAACGTTTTGGACCTATTCCCCGTTTCCATGGAAACGAAAGTCATGGCAAAAACGCTAAAAAACGACAAACGAAACCAAAAATCGACTCGATTTTTGACCACTGACGCTTACTGGAGTACTTTGTCCTGTACGTTGCCATGGCAACACAAACCCGGCCGCTCTAGCAACGTTTTTGACCTATTCCCCGTTACCATGGAAACGAAAGTCATGGCAAAAACGCTAAAAAACGACAAACGAAACCAAAAATCGACTGGATTTTTGACCACTGACGCTTACTGGAGTACTTTGTCCTGTCCGTTGCCATGGCAACACAAACCCGGCCGCTCTAGCAACGTTTTTGACCTATTCCCCGTTTCCATGGAAACGAAAGTCATGGCAAAAACGCTAAAAAACGACAAACGAAACCAAAAATCGACTCGATTTTTGACCACTGACGCTTACTGGAGTACTTTGTCCTGTCCGTTGCCATGGCAACACAAACCCGGCCGCTCTAGCAACGTTTTTGACCTATTCCCCGTTACCATGGAAACGAAAGTCATGGCAAAAACGCTAAAAAACGACAAACGAAACCAAAAATCGACTGGATTTTTGACCACTGACGCTTACTGGAGTACTTTGTCCTGTCCGTTGCCATGGCAACACAAACCCGGCCGCTCTAGCAACGTTTTTGACCTATTCCCCGTTTCCATGGAAACGAAAGTCATGGCAAAAACGCTAAAAAACGACAAACGAAACCAAAAATCGACTCGATTTTTGACCACTGACGCTTACTGGAGTACTTTGTCCTGTCCGTTGCCATGGCAACACAAACCCGGCCGCTCTAGCAACGTTTTTGACCTATTCCCCGTTACCATGGAAACGAAAGTCATGGCAAAAACGCTAAAAAACGACAAACGAAACCAAAAAATCGACTCGATTTTTGACCACTGACGCTTACTGGAGTACTTTGTCCTGTCCGTTGCCATGGCAACACAAACCCGGCCGCTCTAGCAACGTTTTTGACCTATTCCCCGTTACCATGGAAACGAAAGTCATGGCAAAAACGCTAAAAAACGACAAACGAAACCATAAATCGACTCGATTTTTGACCACTGACGCTTACTGGAGTACTTTGTCCTGTCCGTTGCCATGGCAACACAAACCCGGCCGCTCTAGCAACGTTTTTGACCTATTCCCCGTTTCCATGGAAACGAAAGTCATGGCAAAAACGCTAAAAAACGACAAACGAAACTGCTAAGGATTTCGAAACTATCTAGGCCCTTTTTTAGATGCTCGTACTTCGGTTAAAATGTTCGAGGGAGGTGGTGAGCTTTTGGTGTAATAATTAACTAAAAATGTCCCTATCAACGCCCTATTTACTGATGTTGGTTGAACGACTGTTCGTGCTTCTACTTGAGCACAATAACCGACTACAGAAGACGAAAGGAGATTTAATTAATTAAATTACTTGTGGTCATTTATTAGCAAAAAACAACCACACCAAATGACAATTAACAAATGACAAAAATGACAAATTAGACTGAATATTATTATTTGGCTAACGCCAATGGACAAAGACAATGGTTAAGTATAAGGTTAGACTAACGCCTATAATATTTGGCAAGAAACTCAATCGCAATAATTAAAAATTATTATTTTTGCTGCTGCTGTTCTTCTGTCTTGACTGACTGTTGACTACTGACTTGCTGGTTGGTTCTGGCTGCCTCCTCCTCCGTCTTCTTCCCGTTTGCATGCCATCAGACCGCACCGCCTCCAGTTCGTCTCGTCCCGGTTTTCTTACTGCAAGCTGGAGCAACGCTGTCTTGAGTTGCCCCACAAATTCCTTCCATTTCCGGCCCCCTGATTTGGACACCGAGAGTGCCCAAATCACTACAACGAAGACCAGTTCGGCATAACTTCGTCACGGCGCGACGGTACGTGGAAACAGTCTTGGTCTTCCACGACCTGACGATGACTTCTGCGACCCTCACGTCCTTGTCAGCTCCAGGAAAGACCCTTGAGACCAGCGCCTTCTTCCACTCGCTCCTCGGCTTCTGGTCATCCAGAATGATGACGACGTCTCCAACGGCGACCGGCTCGGACATCACGTTCCATTTGTCTCTTCGGATGAGGTTTGGCAGTACCTCCTTACTCCAACGTTCCCAAAACTTTTGCGCCAGGAGCTGCGCTTTTTCCCACTGCTTTCCCCAGCGCTCCTTGTCCCCACCGATGTCTCCGGATACCGTTTCTGACCCTTGCACCACAGCTTCTCCATAAGGTCCTCCAGAGGCGATGCCAATTCCGCGGAGGAAGTGGTTTGGGGTGAGAGCTTCAGCGTCACCAGCATCCCCAGACACGTACGACAGTGGTCGAGAATTGAGGATGTTCTCGATCGCTTTCATGGCTGTAAGAAGGGTTTGATCCTTAGGGAATTTTTCCTCCAAAATAACGGCCAGCACTCTCTTCACTTGCTTGACCATGGTCTCCCAAGCACCACCCATGTGCGGAGACGCTGGCGGGATGAAATGCCAGGTTGAGCCATGGAACTTCTCCGTCTTGGCTAGCTCCTTCGCTGCAGCCTGGTAGTTAGTGCCGTTGTCACTATAAAAGTGACACGGCAGTCCACGAGTGTCAATAAAACGACACAAGCCCATCATGGTCTCGTCCAAACTGAGACCCGAGATGACCTCCAAATGCACACCACGAGTCACCATGCAAGTCAGGAGCAGGCCCCACCGCTTCTCATGTCGCCTTCCAACGGTCACCTCGATTGGCCCGAACAGATCAGTTCCGGTGTAAGTGAAGGGTGGTCTCCCAGCCGCTACTCGACATCCTGGTAAGACTCCCATTTCCGGTGGCACGGGTTTGGCTCTGTCGAGGCGGCATTTCATGCAGCGTGTCCAGCTCCGTCTCACAGCATGTCGTCCGTCCAGGATCCAGAACTTTTGCCGCAGCGAATTATACACTGTATTCCTCCCACAGTGCCCATTCTTCACGTGCTCGCTGTCCACGAGCAAATCCACAAGTCGATTTCGAGCTGGAAGCAACACGGGTGCCCGTATCCCTTCCGAGATGGCTCCAACATCCGGAATTCTTCCTGTCATTCGTATGACTCCATTTTCGTCACGAAAAAACTTAAGCTTCCGGTTAGCAGCTGCAATCAGATCCACTTTACTGTCTTCTTGGGCAGCACGAACGAGCAAGTTTTCAGCGACTTGAAAATCATCTGGCGAGATTCTGGATTCCCAAGAGCCTTTTGTCGCTCCTTTCGTCCATGATGATGATGACGATCCTTTTCCAATTTTCGACAGGAACATTTTTGACGCGGCAACAACGGTGGCGGCGGCTCTCAAAAGGCGATAATATTTTGAGAAACGAGACGTCTCTGGCACAATTTCAGCTGCTCGTCCTCTAACCACAGTGGCAACTTCACAGACGCCTTCTGCTCCGACACAGGCTCCTATCGACCCTTCTTCGTCTTCTTCTTGTCGTCGTTGTGGCCATTTTTCTTCACTCAACAGCAGAAAACCCGGCCCCCGTAACCACCGACAATCGCTGCTCAAGTCCAGTTTGCTCCTCAAGCGTGTGGCATCGTCCGCTACGTTTTCGGCCGTGCTCACCCATCTCCACTCACTGGGGTCCGTCAACTCTTGAATCCTGGTGATTCGATTGGCTACATATTCCTTGTAGCGTCCAGCCTCAGACTTGATCCAACTAAGCACGGTTGATGAATCACTGTGGAAAAACCGCTGTGAGATGGAGACATTCAAATCCTTCTGCACTCTAGTAGCCAGCTTGCTCCCTGCTAAGGCTGCACAGAGTTCCATCCTCGGAATTGTCGTCTTCTTGTTTGGCGCAACGTGAACTTTGGAGGCCACGAATGAAACCTCGACTCGACCATTCACCTCCATCCGCAAATAGCAAACAGCTGATGTTGCCTCGGCAGAAGCGTCTACCAGGACATGCAGCTGGGTTGTTGCTTTGCCCAGGGAAAGGCTGTAACATCTTGGAATCTTTACAGTCTCCAGGAGTGGCAGTTTCTGGATCCAATTTTTCCAGTCCTCATAGACGTCCTCTGCTATCTCGTCGTCCCATCCAACTCCAGAACGCCAGGTTGACTGGAATAAGATCATTCCTTCGATCTTGTAGCAGCCAAGAAATCCGAGAGGGTCAAAAAGTGACATGATGAGACTACACATTTCTCGTTTTGTAGGTCTCCGTCCGGCAAGGACATCAGGCTTGACTTTGTTGAAATTCAAGCGGAAGGTGAACACGTCTTCCGTGGGATCCCAGTATAGCCCTAGCACTCTTTCCGTCTCGCCAATTCCTCTTCCAGTCAAAGATGGGCAGGAAGCTAGTCGTAAGTCCTCCGGAATGCTCTCCATTACCTCCTGACTGTTCGAAATCCACTTTTTGATGCAGAATCCTCCCTTAGCGTTGATTTCGGTGATGTCTCGTCTCAATTTAATGGCTTCTGTGACAGTTGCTGCACCCGTCAAATTGTCGTCAACATACATGTCGTCCTTAATGGCAGCTACTGCTTGAGGGTACTGGTCATGGAACAGTTCTGCGTTTTTATTTTTCACGAACGCGGCACAGGAAGGGGAGCAAGTTGCTCCGAACAGCATCACCTTCATCTCATACACGTCGGGCTCCTTGCTGTTGTCACCGTCTCTCCAGAGAAATCTTTGCGCTATCCTGTCGGGTTCCATGATGAAGACTCTGTGAAACATATCCTCTATGTCTCCACAGATCACAATTGGATGGCGTCTGAAATTCCACAGAATCCCAGTTAAAGGGCGGATGAGATCTGGACCGGTCAATAGGAAGTCGTTTAGGCATTCCCCTTTCACCTTAGCAGCGCAGTCGAAAACCAGACGTAGTTTTCCAGGTTTGTTCGGGTTGGTGACCCCAAAATGGGGAATGTAAAAGACTTTATCTTTTAGAACCGCAATTTCCTCTGCAGGCAACTTCCGAATGTAGTCCTTGGCAATGTACTCCTCTATCTTCTGGCGGTATGTCGAGGCAAATACGACATCCTTTCCCATTTTCCTCTCGGTGATGAGCAATCTGGAAAATGCGTCGTCGTAACTGGTGGGAGGAAGGCGGCGGTGGTTCTTCCACAAGAGTCCAGTCTCCCATCTTCCATCGTCCCGTTGCCGTGTTGTTGCCTCCATAATTTGTAGAGCTTTCTTGTCGAGAATGGAGGGAGAAACCGTGTCATAGTCTCTCGCTGCGTAGTCATTCAGGCGAAATGACTCTTCAATCAGCTGGTCCAGTGTGGCATCGAGCTGCATCCCACCGACGTGACATCCGGTTCCGATTTGTCCTGCTTCTTTCAATTTTCCCAGCAAAATCCATCCAAGAACGGTCCTCATAGCAACTGGCTGCTCTGGCGTGGAATACAGCAGGTCACGGTGCATGGTTAAATAACCATGGTCTCCTCCAATTACCAGTTCTGGGACCACTTTCCTCAACGATGATCCCTTGTAGCGGCGGAGATGCGGCCACTTCAGCTTGGCCTTTTCCACGTCAATGGAGTATGGCGCTACTCCAATCCTCTCCACAGTGACGACATCCGTCAGGGGGAATGACTTTGCGTTGCGATAGCGACCGGAGACTTCAACGCTAACGCGCTTGGACTTGGCGTTACGAACTACCTCACCGGACATGGTGCGGTAGCGATACTCCTCGGAGGGACCTTTCAGACCAAGGTCCTCCGCTAATGACTCAGTGATGAGAGTGCGTGTTGCTCCAGAGTCAATCATGGCGTGAATGACTCTCACTCCATCAGGTCCCTTGACACGAACGGGAACGATTGGAAGGGGACCGTCCGTCCCTTGAACACAGCCAGCTGATCCAGTTCCATCGCTTTGACCGCCATCCACTGTTGACTGTTGCTGTACTATGCCGTCTTTATTTAATGGTGACGGCTTGTCACTTCGCTGATTGGAGTGGAGGAGACGATGATGACTTCGCTGGCATCCATCTTTTCCACAGGTCTTCTTGTCAGGACAGTTCATGGTAGTGTGGCTGTCCTTTAGGCAGGAAAAACAAACTCTAGCTTCCTTGGCCAATTTCCAACGTTCATCGACTGACTTCTTCTTTAGCTGCCAGCAGGTGTCCATTGAGTGACCTTTGCCATTGCACACTTGGCAGGATTTAGGGGAGCGTTCTTCACCTTCCGTCACGTTGATTGAACCAAAGTTCCTCCTGGAGCGATTGCTACTCCTCTCTTCTGACTTGTCATTGTTTTGAGATGGCATTGTTGGCTTTAGCTGCAATAGAGCCACTCCCAAAGGCTCCTCCATCCAATCGAAAAACGTTCGGAGGTCTGCTCGTCTGCTGGTGTCTTGGTACAAGAAGCTGTACCACTTGTCCTTTAATTGGCCAGGTAATTTTTCGACCATTTCAGCGACGAGGTGCTTGCTTGTCATGTAGTCTAATTCATCGTAAGCGTAGACATTCGTGACGAGGTTCTCCACAGCAGTTCCAAAATCCACAATCGTCTTCGGTTTGGTGAGGTCAGGTTTGGGGCAAGCTTTCACCTTCTCGATAAGGTAATCGATAACGAATTCCGCTCGTCCAAATCGCTTTTCCAGAGTGAGCATTATTTTGGGGACATTCCTGACGTTCGCCATCAAATGCTCAACAGCTGACCTTGCTTCCCCTTTCAATGATTGTTGTAGTCTTGCAAGGTTCTCATCATCCTCCAAGTGGAATTTGTTGTTTGTGCGGTCGTAGGCTGCTTTAAATGCGCTCCAATCCTTAGGATCCCCGGTGAAATCAGGCAATTTCTTGTCTCCATAGGACCTTCCAGTCTTGTTGATAAGGGTCATCTGAGACTGCATGAGTTGAAGCATCATTGCTTCTTTATCGACGGTGATGGCTGGCGTTGCTGTCGGCGGTAAAGGAGATTGAGCGTTATCCCGACTGCGGTTGACATTGTTGTTGGCGTTTATCGGGAACTGGAAATTTTCTAACCGCCTTTTGTCTTCTTCATCAAGCTGCTGCTCGTTGTCGTCTTCATTAACTTGGAGAAGCTCCATGTCCAGTTTTCCCGCCTCCTCCATGTTCCTCCTTTTCCTGTGGTAGGATTTGTCGAGGAAATCCAACCTGACCTTCAGTACTTGGATCTCCTGCTGGAGCTCTTCGGTCTCTGGCTTGGAGGCTGCAATGGCCAATTCAAACTCCAGCTTTTCCTTCTCTTCTTCGTGTTGGTTTTGGAGTGTAAGCAAAAGTTGCTTGTACTCCAGCTCCTTTCTCATTTTGGCACCTTCGCTGCTTCCAGAGGAGACGGAGGTGGTGGTCTTGTCACAATGCTGCGGCGTCAACTTCTCGAGCTCCTTTTCAAGTTGCAACAGCTTCTCGGTTTCCGTACCGATGACACGATCCGCTATGGCACAGTCCGCTGCAGCCTTCTTCTGCTGATGTTGGCGTTCAGGCGTTATGGCGCCTGTCAGGAACGTGGGATCCAACTTGGCAAACGCCAAGCTCTTCATTTCACTTGTGAGATCAATCAGGCCCTTTGTCATCTCGATCTCGGTTTTCAGCTCCTCCACGGTCCACTGCTTGGCTGCCATTACGTCACGGATCTTCACAGATGAAGGAATTACAGACACAATTAAACTTTGACGATTTTTTAAATTTAACTAAGTTGTCCTTTTCGAACAGGTTCCGAAGAGAATCCCGGGTTTCGGCACAATGCTAAGGATTTCGAAACTATCTAGGCCCTTTTTTAGATGCTCGTACTTCGGTTAAAATGTTCGAGGGAGGTGGTGAGCTTTTGGTGTAATAATTAACTAAAAATGTCCCTATCAACGCCCTATTTACTGATGTTGGTTGAACGACTGTTCGTGCTTCTACTTGAGCACAATAACCGACTACAGAAGACGAAAGGAGATTTAATTAATTAAATTACTTGTGGTCATTTATTAGCAAAAAACAACCACACCAAATGACAATTAACAAATGACAAAAATGACAAATTAGACTGAATATTATTATTTGGCTAACGCCAATGGACAAAGACAATGGTTAAGTATAAGGTTAGACTAACGCCTATAATATTTGGCAAGAAACTTAATCGCAATAATTAAAAATTATTATTTTTGCTGCTGCTGTTCTTCTGTCTTGACTGACTGTTGACTACTGACTTGCTGGTTGGTTCTGGCTGCCTCCTCCTCCGTCTTCTTCCCGTTTGCATGCCATCAGACCGCACCGCCTCCAGTTCGTCTCGTCCCGGTTTTCTTACTGCAAGCTGGAGCAACGCTGTCTTGCGTTGCCCCACAAATTCCTTCCAGAAACCAAAAATCGACTGGATTTTTGACCACTGACGCTTACTGGAGTACTTTGTCCTGTCCGTTGCCATGGCAACACAAACCCGGCCGCTCTAGCAACGTTTTTGACCTATTCCCCGTTTCCATGGAAACGAAAGTCATGGCAAAAACGCTAAAAAACGACAAACGAAACCAAAAATCGACTGGATTTTTGACCACTGACGCTTACTGGAGTACTTTGTCCTGTCCGTTGCCATGGCAACACAAACCCGGCCGCTCTAGCAACGTTTTTGACCTATTCCCCGTTTCCATGGAAACGAAAGTCATGGCAAAAACGCTAAAAAACGACAAACGAAACCAAAAATCGACTGGATTTTTGACCACTGACGCTTACTGGAGTACTTTGTCCTGTCCGTTGCCATGGCAACACAAACCCGGCCGCTCTAGCAACGTTTTTGACCTATTCCCCGTTACCATGGAAACGAAAGTCATGGCAAAAACGCTAAAAAACGACAAACGAAACCAAAAATCGACTGGATTTTTGACCACTGACGCTTACTGGAGTACTTTGTCCTGTCCGTTGCCATGGCAACACAAACCCGGCCGCTCTAGCAACGTTTTTGACCTATTCCCCGTTTCCATGGAAACGAAAGTCACGGCAAAAACGCTAAAAAACGACAAACGAAACCAAAAATCGACTCGATTTTTGACCACTGACGCTTACTGGAGTACTTTGTCCTGTCCGTTGCCATGGCAACACAAACCCGGCCGCTCTAGCAACGTTTTTGACCTATTCCCCGTTACCATGGAAACGAAAGTCATGGCAAAAACGCTAAAAAACGACAAACGAAACCATAAATCGACTCGATTTTTGACCACTGACGCTTACTGGAGTACTTTGTCCTGTCCGTTGCCATGGCAACACAAACCCGGCCGCTCTAGCAACGTTTTTGACCTATTCCCCGTTACCATGGAAACGAAAGTCATGGCAAAAACGCTAAAAAACGACAAACGAAACCATAAATCGACTCGATTTTTGACCACTGACGCTTACTGGAGTACTTTGTCCTGTCCGTTGCCATGGCAACACAAACCCGGCCGCTCTAGCAACGTTTTTGACCTATTCCCCGTTTCCATGGAAACGAAAGTCATGGCAAAAACGCTAAAAAACGACAAACGAAACCAAAAATCGACTGGATTTTTGACCACTGACGCTTACTGGAGTACTTTGTCCTGTCCGTTGCCATGGCAACACAAACCCGGCCGCTCTAGCAACGTTTTTGACCTATTCCCCGTTTCCATGGAAACGAAAGTCATGGCAAAAACGCTAAAAAACGACAAACGAAACCAAAAATCGACTGGATTTTTGACCACTGACGCTTACTGGAGTACTTTGTCCTGTCCGTTGCCATGGCAACACAAACCCGGCCGCTCTAGCAACGTTTTTGACCTATTCCCCGTTACCATGGAAACGAAAGTCATGGCAAAAACGCTAAAAAACGACAAACGAAACCAAAAATCGACTGGATTTTTGACCACTGACGCTTACTGGAGTACTTTGTCCTGTCCGTTGCCATGGCAACACAAACCCGGCCGCTCTAGCAACGTTTTTGACCTATTCCCCGTTTCCATGGAAACGAAAGTCATGGCAAAAACGCTAAAAAACGACAAACGAAACCAAAAATCGACTCGATTTTTGACCACTGACGCTTACTGGAGTACTTTGTCCTGTCCGTTGCCATGGCAACACAAACCCGGCCGCTCTAGCAACGTTTTTGACCTATTCCCCGTTACCATGGAAACGAAAGTCATGGCAAAAACGCTAAAAAACGACAAACGAAACCAAAAATCGACTGGATTTTTGACCACTGACGCTTACTGGAGTACTTTGTCCTGTCCGTTGCCATGGCAACACAAACCCGGCCGCTCTAGCAACGTTTTTGACCTATTCCCCGTTTCCATGGAAACGAAAGTCATGGCAAAAACGCTAAAAAACGACAAACGAAACCAAAAATCGACTCGATTTTTGACCACTGACGCTTACTGGAGTACTTTGTCCTGTCCGTTGCCATGGCAACACAAACCCGGCCGCTCTAGCAACGTTTTTGACCTATTCCCCGTTACCATGGAAACGAAAGTCATGGCAAAAACGCTAAAAAACGACAAACGAAACCAAAAAATCGACTCGATTTTTGACCACTGACGCTTACTGGAGTACTTTGTCCTGTCCGTTGCCATGGCAACACAAACCCGGCCGCTCTAGCAACGTTTTTGACCTATTCCCCGTTACCATGGAAACGAAAGTCATGGCAAAAACGCTAAAAAACGACAAACGAAACCATAAATCGACTCGATTTTTGACCACTGACGCTTACTGGAGTACTTTGTCCTGTCCGTTGCCATGGCAACACAAACCCGGCCGCTCTAGCAACGTTTTTGACCTATTCCCCGTTTCCATGGAAACGAAAGTCATGGCAAAAACGCTAAAAAACGACAAACGAAACCAAAAATCGACTGGATTTTTGACCACTGACGCTTACTGGAGTACTTTGTCGTGTCCGTTGCCATGGCAACACAAACCCGGCCGCTCTAGCAACGTTTTTGACCTATTCCCCGTTTCCATGGAAACGAAAGTCATGGCAAAAACGCTAAAAAACGACAAACGAAACCAAAAATCGACTCGATTTTTGACCACTGACGCTTACTGGAGTACTTTGTCCTGTCCGTTGCCATGGCAACACAAACCCGGCCGCTCTAGCAACGTTTTTGACCTATTCCCCGTTACCATGGAAACGAAAGTCATGGCAAAAACGCTAAAAAAACGACAAACGAAACCAAAAATCGACTGGATTTTTGACCACTGACGCTTACTGGAGTACTTTGTCCTGTCCGTTGCCATGGCAACACAAACCCGGCCGCTCTAGCAACGTTTTTGACCTATTCCCCGTTTCCATGGAAACGAAAGTCATGGCAAAAACGCTAAAAAACGACAAACGAAACCAAAAATCGACTGGATTTTTGACCACTGACGCTTACTGGAGTACTTTGTCCTGTCCGTTGCCATGGCAACACAAACCCGGCCGCTCTAGCAACGTTTTTGACCTATTCCCCGTTTCCATGGAAACGAAAGTCATGGCAAAAACGCTAAAAAACGACAAACGAAACCAAAAATCGACTGGATTTTTGACCACTGACGCTTACTGGAGTACTTTGTCCTGTCCGTTGCCATGGCAACACAAACCCGGCCGCTCTAGCAACGTTTTTGACCTATTCCCCGTTTCCATGGAAACGAAAGTCATGGCAAAAACGCTAAAAAACGACAAACGAAACCAAAAATCGACTCGATTTTTGACCACTGACGCTTACTGGAGTACTTTGTCCTGTCCGTTGCCATGGCAACACAAACCCGGCCGCTCTAGCAACGTTTTTGACCTATTCCCCGTTACCATGGAAACGAAAGTCATGGCAAAAACGCTAAAAAACGACAAACGAAACCAAAAATCGACTGGATTTTTGACCACTGACGCTTACTGGAGTACTTTGCCCTGTCCGTTGCCATGGCGACACAAACCCGGCCGCTCTAGCAACGTTTTTGACCTATTCCCCGTTTCCATGGAAACGAAAGTCATGGCAAAAACGCTAAAAAACGACAAACGAAACCAAAAATCGACTCGATTTTTGACCACTGACGCTTACTGGAGTACTTTGTCCTGTCCGTTGCCATGGCAACACAAACCCGGCCGCTCTAGCAACGTTTTTGACCTATTCCCCGTTTCCATGGAAACGAAAGTCATGGCAAAAACGCTAAAAAACGACAAACGAAACCAAAAATCGACTCGATTTTTGACCACTGACGCTTACTGGAGTACTTTGTCCTGTCCGTTGCCATGGCAACACAAACCCGGCCGCTCTAGCAACGTTTTTGACCTATTCCCCGTTACCATGGAAACGAAAGTCATGGCAAAAACGCTAAAAAACGACAAACGAAACCAAAAATCGACTCGATTTTTGACCACTGACGCTTACTGGAGTACTTTGTCCTGTCCGTTGCCATGGCAACACAAACCCGGCCGCTCTAGCAACGTTTTTGACGTATTCCCCGTTTCCATGGAAACGAAAGTCATGGCAAAAACGCTAAAAAACGACAAACGAAACCAAAAATCGACTCGATTTTTGACCACTGACGCTTACTGGAGTACTTTGTCCTGTCCGTTGCCATGGCAACACAAACCCGGCCGCTCTAGCAACGTTTTTGACCTATTCCCCGTTACCATGGAAACGAAAGTCATGGCAAAAACGCTAAAAAACGACAAACGAAACCAAAAATCGACTGGATTTTTGACCACTGACGCTTACTGGAGTACTTTGTCCTGTCCGTTGCCATGGCAACACAAACCCGGCCGCTCTAGCAACGTTTTTGACCTATTCCCCGTTTCCATGGAAACGAAAGTCATGGCAAAAACGCTAAAAAAACGACAAACGAAACCAAAAATCGACTCGATTTTTGACCACTGACGCTTACTGGAGTACTTTGTCCTGTCCGTTGCCATGGCAACACAAACCCGGCCGCTCTAGCAACGTTTTTGACCTATTCCCCGTTACCATGGAAACGAAAGTCATGGCAAAAACGCTAAAAAAACGACAAACGAAACCAAAAATCGACTCGATTTTTGACCACTGACGCTTACTGGAGTACTTTGTCCTGTCCGTTGCCATGGCAACACAAACCCGGCCGCTCTAGCAACGTTTTTGACCTATTCCCCGTTTCCATGGAAACGAAAGTCATGGCAAAAACGCTAAAAAACGACAAACGAAACCAAAAATCGACTCGATTTTTGACCACTGACGCTTACTGGAGTACTTTGTCCTGTCCGTTGCCATGGCAACACAAACCCGGCCGCTCTAGCAACGTTTTTGACCTATTCCCCGTTACCATGGAAACGAAAGTCATGGCAAAAACGCTAAAAAACGACAAACGAAACCAAAAATCGACTGGATTTTTGACCACTGACGCTTACTGGAGTACTTTGTCCTGTCCGTTGCCATGGCAACACAAACCCGGCCGCTCTAGCAACGTTTTTGACCTATTCCCCGTTTCCATGGAAACGAAAGTCATGGCAAAAACGCTAAAAAACGACAAACGAAACCAAAAATCGACTCGATTTTTGACCACTGACGCTTACTGGAGTACTTTGTCCTGTCCGTTGCCATGGCAACACAAACCCGGCCGCTCTAGCAACGTTTTTGACCTATTCCCCGTTTCCATGGAAACGAAAGTCATGGCAAAAACGCTAAAAAACGACAAACGAAACCAAAAATCGACTCGATTTTTGACCACTGACGCTTACTGGAGTACTTTGTCCTGTCCGTTGCCATGGCAACACAAACCCGGCCGCTCTAGCAACGTTTTTGACGTATTCCCCGTTTCCATGGAAACGAAAGTCATGGCAAAAACGCTAAAAAACGACAAACGAAACCAAAAATCGACTCGATTTTTGACCACTGACGCTTACTGGAGTACTTTGTCCTGTCCGTTGCCATGGCAACACAAACCCGGCCGCTCTAGCAACGTTTTTGACCTATTCCCCGTTACCATGGAAACGAAAGTCATGGCAAAAACGCTAAAAAACGACAAACGAAACCAAAAATCGACTGGATTTTTGACCACTGACGCTTACTGGAGTACTTTGTCCTGTCCGTTGCCATGGCAACACAAACCCGGCCGCTCTAGCAACGTTTTTGACCTATTCCCCGTTTCCATGGAAACGAAAGTCATGGCAAAAACGCTAAAAAACGACAAACGAAACCAAAAATCGACTCGATTTTTGACCACTGACGCTTACTGGAGTACTTTGTCCTGTCCGTTGCCATGGCAACACAAACCCGGCCGCTCTAGCAACGTTTTTGACCTATTCCCCGTTTCCATGGAAACGAAAGTCATGGCAAAAACGCTAAAAAACGACAAACGAAACCAAAAATCGACTCGATTTTTGACCACTGACGCTTACTGGAGTACTTTGTCCTGTCCGTTGCCATGGCAACACAAGCCCGGCCGCTCTAGCAACGTTTTTGACCTATTCCCCGTTTCCATGGAAACGAAAGTCATGGCAAAAACGCTAAAAAACGACAAACGAAACCAAAAATCGACTCGATTTTTGACCACTGACGCTTACTGGAGTACTTTGTCCTGTCCGTTGCCATGGCAACACAAACCCGGCCGCTCTAGCAACGTTTTTGACCTATTCCCCGTTACCATGGAAACGAAAGTCATGGCAAAAACGCTAAAAAACGACAAACGAAACCAAAAAATCGACTCGATTTTTGACCACTGACGCTTACTGGAGTACTTTGTCCTGTCCGTTGCCATGGCAACACAAACCCGGCCGCTCTAGCAACGTTTTTGACCTATTCCCCGTTTCCATGGAAACGAAAGTCATGGCAAAAACGCTAAAAAACGACAAACGAAACCAAAAATCGACTCGATTTTTGACCACTGACGCTTACTGGAGTACTTTGTCCTGTCCGTTGCCATGGCAACACAAACCCGGCCGCTCTAGCAACGTTTTTGACCTATTCCCCGTTACCATGGAAACGAAAGTCATGGCAAAAACGCTAAAAAACGACAAACGAAACCAAAAATCGACTGGATTTTTGACCACTGACGCTTACTGGAGTACTTTGTCCTGTCCGTTGCCATGGCAACACAAACCCGGCCGCTCTAGCAACGTTTTTGACCTATTCCCCGTTTCCATGGAAACGAAAGTCATGGCAAAAACGCTAAAAAACGACAAACGAAACCAAAAATCGACTGGATTTTTGACCACTGACGCTTACTGGAGTACTTTGTCCTGTCCGTTGCCATGGCAACACAAACCCGGCCGCTCTAGCAACGTTTTTGACCTATTCCCCGTTACCATGGAAACGAAAGTCATGGCAAAAACGCTAAAAAACGACAAACGAAACCAAAAAATCGACTCGATGTTTGACCACTGACGCTTACTGGAGTACTTTGTCCTGTCCGTTGCCATGGCAACACAAACCCGGCCGCTCTAGCAACGTTTTTGACCTATTCCCCGTTACCATGGAAACGAAAGTCATGGCAAAAACGCTAAAAAACGACAAACGAAACCATAAATCGACTCGATTTTTGACCACTGACGCTTACTGGAGTACTTTGTCCTGTCCGTTGCCATGGCAACACAAACCCGGCCGCTCTAGCAACGTTTTTGACCTATTCCCCGTTACCATGGAAACGAAAGTCATGGCAAAAACGCTAAAAAACGACAAACGAAACCATAAATCGACTCGATTTTTGACCACTGACGCTTACTGGAGTACTTTGTCCTGTCCGTTGCCATGGCAACACAAACCCGGCCGCTCTAGCAACGTTTTTGACCTATTCCCCGTTTCCATGGAAACGAAAGTCATGGCAAAAACGCTAAAAAACGACAAACGAAACCAAAAATCGACTCGATTTTTGACCACTGACGCTTACTGGAGTACTTTGTCCTGTCCGTTGCCATGGCAACACAAACCCGGCCGCTCTAGCAACGTTTTTGACCTATTCCCCGTTACCATGGAAACGAAAGTCATGGCAAAAACGCTAAAAAACGACAAACGAAACCAAAAATCGACTGGATTTTTGACCACTGACGCTTACTGGAGTACTTTGTCCTGTCCGTTGCCATGGCAACACAAACCCGGCCGCTCTAGCAACGTTTTTGACCTATTCCCCGTTTCCATGGAAACGAAAGTCATGGCAAAAACGCTAAAAAACGACAAACGAAACCAAAAATCGACTCGATTTTGACCACTGACGCTTACTGGAGTACTTTGTCCTGTCCGTTGCCATGGCAACACAAACCCGGCCGCTCTAGCAACGTTTTTGACCTATTCCCCGTTTCCATGGAAACGAAAGTCATGGCAAAACGCTAAAAAACGACAAACGAAACCAAAAATCGACTCGATTTTTGACCACTGACGCTTACTGGAGTACTTTGTCCTGTCCGTTGCCATGGCAACACAAACCCGGCCGCTCTAGCAACGTTTTTGACCTATTCCCCGTTTCCATGGGAACGAAAGTCATGGCAAAAACGCTAAAAAACGACAGACGAAACCAAAAATCGACTCGATTTTTGACCACTGACGCTTACTGGAGTACTTTGTCCTGTCCGTTGCCATGGCAACACAAACCCGGCCGCTCTAGCAACGTTTTTGACCTATTCCCCGTTTCCATGGAAACGAAAGTCATGGCAAAAACGCTAAAAAACGACAAACGAAACCAAAAATCGACTCGATTTTTGACCACTGACGCTTACTGGAGTACTTTGTCCTGTCCGTTGCCATGGCAACACAAACCCGGCCGCTCTAGCAACGTTTTTGACCTATTCCCCGTTACCATGGAAACGAAAGTCATGGCAAAAACGCTAAAAAACGACAAACGAAACCAAAAAATCGACTCGATTTTTGACCACTGACGCTTACTGGAGTACTTTGTCCTGTCCGTTGCCATGGCAACACAAACCCGGCCGCTCTAGCAACGTTTTTGACCTATTCCCCGTTTCCATGGAAACGAAAGTCATGGCAAAAACGCTAAAAAACGACAAACGAAACCAAAAATCGACTCGATTTTTGACCACTGACGCTTACTGGAGTACTTTGTCCTGTCCGTTGCCATGGCAACACAAACCCGGCCGCTCTAGTAACGTTTTTGACCTATTCCCCGTTACCATGGAAACTAAAGTCATGGCAAAAACGCTAAAAAACGACAAACGAAACCAAAAATCGACTGGATTTTTGACCACTGACGCTTACTGGAGTACTTTGTCCTGTCCGTTGCCATGGCAACACAAACCCGGCCGCTCTAGCAACGTTTTTGACCTATTCCCCGTTTCCATGGAAACGAAAGTCATGGCAAAAACGCTAAAAAACGACAAACGAAACCAAAAATCGACTCGATTTTTGACCACTGACGCTTACTGGAGTACTTTGTCCTGTCCGTTGCCATGGCAACACAAACCCGGCCGCTCTAGCAACGTTTTTGACCTATTCCCCGTTTCCATGGAAACGAAAGTCATGGCAAAAACGCTAAAAAACGACAAACGAAACCAAAAATCGACTCGATTTTTGACCACTGACGCTTACTGGAGTACTTTGTCCTGTCCGTTGCCATGGCAACACAAACCCGGCCGCTCTAGCAACGTCTTTGACCTATTCCCAGTTTCCATGGAAACGAAATTCATGGCAAAAACATTAATAACCACACATGTAATCAAAAACCGACTCGAGTTTTGACCACTGACGCTTACTGGAGTACTTTGTCCTGCCAGTTGCCATGTCAACAAAATACTGTCCCGTCTAGCAATGTCTTGCACCTATCCTCCATGGAAATGAAATTCAAAGAATAAAATTGAAAAAAGGACTATTGTCGCCTTAACGACTAGATTCATACAAGGTAATTAAATAACCCTTTAGTACTACACTTAGCATTCAATTCCAACGTTGCAAATATATAAGAATGCAAGAAGGAGAATTAAAAAAAATAAATAGTACATTTGAGTCACAGTGCGGAATATTTGTGACCGAAAAGATTCATTGCTGCTGTTGGCATAAATGACAGCTGCAGCATATCCTTTAATCCTTTATAATCTGAGCTGCGGAATGGAAAGTTTGCCACTTGTATTAAATTTGAGTTTGACACTGTAAACCAAGCAAAAGTAAACCATCACACTTGCAGCGATATTACAGTTAACATTGAATTGGATACATTTATCGCACTGCCAGTTGTCGTGAGTGTATTCTCTGTACGCTATCAGTTAATCGAAATCAATGTGCTTTTAGTCGTTATTCTAGGAATTATTTTCAAACGCTAAGGCAGTGGGAAGATGGTTGGACATGTCAATTAGAAACGTAATTGATCATTCACGGTCTATGCTTTGAAAAATTTTGGAACAAGAAAATTTATGATGTTTGAACTTCAAGAAAATGTAATTTTAGTTTTAAAACAATCGCAATTGGCGAATTTAATTCCAAATAATTTTATCGTAACACTAGGCTTTTTGTGGTGAAAATTTATCAATTTATTGGTATTTCCGGAGACCAAGCTGACTCACAAATGTCCATGATGCATTAGATTCTTACATGGAGCCATTAACCTTGAGCTTACATAACGAAATTATTTTGTCTTGGTCATGATAGTGGTTGTTTTGATGTGTCAACGTACAGCTGGGGAGTACATGGAGTTATTGTGAGTGATTTATGTCCATTTAATTTTATACTAGTATCAGATGTGGCTTGTAATATGTCGCAAGGAAATTTATTTGCTTTTGGTGAGAAATTCTAGAAATTGTTTTGATGCTCAACAGATGTTATGATTCTATTGTGAATGTGAAGTCTACCATAATCGTGTTTAGAAAGTACAGCTCCAATGTATGCAAATACAATCTGAAAAATATTCCGTAACGGCGATTAATTGTAAAAAACAAGTAGCTATGCATTAATTAAATCATTGTAAGTGGAATTCATTGTAATTCTTAATAGATTTTTATTTCAGGGTAAGGGACTGTATAAACAATGTTTCGCAAGCAGTTCCAATATTCAGTACTCGTCACTCACTCCGAGAACCCACTCAACCGAATGTTGTTGCAAGCAAACGGTACACCCGATTCTACAATACAAACGCACCTAAAAATTTGCTTTGTATTCACTTTCTTCAATTCGTGTATTAGCCTTTTCATCTAGGCCACAGACAATGGCGAGATTCTCCGGCATATTTTTAGCAGGTCTGGTGCTATTGATTTGCATGATGGTTAACGTTCAGGTAAGTTGAAAGGTTTCAAACAGATCATGTAGCTTTTATAACAAATTAGTGTTTTTGAAATAATTGTCCATTTTATTATGTGCGATTATTCGTATGTAATAATAATTTTTGTTTGAGTATACCAAGGCTTTCTTAATATATTTATGCACAAATCTGTCGCCTTAAAGGAGAAGGATGTCAAGGTGTCAATGCCTTTTCTCGTATCATTACATACATGAATGTTACTTTAGTTAGATTATTTGCTGTCAGATAAATAAGGCAGTTCAGCACAGTCTAGCAAAATATACTCTAGAAGCTTTTGGTGAGGAAAATACTCCGCTATCTCACCTTATGCAGAAGTTATTTGTAGAAAAATACATACATTTTATTTTTATTTAATAATTGATATTTTAATACAAGTTGGTAGAAAAATTAGCATAATATAAAGATATTATAACGTTGCAACTGCGTTGCAAAACGACCAAGCCAAGCTTCTACGTTCCAGCTTCACTATTTATCCTATTCAAAAATCAATACGGCATCAATGCATTGCATAACAATTAACGAAATATACTCTGGAGTGAGCTCCTTTCCCAGCCCCTAATAAGCACCGTATTTGTTCTTAATGCGGAGGACTGGCCTAACTTGCTTTAAAATAAAACGATTCTGAAAGGTTCGCGTTTTTGCATATATGATTTCCCCCCGAATCCTGTTCAGTTGTACCGTATATTTAAACAATTCAATAATTTCGTAATAAATTGGAACAAAGATCTTGTTAGCAATAAGCATTATCATGATAAATGGCAAAGAATATGCTTTAAATGGACACCGAAGCCTTTTTTACCTCGAAGCCGAGATCTCTTTACACAAACTCACAATGTTACGACGCAGCCCCAAAACAACGCAGACAATTTAAGCATATTCAACAAGCTGAGCCATCCAATTGCCTTTGCATATATTATTCGACATTGCGTGTAGATTCGATAGAATGAAGCTCCGTTCCGTAGCCGCACAATCATGACGTGCATAAGCATTTCTGTTCTTTTGCAGAATACGAACACGAGTCTCAGCCAATTCATGGTCAGACAACAGTATTGCTGAAAGAGCAGTAGAACAGAGATTCCACAACCAGCAGAGCGGCGACAATGAGGTTGAGTTCCTGAGTTTTGGGATCAGGCAAAATTGCTTCAAGGGCGCAGTATCCTGCGTCGATGTCAGACATCACGTATCCGATGGTCACAAGAGGCGGAATTAATGTACACGTTGGGCTGACTACAAAAGCCAGAAAATTTCCCATTAATGCGCTCAATGTTTTGAGTAGGCATATTTTGTAATTGTAATTTTAAAATATATTTAATTGAACTGCGTTGTCAAATTTCGCTTCCATGTGACATACGATGAGTTGCTGACAATGATTTTTCATTAGCGATGTACAGTTTTGTAAAACTATTTCTTGTAATTTTTGAAATTATTTGTACATAATTTCTACTTCAAATATTTAAAAGAGGTTGTCCAAACTTGACTTGTAACTTCATGATTTGGTAACACTTTTAAATTTTACTCCTAAATATATAGTTGGTTTTTCATCCATACGTAGCTAGCTATAAATGTTCATCAATTTCTTTTTTCGGTTGAGTGTTTACCGACCTTAGTATATCGATTATCGTTAATTGTGGTTTATAGATCACTGAATTAACTTCGTTGTCAACCCGAAACTTCGTACAACGAAATAACGTATACGTATATGCATTTGAGAAGGATTTTTTCTGGACTTTTACAAAAGCATTTTCATGTTATTTAACTGAAATGATGTCAATATAATATAATTTATACTTTTATTTTTGTATCATTACCACTACCGTGTATATCAACGCTCAAAAGTTTATGTGACAGCGTCGACGATCTCCTTCGCTCACAGCATCTTTCTTCTCCATGTGACCTATGACACTGTTACTCTGTAATATATTTATGGTTTATTTGAAAAAATAACAATTGTACCGTTTGAGTTAAGCATCCATGATGATTTCATCACAATGTCACTAATGAAACTGCGTCCGATGTTGTTGCCAATGGCCGATTTAGTACCGTTGAACCGTCAATTTGAAAGCTACTGCAATTAGACCTTTTATAGTATCGATTTTTAATATGCATCGGATAGCGTTCCTATCTTGACTAATCTAGTTGTTCATTAACTTATTCATTTGAACTATTTTTTCATGAATGTAATGGGTACACACTACAGGGCAACCCTGATGGATCTTGAACAAAAATACTTAAGCAAAAATATGGATACGGAAACGCGGAGGCTCGTCCATGCTTTAATATTGTATTCCGTTGCGGTCGTATGGCAAGACGTGGAATAAAAAACCTCTACATATAATTTTCACTTGCCCAGCTATCAATCCTATCAATGTCAATCCTGCACATACACGTAGCAAAACCTTTATTATTGTAAACACTGGTTGAATGAGTTATTCGTTAAACTGGCGTCTGAGCTTACAACACTCGTTATGACACAGCTATTTACCGATTTGACTGATTGATAATAGTGATTTCAATATAATAAGATTTTACAAGTTGGTGAAAGATAAATAATAAAAATTTCGGACAATGCTGTGGAAAGTAATATTTTTTAGTTTCTACGTTAAACATTCAGCCTTTTGGAAAATTGTTTTCGGGTGCAATAAAATTTTCGAGTCATATCTTATAGTTATGAATTCTTTCTAAATTAGTCCAAGGGATTCATTTCAGAAGTAGCGTGGTTACTATTAAAATCAGCGCCAACGCTGACACTAAATATCCTTTCAATGTTGTACGCTAATTATCCTCCTACTATTATTATGACCACATTAATAAAGGTTCCAATTAGAAATATTTTAAGATATCGGATATATTTGTGTCGATCAAAATGCTAGGTTTCTCAAATTGCATTGCTTGTTCTTACTCTTCCGCATTGCCGCTGGAACGCTAGTAAAGATGTAGACGCTTCCACCAACCTTCCACATTAACTTTCCCTAGAACTATGTGCACCAGTTTGGAAACTCGTTGAATCTCTTTCATGTGTTGTGTGGGAAACGTTCGTGGAGAGGTGGAAAAATTGATATTTTTTTGGAAACTCCAAAATAGTATCCAAAACTAACTGCTCT